>LNAC01000003.1:7140148-7256039 GCA_002007465.1 Ailurus styani
AGGGGTACAGGTCTGTGAATCATCAGGCTTACATCTTTCACAGCATTCACCAAAGCACAAACCCTCCCCAATGTCCATAACCCATCCACCCTATCCCTACCCTCCCACCCCCCAGTAACCCTCAGTTTGTTTTATGAGATTAGGAGTCTCTTATGGTTTGTCTCCTTCCCCATCCCATCTTGTTTCATTATTTTTCCCTCCCTACCCCCCACAACCCCCCACCCTGCCCCTCAAGTTCCTCATATCAGAGAGATCATATGATAATTGTCTTTCTCTGATTGACTTATTTCGCTCAGCATAATACCCTCCAGTTCCATCCATGTCGTTGCGAATGGCAAGATTTCGTTTCTTTTGATAGCTGCATAATATTCCATTGTATATATATACCACATCTTCTTTATCCATTCATCTGTTGATGGCCAAGATTAGGTTTTGAAAAGACAACGCCTTGCATCTGCAGTTCCTCTTTCTCTCTCACTGACTGCAGTTGTGGGGGAGAAGCTGCCACTCAGCCCGCGGTCCTGTGGGGAGGTCTTGGTAGCCTGGTAAAGCAATGAGGCCCTCCATTCAGCAAGCTGCAAGATCTTGAAGCTTTGTAAGAACCACCGGAGCGACCTTCAAAGCTGATGTTTTGAGTCTTAGTTGAGTTCTGAGGTGCAGCCTTGACCTCCAGCTTGACAGCAACCTCATGAGAGACCTTGGAGTCAGAGGCACACACTTAAGTTGTGTCCAGATTCCTGACCTACAGAAGCTATAACGTAATAAATGTTTTGTTGTTTTAAGGTGCTGGGTTTAGGAGTAATATGTTATGTAGCAGTAGACAACGAATAGAATTACCAATAACCTCAACCTCCCTAAAGCAGGTAATTTTTCTGATACAAGATTACTAAGTTAACTTTCCAGAGGCTATAGACAAGTGGTTTCAGACTTGTATCAATGTTTATTTTCAACTCTCTTTTTTCAAAGCTCCGGATCCATGTATATAACTACCTACTCAACATCTCTACTTGAATGCTTTAAAGGTATCTAAAATTTATCATGTTTATAACGAATATGATTATAATGTGATCTTTTCCTTTTCCAAACCTGCTTGCTTCCTCTCTTAGTGAATAGTCTCATCATGCCTCCACTTCTGCACTCCAGAAAGTGGGGAGTTGTCAATGACAGTTTTTACATTAAGTAGGAGATAGGTTAATTTGCTGCAACATATAGTCACTAATTTAGCATAGGTTAGGTGACGTAAGGACACATTTCTCTTTCACACGGTTTCTAAATAAGTGGTCCTGGGTTGTGGGACAGTCTTGTCATCGGTATGTGACTTCCATTTCTGGGTTCAAGGCAGTTTTCCCAGTGCTGACCATCTCTCAATGGAAGGAAAGAAAGGCAGGGAAATAAAACACGTGTAGCATGTGTCACTGTGGCTCACATACCACTGGCCAGGACTTAGTCACAAGAACACATCAAACTGCAAGGGAGTTGTAATCCGAGAAACACAATCTCTAGCTGATTGGTCATGAGCCTAACTACAACTGGATTGAGCTAGCAAGGTTTGGAATTAAAATTATACGTTCTACTGACTGGGTTCAAATCCCACTCACCAACTTTATGATCTTTCATGAGTTCTTCTTCTCTCTATATCATATTCCTCATTTGGGAAAGGTGAATGATCTCATCTACTTCAGAGAAAGATATTTATAAAATATTTAGAACTGTGCCTGGTACATTTAAGTGTTTTTCATTTAAAAGATGTGTTATTAAACAGGAGATAATGGATATTGGTGTACTGTAAGCACTTCAGTTTCAACTCCTCTCATTCTACATATTTAATCTATCACCAAATGTTGTTGATTTTTCTTCTTAAACTGTCTCCATGTCTATCTACTGCAACCTCCTTGAATCTACATTTCCTTTCCTCTACCCTGAAATCTGCTCTTCACACTGTAAGAAGATTCTTTTCAGACTGAAAGCATGATCATATCAGTCATTCTCCATGGTTTCTCATAGCTTCTTCCTGTTTAGAATAAAGGAAGGAAAGAAAGGAGAGAAGGAGGGAAAAAAGAAGGATAGAAGGGAGGGAGGAAAAGATGAAAACGGGGGGAGCTTAACTTTCCTAAGAATATATAGATTATGAATAGGCACATTTACTTGATTTTAGTAACCACAAACATGGCAAGATAAAAATCACACATTTCTAAAATACTTCCCACTAAGAAGTAGTACCTGTGCCCTCTCCCCTTGAATTTTTGACAAATTCAGTATGGCAGAAATCATGGTGTACCAGTTTAGGAGAACCTTAAGAAATTGGAAGCTTCTAGTTTTTATCTCTTAGAACACTCTCTTTTCAAACCCTGAGCTACCATGGAGGAAATCTGACTCCCCTGAGACCACCATTATGAGGAGGCTATGCTTAGGTGGTGTACTTCCAGCTGAACCCAATATTCCAGTCACCCCAATCAAGAAACCAGATATCTTGGACTGTATGGGCTCCTATGACAGAATACCATAGAGAAGGCAGCTTAGAAACAAAGGAAATTTATTTTTCACAGTCTGGAGGCTAGAAATTCCAAGATCAAGTTCCAAGAAGATTCAGTGTCTGGCCAGGATCCTTTTCCTGGTTTATAGATGACCATTTTCTCACTGTGTCCTCACATGTCAGAAGGGGCAAGGGAGCTCTCTGGAGTCTCTTATGAGAGCACTGATCTCATTCAGGAGGGTCTCATCCTCGTAAGCTAACTACCTCCCAAATACCTCACCTCCAAATACCATAATATTGAGGGTTAGAATTTCAGCATATGAGCTTTGAAGGGACACACACATGCAGTTTATGGCACTAGATATGTGAGCGAATTTGTCCTGTACCCTCCAGTCAAGCCCATCAGCCAGCTGAAAGCACTGGAGACCTTCATCAACACCACGGGTAACAGAAGAATCACTCGGTTGAGCATCGACTAAATGCTTGGCTTACAAATTGCGAGGTATTATAAAGTGATTGTTGTTTTAAGCTGCAAAGTTTCAGAGTTCTTTGTTAAGTAGCAGTAGCTCATAGGAACCTAATAGGAAACAGGCTTTTCTCAGAACTATCCTGAAACCTCTAATTATTTTATAGTAACAGTAGGTCAAAATTCACCTAAATTTACTAAAGATGTATAGTAGAACCCACTAAGATAATACAAAATTATAATCATTTAACTCTCCCATTTTTTTCCCTTCTGGAAAAATCTCTCCCAGACTCTTATTCTGGAGTACATCGACGGCAAGTTTGGTTAACTGTGTCTTTTGCCTGTAGCTTTGCCTACAGGTTTTCCTCTTTGTTTCCAAATTTAGTATAGCTGAATTTTAAATGCACATCTGAGTGAGCACCTTGTAAAAATGCCCATCCAGAAGAGAGTCAGAGAAAGATGGAGGAAATGAAATAAAAGCTAGAGAGACAAAAATGTTTAGCAGTTAACTTATAAACTGCTTTATGCTACTTTAAGCCCTAATGTGGGTTTCTAGTTGCCTCAACTTCCAACGTGAAACCAATTTCATCTTATGAATATGTTTTTTTTTTTAGTCTTTGAGGAAAAATTATGCTAACATTTGATGTTTTTAATATTTTTCCAGTGAAGAACTGAGTTCTACTTGAAGGATACCAAAGTGTTAAATGTTGACTACTGGTTAGATTGACTATTTTTCTTGGAGTTTTATTCAGGAAGTGAGATTTCAAATCAACTAGATTCTTTGCAGTATCTAAGTCTGTGTATTGTACTCCACTGACAAGATGCTCTGGTGCCCTTAAGAATTCTCTGATGCTCATCCAAACAGACGGTTCACTTCAATATCTCTGGAAGTACAAGTATTTATAAAACTTTCCTTCCTAATTGTCCCTCATAAGTTTAGTTTTTTTAAAAAATATAATCACCAAAATTATCCCCAGAATAATCGTGGACAATGTCTTTCTCAGTGGTGTAAAAGAACCTAACATTTAGTATTTCTGAGGGAAAACTAATTTCTTGACTCACAGGTATATTTTAAGTTTAATTATCTTACAGTACTCATCCATAAAGTATCTTCTTCAGTTCTTTTCTACTATTTCCTGAATTTCCAACAGCTTTTTTTTGGTCATTTATTTGCATTTTAAACAACTTCATTTATAAATCTAGTGACCAAGCATAGGGCCTGTAACCAAAGTACACAGTATCTGGTTCTCTTTCAAACAGACAAGAAAGTATTTCTCTTTGGAATGATCAAAGGGCCAGGACAGTTGGCAACTTTCAAAGCATGATTATGGGTTAAACATTATCCTGTTCTTTCTAAGGCCAACTGCTGAAAAGAATTCTTTGGCTAAGAAAGAGTCTCACTTTTTTTGGATGAGGTTTATGTTTTAATTTTATTTATCTGGACAGTTATAAAATGCACTTCTTTCTTGTGGTTCACAAATAATAAATTTCCAATATATGTGTCAATGGTAGAATGAAAACATTAAAATTCATAGTACATTTTCCAGGAACCAAATAGCTGGCATTCTGCTAAGGTATCCACAGTTAGAAACCACAACTGAAAGGTTTGTGGTGATTCTCAACCAACAGCAAGTGCTAGCATGTTTTCTCTCCAATGTCTCTCATAAAAGATAGATTTAGCCACTCCATAATTGTAAATCCTTGCTTCCCTTCTAACAAAAGTATCTGGAAAGCACCAGGATAGCACCTATAGCAAAAATACTCACCCATCTAATTTATATGAACAAAACAAAACAAAACAAAACAAAACCTCCTCGTAAACTTCTAAATGAGTCAGCTACATCACCTTCTATAGGTAGATGACCTCTTTCTTCTCTTAGCTTTCTGGAATATTTTACCTCCTTTCAGAAATCAGGGACACATTCATGCACTAGGAAAAAGAAAAAAAAAGCAGCCCATATTTAATTCTAATTAGCTGTTTTTTTGCTAAAGAAATTTAAAAAAATAGAGAATAAAAGTAGGTAAGCCTGGAATTATTGTGATACTGAAATTCATTTACAATGGTTAGATAGCATTTAACTCACTTTGTGTCTGTTAAGAAAAATTAGTATTAGTTGCTTGCTTAAGAAGACATTTTGGTCAAGCAGCAAAACTTATCTTGTTCCTGCTGTGCAAAGCCTTGGCTTTGAAGCTATGGGAGCAACTTCTAGTTATAAGATAAATAACTTATGGGGTTGAAAAGTACAGCATAGGGAGTATAGTTAACTGTATCATAATAGCATTATATAGATATGATAACCATACTTACCATGGTGAGCACTGTGTAATGTATAGAATTATTGATTCACTATGTTGTACACCTGAAACTAACTTAACATGGTATGTCAACAATATTTCAATGAAAACCATAAAATAATCGATGGTCTTGATATATTTTAGAAGAGAAAAATCTCTGTAGATGACAGTACCTAGGAGAGGTCTTGCATGGTTGACCAGTTCTTTCAAAGATAGAGAAGAGTAGAAGAAAGTAAAGACGTCAATTGCATTTAACTGGGATTTACGTCTTTGGAGTCAGAATGGCTTGAAATCAAATCCTGGGTAAGCCCATGGCAGCTGGCATTGCCTTGGGGCCTGTTACTTAATTTCTCTAAGTCTCTCTTTACCTCCATAATGGGGATCAAAGAACACATTTCTCCGGGTGACCATGAATATTATATTACTGGAGTAAAACAAATTCTGAACAACATGTTTTACATTACTTAACTAGGAGTTTAAGTTATATAAAAACTTATTTTACTGAACTGGAACTGACAACACCTTAGTAAAAATTTAATAGCTAACATCAGAATGGGAGTGTTCTTAAAGTGACATTTCCCCAAACAGAACTTTTGCTAAGCTTAAATTGCCAAGTTCTTAAAAAAAGATACAGTTGGCTAACATACTAAAATTTAAAACCAAAACCTGAAAAAAATGCTTCAAGATGATTGAATTTTATCTGATTGCTTAGTGGGGCAATTTACAGCTACCACTGTGTGCTAAATTGGAGACACAGGTAAGCAGTGCCTAGTGCATGCCAATGACAGATGTTTATAATCAAACTAAGCTAAGTACAACTTTCTGAATTTCCTGGACTTACGTTATTTGAAAAAAAAATCAATCTGAGACCTTGTTAAGTGTGGATTTATTTGGAGTGATATGAAAGGGCCAACAAAATGTAATGTAACTATAACATTGTAATTTGAATAAGTTAGAGCTCAGTTGTGCCTGAATCTTTTGTATATTGGTACTTGAAATTGCAAGTAATATTGTAAACTTTTTTACAGAATATATAAAACATTGTTCTACATAATCTTGAGGGGTGAGTGTTTCCAATTATCTGATATGTTTCTTCTTGATTATTCTTAAACTAAATTTGTTGCACTTCAACTTCAGTAATAAGATTAGTAAAAACAGAAGGTATTAAATATCTGTTTCTCTATGTCCAAGCTCCTTTAAAGGATTACAACTCAATACTGGAAGACACTATGATAAAATAGTATTAATAATAAGAACAACAGCAACAGGAGAAGCAGAATATAAAATAAATAGTGAATTTGATTTATAAAATAAGTTTCTTTGTATTCAGTACATTACCTTGCAATAGGAAGTGACTGGGAGTGTTTTTTTCAGGGAGCGTGTTCCTACTAACATAATGATAGCTAGCAAATTTATCTGGTCTTTCACCTAGAAATCACTCTGTGCTCCTTTAGCCATTGGTCAAAAAGAAATAATATATAAGAATTATTCAGTAATATCACATTCTACCCATGTATCCTTATCTAATTATAATTCTTATTATCATACCACTTTTCCCCAAAGCTAGAGGGGGATTAGAAACAGGGAACAGGGAGGAGGATGACTAATGAACCATAGAAGTTGCTTTATGGCTTACTTAAATAAAATCTAATCTTATATCCCCAAAATTAAAGTTTCTAGATCTTTGGGGGAACACTGTCATTGAAATTCATGGCTTAGAGGGACAATATATAGCATGGGAGATAGAAAAAAAGTCACTGAGGTCAAGAAGAAGATGAGAATAAATGTTTAAATCTCATTAGGAAAAAGAAAGCAAATGACATAGAGAAACATTAGCTTATGACTTTAAAAACTGTTATTAAGCAAAGCACACTGCTTCTAGAATTTCCGACCTACCAATTTAGCACCAAGATGTTGGTCTGTTGCATAACAGTCTCCCAAAAGATGTATATATATTGTTTTCAATGATATTTGCTAAAAACAGAAAAAGAGCTCAGTCTAAAGTAGATTTCCAAACATTGTAGAGCTCTAGTGGTAAAAAGCTGAATGTCCAAAGTTTGATTTTGGCCAAAAGGAAAGCTTTGATTTGATAGCTAAACTCAAACCACGGTTGGGTCAACATTAAACACATAAAATGTAGTTGTAATATAAGGGAAAAATGACTAATGAATTGTGTACGTATTTTATTAATTTCAAAATAAGTGGTAATGTTGAACTACAAAGGTGGTCTTTTATAAATTGTATTCAAAACTGCCTGTAAAACATAGATATAAACTTATCTGCATCTGTGCAAGGATAGATGTTGGAAAAAGTGAAGAAGCAAACTAGTTCCAGAAAATGTAGAAAATCAAGTCAGGAAATGATCACCACTAGTGGTCACACATAATAATCAGTTAGGAAAAGTGTCCAACCATGTGTAGCAAGGTGATGAATTGGCAGTTTTACGAAGATAGTGGCTATCTATCCACTATCCTCAAAGATGAAACTCCTGAATGAACACGATTATTTCAGGGAGATGTTAAGGGAGTTAAATAATGAACCAAAGTGGACATCGTTTGAGCAGCTGATGGTAAGTGTGGCAGTGACCAAAGGAGACAGTGGAGAAAGAACCAGGGGCTGCGGTGGAAAGAGAAGGGAGGCGCTGCTCCATCTCTGGGAAGGACGAAAGCAGAATTCCTTCCTAGCTCCCTGACCTCGGAAAGGCTTTAGGCTCCCTAGTGAGTCATGGAAGGAAGTCAAAGTAGATGCTGCTTCCATGCTTTTGTCTGGTTAGTAGGGAATATAGCTCACTATGTGAGGTATGAGTGTGAAACAATCTTTATGGTAGAATAGATTTGGGAACACTGGCTTGGAATTTTGTAAGGGTTTAGTGCTTGGAAAAACATGGAAGAGGGTCAATGAGGTATTATTTATAAAACATTTACCTATTTGCCTTAATTACTAGAATATAATAGATAATTAATGTTTAGTTCCCTTCCCTTTTATATATGTATTTTTTGGGTATATATATATTTATATTTAGTTCTAAGCAAGTCACCTCATCTTATCATCCCTAAATTTCCTCATCTATAAAATGTTTATGGTGCCTTTTCTACAAATAAAATATGTGGTGATTTTTGAGTCACCAATACTGTAATTAGAAATCACGAGTGAAAACACTTTGTGTTCCGCCCAGGAAAGATTCACTTTAAAGTTAGCATTGCTTCTATTGTATCTTTAAAGTGTCTTCTTGCCTCTGCAAGATTTTATATAATCCAAAGTGCAAGCCAAAAGGAAAAATAATGACCTAACCAGCAAAATAGCGTTCAAGCTTAGCTCCATTTCATTACATTAAGGATTCTCTATGAATAACAGACACCACAATAGTACAAAACTACCTCAACATTAAGAGATAATACAATATTCATTACCCTAGCTAAAATGATGCATAATAGACGCATTCACACTTTCTGTACTAGTTCACTTTCAATTTGGCTTATGGCTTTTGAACCATTGTTTATGTAAGTATACCAACTTCGAGGGAGATAATACATATTATTAAATCATTATCAGTGTATCAGTGTAAGCCATCCACTTTTGAAAGGTCGTGTAGTATTAGGCTTAGACATTTCAATTAATCATTTTGAGTTTCATCCTATATCATAGTAATTATTTGAAATATCAAAAACCGAAACAAAGTTAGTTTTATTGTAAATTACCCTTTTACTTTAAAAACAAGGAAACCAATTGGGGAAATTTCTGTTATCAACATCCTTTGGATCATAGTTGAATAACAATCAGGATCCAGCTCTATTCAGATACAGCATCACCCGATATCAAACATAAGGGGAAAAAAACCCTCTTTAAAGTCAAATGAATAAAACATGTTATTTTGCAGAAATTGTGTCATTAGGGACAGTAAATAATGATAACTCCTTCCTAAAATTAGAAAACTAGGGGATGAACTGCCATAGCGTTTATAATTGTCACCTACAGAATACATTTCTTCAGTGACTACACAGATTCTGAAGCTTTAGAGTGTTTTGAATGGGTTCTGATATATCAAATACATCTAGATCTAGGTCCTATTTCTCAGGTGGGAAGAATAAAGAGAACAATAATACGGATTTTCCATTCTGAATTTGATGTAGCCTACATGTTATCTGAGCATCGCATAGTGAAATGGAAGCATGAAAGGCAGTTAAGATAAAGAGAATGGTCATCTTGGCCATGCTGGCAGGATAAGTGAGCATATAAATAGAAATGTTAGTGATTTTGACAACCACCAGTGCTTCGGAGAAAGAACCAGGAGTAGGGTGCAAAGCAGTTGAGGTCAGGCATTTTAGGACCCAAATCTATGACTCGGGGCTTACTCTCCATGCTCAAACCAGTGCCTCTTGCCAGGGTTATGGTAGCTCCTTTTTAAAGTATTGTTAAATCTAACCAGAGCTAGGAAAATTAAAATTTTTGAAAATATATAGAATTTAATATTCGGTGACATCTTGGAGAGCATATTGTGCTAGATTTATTTAAAAAAAAGTGGGAGGGGAGGAGAAATTTAGAGGATATGGCCTAATGGAGAGAAAGAAATTTAAGTAAAAATAGACAACATAACATATAAGGTTTCATGATTCTAAAAGTGGCAAGATTTTGCTGCCCATTCAAAACATATGGACAAAACGATAGAGTCATATAAATAACTTTTCAAGGAAAGGATAGTAGAAGATAATGTATATATGTTTAACTAAAACACCAAAAACTTTGGCAAGATTATATTTGATTCTAAAGTTTGGATTCTAAATTTTTCTTTCTTTTATTGCAAAGTTAGTATCAGGCCCTGGACTTCCACAAGGCCTGTTTGTTTTTGTTCAGGAAACCTCAAATTCAAGACTGCTAATATGGCATCTAATTGTCCACATATAATGGAATAAAGCATTATTGAAATGTTTAAATGATCCTTCAGAAGCTAATGAGAAATACTGCTTAGGCGATAATGTCAAATAATAGAAGTTCAAAACTCTTGGCTGCATTCAATTGAATCTCAGCAAAAGCATTTGTTGGACAATTTCATTTATCTGCTTAAGTGATTCCTTTTTTGCATACTGACGTTTATATTCATGACTCAGCAAAATTGAGCATGATAAAATGGCATTGGTCTGTAGAGTTTTTCAGTTTCCAAACCTCAAATATGAAATCGATGAATGCTCTGGCCCACTTCAAGGCATTACATTTCAGAGACAATTTATGAAAATCCACTTTGTGTCTAACAAATCAGTCTCTGCTCAAGTTAAATATTCCTTGGAATATCTTATATCATGTAGCAAAAAAAAATGTGTTAAGAAATTATTTCCTGAAAGAGAGTTGGGGTAGCACTCTATTTATTAGCACAATGTTTATTTAGGTAATTTAATAAAATGATCTGGGTAACATTATATTTTGCTTCTGTATTCACAATTTTGTGTAAAAAAGCAAAGTTATGTAGATATGTGTGTATATGTAAATGAATATGTAAATGCATATGTAATATGTATATACATACACACACAAAGTTGTGCCTATCCACACATATACACACACAGATGACACAGAATTCTGTTTAAGTGATTTTTGTTGGATGTATTCTTTTTTTTTTTTAAATAACAAATGATGCTTCTGTCTATATACATTGTTAAGATAATGGAGAAATCTTAGGAAAGTTACCTAGTGTAGTATCACTACCAGCATTATACCATTTTTCCCAGGTAGTTAGCTACACTATCATAGATTGTTAGAATTGAAAATAATCCTTGAGCCCTTTTCTCCTTTCTAAACATTGAATGATCACTGTAACATTCTGAACAAAGTTTAATCAAGTCTCTGTTTGAACATACTCAGTTTGGTTTTGAGGAGAATGCTCTGTCCAGGAGACTGAGGTCCTGTCTTCAAGCCCCCAGCCTTCATCCCTTTTCCTCCTCTATAGAAAGAGTGTGCTGAGAGACAATTACTAAGATCCTGTCTGACTCGGATTTTATGAATATCTCACTGTCCGAGAGCCAGGGAATCTATTCAAACCCTGTACTGTTCTTGCTGTTAACAGGGTATTCCTTGCGGGAAGCTAAAACTTAGCCCTGTGTCCTGTCAGCATCCCTTCTCTGAGTTATCCTTAGTCTTCAGAGTCTCAGTTAGAATCTAACTCCTTACACTACTCAGGAACAAGTTCTAAATTCTAAAACTCTTTAAGAGCCAGGGCATTCTTATCTATGTGTAACAATACTCTTTTGATGAAAGTGAAGCCAATCTTTGGCTCTCTTCTTAAAGAAGCTAAAACAAAAGAGGCCATCAAATACACTCTCTGCTGGATTACACAAACTATTATGTATGATGGAGTAGACCCCCATCAGTAGGCATGGAGATCACCTGGAATGTCCAGATGGTTCCTCAGAATGGGGGTTTTCAAAAGACCACTGCTAGACATATGTGTCTGGTTAGAATGTTTAACCTTCATGGTCTTTAATCATGTAGCATTATGTGAAATGCCACTGGCTGAATGGCTTGATGGAGTGTTTTGAGATTGTAGAGTTTCCAATCTCTTGACTGCCACCAGAGGCCCCGCAGCCACTGGGGGTGTGATCCCTGCAGTCTGAATGCCTCACTATTGGTCTATGAGAAAAGAGGGCAGATGGGAGTCAGTCTTCATATTGTGTAGCATGGGCATAGGAGTGCTGTGATCAAACAAATGAATGGGGGGGGGAGGGAGGAGGGAGAGAGAGTGAGAGGGAGGGTGGATGGAGAGAGAGAGAAAGAGAGAGGGAGGGAGGGAAGGGGAGAAAGAAACAGGGAGGGAGGGAGGTTGATGAACTGCTGGCGAGGACAAGAGAATACCTGAAGTGCTGAGTTTATGTTCCATTTCTTCCCGAATTGTTGGTAATCTCAAAGATATTTACCCCCCCAAAACTAAATTCATATATAGAATATCCACTTTGGGATTTTTAATTCTCTTAGAGCCAAAAAAAAAAAAAGTCTTCTGTTATGGAAGATTATTTCTCTACATACTATAAGTACTGATAAAACCAATGAGGATCAAAGCCACAGTTGATTTTTGGGCAACTGAAGTGTATGGGAACTGGTTTATAATGGAAGACATTTGCGTCAGCCTGTTCTGACCTTGAGTACTGACTCCGCCACTATTAGCTGGAACACGTATCTGAACTTCTCGGAACGTCAGTATTCTCAACTGTAAGGTTGGAATACTTTCGGGGTTGGGGTAAGAATGAGACAAGCCATGCAAAGGGCTTATCATGGTGCCTGAAACTTAGTCAACTCAAAAAAGGTAACTATAATTAATTATTTATTAGGATTATAATGATCAAATTATGCTTGTGAGAAATGATAATGCTTTAGCAGCAGAACTTGACCTACGACCCTTCTGTGTGTATAAATGCCTTGTCCTCTATGCGGTGATGACTTAGACCATTTCAGTATTCATCTAACTATCTGACTCACAGTTAAGACTTTATATTTTTTTGTTTCCATTTTTGCTGTTATTGTTGTTTTTTGAATATTGGTTACCAGACCTTGCTGTGATACTTCTGAAGAGCGCTGAAGCTTGATTACAGCATCTCTTGCTTGCTTTTTAGGGCCCTGATTCTGCCCAAATAGAAGCATATGAGCTCTCTCTTTCATTTCTTGGGGGTCAGCATCTTTGTTGTTGTTGCTGAAACTCTGGAAAGAGATGGATCCGTGGGACTGTGCTAGCCAATTTGGCAGCGTGCTTTTTCAGCCCACTTGGCTGTGCACAATATTCTGTCTGAGTTTGGGAAGATCTGTCTGCTTTTTTCCTTTGTAGAGAGGCTATGAGGAATGAGGCAATGGATTTGTCTTATACAACAGCCTGGAAAAATAGGCCATGGCCTAACAAATAATGAGAGTTACATGGCTTCCTTCCAGGGAGCTCCTGGCTGGAGACTGAAGAACAGGTTGAGACGCCTTCTGATAGATTTTGCACTAATTGCCCTCTTTCCTGAAAGAAGTCCTGTTTAAAATAACAGGTGGGGGCGGGGGTTGGGGGGAGCGTGGATTCATATTTCATAGGAGATCCTTTTTAGAAGAATCAATATTATGCAGATTTAGAGGTCACAGATCAAATCATATATCCCAGAGCATAGTAGTAAACCATATACTCCTCCATATACGGCAGTGAGGTGCGCTAAGGGACAGGTTTGGTCTAGCCCCAGATGCTCCTCATTTGAGACTGGCCTAAACTATTTCCTTGTCATAGGTCCTAAAAAGACCATACGCTATCCCTTTTTGCTCTGTTTATGTATGCACAGCCCTTCATCCTCGTTGGGTCCACCTGTTCCAGATGACTTATATTTTTCTTGTTTTTCAATCCGCGAGGAAGCCTCAGACGTGAACTCTAACGGGTGCTTCTTATTCTGTACTCCACCACCTCTGTAAACCACTGTCATTTTAATTACCTTTTCAGTGATGACTGAATGATGCCTTTCCTATCGGGCACTCTTGGTCGTTTTGGTTTAGAATTTGAGGAATGGGAGAGGTTGGAGGGTCATCAGTCTCCAAAGGCAGCTGATCTGACTCAGAGTCTGCACCAGAAAAATATGGCTCTGAGAAAGATGCAGTCCCCTCATCCCTGCTAACACCTAGAGTCCCCACACTCGGTGGGCGTTGTCCACTTAACTCCTTGACTGCCTGCATTGGTTATGATGGTCATGGACGGAATCTCCGTTTCTTCCTCTCAGAATCCTGCTCCCTACAGCTGCTTTATGGAGCTATTCATAGGTAAGAGCAATAACGAGTCCAGCGGCATGGATTCCTTTTCTGTATTCTGTGACATTCTCATCTCAGCCGACTGTGTCTGGCAGCCACACAATGAGGCCCCGCATGTGTCAGGGAGATGGATGATATCTGCAGTGGCTACATCTCCACACTGACTCCGTGAGCCCCTGCTGAACCTTACCTCAGGGATGCTAGATTCTGTGCCATTGAATTAGAAAGGCAAACTGCCCCCTTCCAAGAAATGTCTTATTTTCTCCCAATACAAAATACTTTAATGGAAATAATGACACGCATTAGGTACTTTGATGGATAGCACGTTGTGCTTTCATCCTCAATGTTCCTGATTATAGGACTCTTTTTGTCTTGTTGCTCTGTTATTATTTTTTTCAACGCTAAAACAAAGAGCCTATGAGTAGAGGTAGTAGTTGTTTACATGCTTTTCACACACATCTTTGCTTTCTTCAGCTGAACAGAATTGGGAAAAAGAAATTACAAAGGATATTAATAAGCCCCCTTTCCTTATCAGAGAAGTAGCCAGTTAATTTGGGGGAAGTCGGTTCTGATCTGAACTAACTGGTTTTTATTTCAGCGTGAAATCAGTTCTGAACCATGCACAAATATGCCACACTGCGGTCTTTGGTAATGGAATATCAATAAAGTCTCAGGGCTGCGAAGACCATTTAGGCACATCTGAGCAGAGTGGGATTATTTGGGATATGAACCAAAGGACTATTTCTACCACCTGTTTTCTAGGGTTGACTTCATGGACATGAAATGTGTGCTGTCACACAGGGCCCTACCCTCAGATGGGCAGTTCAATGCTTTGCTAGCATCATCTTGAAATTCTTAATAACTTGTGAACAAGAAGAGCTGAATATCCATTTGTACTGGCCCAGCAAATTCCGTAGCCAATCCCAGTGCCCGTTACTGCTCTATGCTTTATAAATAACGGGATTCCTCCTCAGTTTTCCTCCTTCCTCAGTTTGACTGAAGTACAACACAACAGACAGAGTACATGCTGGGACACCAAGGTGAGCATGAATCAACCTGCCCCACCATAGGAAGGGTTCCACCGGAAGGAGCCATCAGTACCCATTCCATATGTTTCGGGTCCTTCAGGCAGACCAAGGATCTAAAAGCCGGTTAGAGAGAAAATATTTGGAAAGAAAATCCTTCAGAGACAGCAATCCCCTTGCTACGAGTCCCCCCTCTTTTTGTGGTTGGGAAGATAAGGACTCAAGGGGGACACGAAGGACTGCTCTCTGACTTGTGCCTGAGGAAGCTCCACTGGACTATGGCTTAGATCCAGCTTCTACTTTTGTCAGCTAAGAGAGAGGCTACACAGAGGATCAAGGGATGTGATTGCGTTTGTTGGAACAAGGAATGATGCTGGAGAGGTGGCCGTGGGCCATCTGGAAGAAAGCCCTGGTATAGAATTATCTTAGGTCTTCCAAGATCTGTCCTGGGGCTTCTGGAGGCATGAGAAGATGCCAGGGGAAGGGTGTTCAGTTGGTAAGTAGTAGCTGAGGAGGGAGCCAAGGCCCTACAATAGAAACATATCTGCCGAGACCAAGAGAATCATGAGAGAAATTGGCCAAAAAGAAGATTGAAATGGCTACCGAAAGCACCCATGAGGACAAAGGTCAGCTGTAAACATTTGCATGGCCTTCCACTAATTGCTGCCAGCTTTAACTATCTGCCAGACCAGAAAGCATAAAGACCTCAGATGTTACTTCTTTTCACTCTCTTCCACCTGGATTCTGGAATGCGGCTGAGGACTGGGAGAGAGGGTGAACTGGAAGTGACACGTACCAGAGCCGTTGCACCGTTGTAAGTTCTAGCCTAAAACGGTGCCAGATGGTTGAGGGGTTAAGTTGCATGTTAAATCATATTTGGAGTTTCCACTCTTCTATCAGACTAAACATTCTAGTGACTGAATTGAGCCTGTGTTTTCGATTTATAGCAATGGTCGAATCCCCTTTAATGAGAGAAAAGCAGGAGAAGCTGAGTGTTCCCTCCAGGGACAAGAGAAGGTATATTGTCTTCCACTATCCCATTAAATTTACTCAGTGATCACAGTGCG
Organism: Ailurus styani; assembly: GCA_002007465.1. Taxonomy (NCBI): domain Eukaryota; kingdom Metazoa; phylum Chordata; class Mammalia; order Carnivora; family Ailuridae; genus Ailurus; species Ailurus styani. The sequence continues at coordinate 7,156,220 of LNAC01000003.1, forward strand.
CACACATCATGCTTGTTAACGTATTGGTCACGTCTTTATTACCCATTCAACCTTCCCAGTGTTGTGCAGAGAGTACTACCCAAATGTTCGAAAGGAAAAAAAAAATAAGGAACACAGAGGTTAAGAGACCTTAGTAAATTAATAGATGATCATGCTAGAATTTGAAGCTAGGTTTGTGTTTCTTACGGTTTATTCTTTTAGTCACTAGATTGATTTTCTCTCCTAAATTAGAACTAAAGACACCATTTATTAAGTACTGACTGTATGCCAGGAATAGTGCTAATGGCCTCACATTTATTATATTATTTACTTCTCACATGAACCACATGTTACATGTTATTCTTATTATCTATAGGAGGAAACGGGTTTTGGTAACTCATTAGTAACTAGTGGGAAACTACGTGGGTAGCTCTTGTCTACTTCACCAAAAATCTGTGCAGTTTGTCCAGAAAGACAGAAGGCAAAAGAGAGAGAGAGAGATTTTCTCTCTACTTTTCTTCTTGTTTAAGTAATGTCTTTGCTAAAATAAAACACTTTCAGAAGTCCTTCCAAGTAGATAGCTAGCGGTAGGCATCCAAACCACCAACAACATGCTTATTCGCTAGACGTACTGCCCTGAATAGGTTACCATCAGTACAGAAAGAGAAAACGAATGGTCAGGACAATCAGTCAAAAGTGAAGTGACCAACTATGTGTCAGTCAATCTAAGTGAAATTGTGACAGAGATAGGTATTCTCTCCAGTTTTCAGGAATATTCAGAGACCTCTTCATAGGAGAGATGAGTCATTAATAGTTTTTTTTAGTTCAAGATCAAAACGAAAGGCATTGAGGTTGGGGAGTGGCAGCAAAAGCTAAATCACAGAACTGGGAATAAATATAACTGATAAAGGGAGAAGGCGAGGAACATTTTTCTTTCAGGAAGACTGCCATTGTTCTAGAAGAGTGGGACATATGTTGTGGCTACATTATTTATGCAGAGAGCTGAAGTCAGGCTGATGTATGTGAACATGCTGTGGTAGGAAATTAGAGTCCAGGGTAGGTTCTTTATTAAGTGATTAAGCAATGAAAGTGAAGTTTTTGAAATATCTGTCTGAGAATGGTAGGCTGGATGGACCAGAGTAAAAAAATAAAATAAAATCGAGCCAGTGAGAGTGATTGGAAATTTGTTCATGTTGTCCTGGTACAATATGGCATCTCATTCGAGCCTTTCCAGAATGCACTTTTGGAATTTCTCAGCTTTCTTTCCTGAATGAGAGGAGAAAGGAAAGGGCTGGGAATAGAGATATGTAGATATGTAGACTCCAGCTATGTCTATGTCTGCCAACCCCAAGGAGAGCTGTGGCGCTAAATTAAAATGGGGAGTCTTTATCATTCTGTATTAAATAACACATGTAAAGCTCCTAGCTCAACGAACCAAAAGAACAGAGTAGATGGCACATTTCCCATATCGATAGTAGTGTAGAGAAAACTCATCGTTGTGGTACAGAGAAGCATGATGCAGTAGAAGTAGCAGGGACTTAACAATCAGAATGTGTTTGCTTTTGAAGAACAGTATGGTTATCTGAAGAAAATTTCTCTTTCCTCTTTTCTTCATGTTTTGTAGTTTCTTACCTGTTGCACTTGTAGACAGAAGAATATTCAAAGAAAAATCCTGAATGGACTGAACTCTTGTGGGCAAATGACTTTTACTTAAAATTCCCTAACATGCTGGCTCGGTGGGCAGAGCATGCGAACTTTGAGTGCAGGGTTCTGAGTTTGAGCCCCATATTGGGTATAGAGATTACTTTAAAAAAAAAATTAAAAACCTTTTAAGAAATAAACAAAAAATAAAATTCCCTAACATGCTTTCTGGAGTTGGAATGCGCAGTTAAAACTTATCATCAAAGGCTTTGTTGCAAAAGGCCAGGGTGCCATTGAATGAGGTAACAATGAGGCATGGAGGGGACTCTTCATTTGACCACAACTTCTCTTACAGTATCTTGATAATAAGGTCTGATGGTCTCTTGGGGGGAGGGGAGCAGGTGTTGGGGGAGCAGGGGAGTAAGTCATCGATGTGGTGCATTTTCCAAATCTCTCACTGGTGATATTTGTATTATGGTTTCTGTTTGAAGTGTTGACAATGGAGGAAGCATCGCGAAGAATGGCTGTGGTAGATCAGCCAAGAAAGCCCGAATTACCCTTGTCTTTCACATCCACTTGTCTAGTGTGTCTCTGACATGAAACAGAATCAACTCAGAAGGGGCAGAGTAAGGTTACCTAGGATTCCAGACAAATTTCTTTTAAGTTTGGCTTATTCCTTTGAATGATTTCTTAAAAATTGACCTTTCTGTTGAGGCATTTTCTAGAACAGTAGGACGTCTTATTGAAGCATGCCTGTTGAGAGTCTTTGAACGCCCCTCCTCCCCCCTTTTTTCCCCACAGCTGCACAAGTGTACTTCGGTTTCAGACCAGAAAAAACAACGTGTTAACTATTTTTTCTCTTCTCTGGAATCCTCAGTTTCCATTCTCATAAATTATAATTTATTTATAATGAAATGAAATATAAATGAAATAGAAATGTATCTTTGAAATCAGATGTTAATTTTTGTTCTTACTTTCAAAGACACTTTTTGTCTATTTCCTTACAAGTCATCAATCGGTTACATCCTGTGGGCATAGTGCACACGTGGTTGATTTCTTTAGGGATTTATATCTGCAAAAAGGCATGCTGCCCTCACAAACCTGCTCCTGAACCGGTAACAGATAGGTTCAGTGATTTGGTCAAAATCAAAAAAATTGTCAGGAACATCATATAAAGCACTTGGAAGGCGGTTTTCCTTAGGCTGAAATGATGAACCTTTATGGCCGGTTCAAACATCTTGTTCAAAACATAGGGTCTGGGCGCCTGGGTGGCTCAGTGGGTTAAAGCCTCTGCTTTCGGCTCAGGTCATGATCTCAGGGTCCTGGGATCGAGGCCCGCATCGGGCTCTCTGCTCAGCAGGGAGCCTGCTTCCCCCTCTCTCTCTGCCTGCCTCTCTGCCTCCTTGTGATCTCTCTCCCGCTGTGAAATAAATAAATAAAAAATCTTTAAAAACAACAACAACAACAACAAAAAAACACATAGGGTCTGATGGGTTTGATATTTCATAATTTTTATTTCTTCAATTGAAACAAGTCAAGATGATTGAAATAAATATCATTTGAGAAACCTAACAGTGCAAATAAATATATTAAATTGCTAGTGGAAGAGGAGAAGCTAGAGTAGTAGCAAAGGAAGTAAAAGCATAAAAAGTTTTAGTGAAAAACCACATTAGAAGAAATCTGGACCTAAACGTAACTGTTTTTTGTTTTTTGTTTTTTTTTAAAGATTTTATTTATTTATTTGACAGAGAGAGAGAGATCAGATCACAAGTAGGCAGAGAGGCAGACAGAGAAAGAGGAGGAAGCAGGCTCCCCGCTGAGCAGGGAGCCCGATGCGGGCCTCGATCCCAGGACCCTGAGATCATGACCTGAGCCGAAAGCAGAGGCTTTAACCCACTGAGCCACCCAGGCGCCCAACATAACTGTTTTGATGATAAGCTTTGTTACTGTCACTATCTATCTCCATTCATTCTTAGTACCTTAAAACACTTATGTCACCATCAGTAACCTGTTAGGCCACAAAAATGTTCCATCTTGTTTTTGGTGGTTATTCTTGAGCTAAACAGAAACCATGAAAAACTAAACAAGATCCATATTAATAGCATTTTATAATTCTCTTCCTATCACAGTTTTCCTATACTTTTTCATATTCAACTACTGTTCTCTTTCCAAGATTATTGCTAATGGAATACTTGACACTAATAATAGTCATTAGGAGTGGCTAATTATATGCCTCTTTACACAGTAGGGAAAAAAAATCATGAGTCACCCAAAATTATAATGGCAGAGATAAAACTTTAGAAATTATTTTCAAGTCAAGATGAGTCATTCTAATGTTATGAGATATTATTTTATATTTGTCAAGTACTTTATAATTATCTAGTTATGTTTTATGTGTATAAACATGCTGTTTTACTGAAATGTGCAATAAATATTTATCGAATATTACCATATATCAGCACTATACTTGGTGATGAGCATATAATGATGGATATGAATAGTCCTATCTGGTTATTGTCTTCTCCTTAACCCTCCTCATGAAACAGGCAGGAGTAGTATTATTTAGCTGAAGTCCAGAAATCAAATACCTCACCCGTCTTCAGAATTAGTGAGTATAGTTTGTATTGCCAAACAGCATTAGGGATGTGTTAGGCTTTATCTTCTTAGGGGAGATTCAAAACACACATTAGCACATTAAACATTTTGAGAAACAATTCAGTGGAGAAGTATTTTTATTCAGTGAGTCCCAAAGTATTAATATCTCACTACATATGGTTTTTGGGTGCAACGTGTCACACTTGTGTTTTCAGGGACTAAGCTCATGAATATATTTGCTTAGTCCATTAAGTAAGAGAACTGTCAAACCCAGTTGTCATCCTTGCTGGGCAAACCTTTGCCAGAGTAGCACTCACAGCCTTCACATGGAAACTCGGTATTGAATAAATTTCAATTCAAAAACTACTGTGCCTCTTGTCAACCTTTTTCATCTCTTTGGAAAAGACAAGAATGTCTTTAAGAATTAGAATTAACATTTTTAATATTTAATATTAAATATTTTACAAGGAGTTTAATTCTTCAAATAGTAGATGATGACACAATATTTTATAACTACACAATGAATAGTCAACCTTCTAGAAAGGGCTGCCTCAAACTAATTGCATTTGGTTTCTTTGCCATTTGAGTGGATGGGTGGGTAAGAGGAACCCACATCTTTGTGGAATAGTGCTGTGCCTTACTATACGTAACTTGATCCCACAAACCCATCCCAATGTTTGTGTCATGCAATCTCTGTTATAAAGAACTCTCTCATGACAGCTCATATCATAGTTTTCCCTGAAGATGATAATGACCCATACACAGTGAGGTTCCCTGTAGCAAAATTTCAGTGTAGTGCAATATTTACTAGATTTACGAAATCGCATTATTTATTTATTTAAAGATTTTATTTATTTATTTGAGAGAGAGAGAGCATAAACTGGGGGAAGGGGCGGAGGGAGAGGGAGAAGCAGACTTCCCACTGAGCAGGGAGCCCAACCCCAAGATCATGATCTGAGCCTAAGGCAGACGCCTAACCTATTAAGCCACTCAGGCACTCCTGCATAATTTATTTTTAAAAATCACTTTATAGAGGTATTATGGACATATAAAAAGCAGTCATATTTAAGGGGTCTAACTTGATGAATTTGGAGATAAATATACACTTGTGGAGCCATCACCACCATCAAGACCATAAACAATATATCCATTATCTCCCAAAATTCCCTCCCACCTTCTTTATTATTATCATTATTATCTTTATCATCATCATTATTATTATTGTGTGTGATAAGAACACTTAACATAAGATCTAGTCTCTTAGCAAATTTTAAATATACAATACAGTTGGTTAAAGGCACAATGCTGTATTACTAGAAGTCTCCAGGACTTATTTCTCTTGTGTAACAAACTTAGTAAGTTCTGACCATCACCTCATCTTTTTTCCCTTCCTCAAACCCCTGGCAACCACCATTCTACTGTGCCCTTCTATGAGTTTGACTATTTTAGATTCTACATGTAATTGACATTGTACAGTATTTGTTTTTCTGTGTCTGGCTTATTTCATTTAATATAATGTCTTCCATGTCTATCCATGTTATCCCAAATGGCAGGATTTCCTTCTTTTTTAAGGTTGATAATATTCTATTGTGTATATATACCACATTTTCTTTTTTTTTCTTTCTTTTGTTTTTAAAATTTTTATTATTAAAGTATAGTTGACATACAATGTAAGTTTCAGGTGTGTATCATAGAGTTTCAACAATTGTACATTATGCAATGTTCATCACAATAAGTGTAGTTACCACCTGTCACCATGCAATGTTATTACAATATTATTGACTGTATTCCCTATGCTTTACTTTTCATCCCCATGACTTATTTGTTTTATAACTGGAAGTTTGTACCTCTTAATCCCCTTTACCTATTTCACCCATCCTTCCAACTCTTTCTCTTCTGACAACCATCAGTTTTTTCTCTGAATTTATGAGTCAGTTTCTGGTGTTTTGTTGTTGTTATGGTTTGTCTTTGAAATTCCACATATAAATTAAATCATATGGTATTTGTCTTTCTCTGTCTGACTTATTTCACTTACTTTACAGCATAATTAGACCACATTTTCTTTACCAATCATCTGCCTATGAATAGTTAGCTTACCCCTATGTCTTGGCTGTTCTGAATAAGGTTTCCATAAACATGGAAGTGCAGGTATCCCTTTGAGATTCTGATTTTAGCTTTTTTGGATAAATACTTGGAAGTGGCATTGCTAGATCATGTTGTAGTTCTATTTTTAATTTTTGAGGAACCTCCGTATTGTTTTCCATAGTGATGGTACTAATTCACATTCTCACCAAAACTGTGCCAGGGTTCCCTCTTCTCCACATCTTTTCCAATACTTACTATCTTTAAAAAAAATAATAGCCATTCTAAAAGTTGTGAGGTGATCGCACTGTGGATTTTATTTGCATTTCCCTGATGATTACTGATGTTGAGCATCTTTTCATATACCTCTCGGATATCAGTATATCATCTTTGGAGAAATGTCTATTCAGGTTCTTGGCCATTTTTTAAAACCTGGTTACGTTCGCTATTGAGTTCTAGCAGTTTCTTACATATTTTGCATATTAACCCATTGTCAGATATGTGGTTGGCAAATACTTTATCCTATTCTGTTGGGCATCTTTCCATTTTGTTGATTGTTTTCTTTGCTGCACAGTACTTTTTTAGTTTGATGTAGTCCCACTTGTTTATTTTTGCTTTTTGTTGCCTTTGCTTTTGGTATCATTTCCAAAAAATCATTGCCAAGACTAATATCAAGGAGCTTTTTCCTGTTTTTTCTTCCAAGAGTTTTAGTTTTAGGTCTTATAGTTAAGTCTTTAATCCATTTTGAATTGGTTTTTGTGTACAGTGTAAGATAAGGTTTCAAACATTCTTCTTACATGTGGATATCCAGTTTTTCCAGTACTATTTTTTTAAATTTTTATTTATTTATTTATTTTTTAGATTTTATTTACCTATCTGTCAGAGAGAGAGAGAGATAGAGAGAGAGCACAAGCAGGCATAGGCAAAGGGAGAAGCAGACTCCCCGCCGAGCAAGGAGGCTGATGTGGGACTCGATCCCAGGACCCTGAGATCATGACCTGAGCCGAAGGCAGCTGCTTAACCGACTGAGCCACCCAGGCATCCCGCCAATACTATTTATTGAAGAAACGACTTTTCCCCCATTTTGTATTCTTGGCACCCTTATTGAAGATTAGTTGACCATATGTGTGTAAGTTTTTTTCTGAACTCTCTGTTCTGTTCCATTGGTCTGTTTTTATGCCTATACCATATGGCTTTGATTACTGTAGCTTTGTGATATAGTTTGAAATAAGGAAGTATGATGCCTCCAGTTTTGTTCTTCTAGCTCAAGATAGCTTTAGATATCTGGGGTCATTTGTGGGTCTACATGAATTTTATGATTGTTTTTTTCTAGTCTGTGAAAAATGCCATTGGAATTTTGATAAGGTTTGCATTGTATCTGTAACTTGTTTTGGATAGCATAGACATTTTGATAATATTAATTCTTTCAATCCATGAAGATGAATTATCTTTTCATTTGTATCTTCTCCAATTTCTTTCATCAGTATTTTATAGTTTTCAGTGTAGCAGTCTTTCACCTCCTTGATTAAATTTATTCCTCGCTATTATATTGTTTTTGATGCTATTGTAAATTGGGAGTGTTTTCTTAATTCATTGGTAATGTATGGAAATGCAACTGATTTTTGCATGGTGATTTTATATCCTGTAACTTTACTGAATTAATTAGTTTTAACAGTTTTTTTTAGGGGAGTTTTTAGGGATTCCTATATGTAAGATCATGTCATCTGCAAACAGAGAAAATTTTAATTCTTCCTTTCCAACTTGGATGCTTTTTGTTTCTTGGTAACAACATACCAAAACTTATGAGATACAGCAGAAGCAGTTCTAAACTTCAGAGGAAAGTTTATAGTCATAAGTACCTACATTAAAGTAAAAGAAAGATCTCAAGTAAACAACCTAACTTTACACCTCAAAGAACTAGAAAATGAACCAACTAATCCCTAGCCTAGCAGAAGGAAGGAAATAATGAAAATTGGAGCAAAAATAAATGATATACAGGGGCACCTGGGTGGCTCATTCAGTTGAGTGCCTCCTCTTGATTTCAGCTCAAGTCATGATCTCAGGGTCATGAGATAGAGCCCTGTGTCAGGCTCCGTGTAAGGCTCTGTGCTGGGCATGTAGTCTGCTTGGGATTCTTTCTTTTCCACTCCCTCTGTCCCTCCCCTGGCTCATGAACTCTCTCTTTCTCTTTCCCTCTCAAATATATAAATAAATAAAATCTTTAAAAATAAATATATAAATAACAGACATACAGGCTAGAACACAATTCACAATGTCAATGAAAATAAGAGTTGGTGTTTTGAAAAGATCAACAAAATTGACAAATTTTTATCTAGACTAAGAAGAAAAAAGACCTAAATAAAATTAGAAATGAAAACGGAGACTTTACAACTGATACCACAGAAATGCAAAGGGCTATAAGAGATTACTCTGAACAATTATATGCCAACAAATTGGATAATTTAAAAGAATGGATAAATTCCCAAAAACATACAACCTACCAAGATTGAATCATGAAGACATAGAAAATATGAACAGAATAATAATGAGTAAGGAGATTGAATGAGTCATGAAATGCATCCTAACAGAAGAATGCCCAGGACCAGATGGCTTCACCAATGATTCTATGAAACATTAAAAAAAGAATTAACCCAATCCTCCTCAAACTCCTCCTTTGTAGGGCAGATCCACTGCTGGCTAGGCATGCAATGTTAAGTGGTTAATTTCCTTAACCATTCTAAACCCAAGTTTCCTTATCAGTAAAGTATGGATATGAATACAACTCTGCTTAACTCAGGAATACCAGGAAGAAAACATATAACTTCTATAAGAAATATTGTGACTTAAAGGTTACTATACTCTTAAGGTCATTCTGTTAAATAAGCAGAGGCAAGCAGTTTTCACCAAATTATTCCATGAAAGCTGCTCTACCTCTTGACAGTTGAAAGCTAATGGAAAATTATTAGTAGAACGACCTACATTAGGATAGGCTACAGTATTCTGTGACCGCCAAAACAAATAAAACTAAACACAAAATATGGTTTAACGCAGAAGTGTAGTTATTGTTCACACTATATAGCTAATATAGGTCAGCAAAGGCCTCTGTGCACATAATCACTCAGGGACTGGGCTAATGGCCAGTATGACATCTCAGGAAAGATCTTCTGAAGTCTCAATAGCAGGGGAGAGAGACTGGGAAACGTAGATGGGCTTTTCGTTGCCTGAGATGCTCACTGATCCATTGGCCCTTAACTGTAGTGGGGCTAGGAAGTAGAGGAGAGCAAATAGATTTTGTTAAGCATTATTGTTTCTATTATGGTACTTAATTTAATTTTGTGAGAGAGAGAAAGAGAAAGGGAGGGAGAGAGTGTGAGAGAGAGAAGGAGGGAAGGAATTTTCTTTTTTTTTTAAGATTTTATTTATCTATTTGACATAGACACAGCGAGCGACGGAACACAAGCAGGGGGAATGGGAGAGGGAGAAGCAGGCTCCCCACTGAACAGGTAATCCAATGCGGGGCTCGATCCTAGGACCCCGGGATCATGACCTGAGCCAAAGGCAGACACCCAATGACTGAGCCACCCAGGTGCCCCGGGAAGGAAGTTTCTAATGACACTCAAAACAACACTGCAGGGGCGCCTGGGTGGCTCAGTTGGTTAAACACCTCACTCTTGATATTGGCTCAGGTCATGATCTCCAGGTCCTGGGATCATGCCCTGCCTCAGACTCCATGCTGGGCATGGAGTCTGCTTGGGATTCTCTCCCTCTCTCTCTCTGCCCCTCCCCCACTCAAGCTCACTCTCTCTCAAAAAAAAAAAATTAAAAAAGAAACAACATTGCTGTTCTGTGATTCTTTGATTCTCTGATATCGGCTGAGTGTCCAACAGTTCAACTGAACTCTGAAACTTACTATCTGGAATCAGTGCAGTCCCCACTAGTTAAGGCCTTACTCCCACAAGACTTACTCCACTTCAGACACTAGTCAGAAGTTCCAGGGGCCACTTGTACTTCTAACCGATCAGCTATATATTTGAGGGTTCCACAGCCTCCTCAAGTCCAATAATTTGCTAGAACTCAAGAAAACAACTTGCTTATGTTTACTGGTTTATTATAAAGGATTCAACTCAGGAACACCAAAAGGAAGAGTTGTGTAAAGACAATGTATGGGGGAGTGTGTGGGTGCATGGAGCTTCTATGTCCTCTCAATGTACATGAACTCCAAAACATGTCAATATGTCACCAACCCCAGAGCTCTCTGAACACCATAACTTAGAGTTTTTTGTGGGGGTTTCATAACACAGGCAGAATTGAATAAATCATTGACCATTAGTGATTGAACTGAATCTCCAGCCCCTCTCTCCTTCCTGGAAGTTGTGAGGTGGGGCTGAAAATTACAACTCTCTAATCATGGCTTGGTCTTCCTGGAGACCAGTCCTGATGCCGAAGTTACTCAAGAGACCCCAGTCATCGTCATATTATAAGCATACAAAAGACACTCCTATCACTCAGGAGATTTTAAAGACTTAGGAGATATGTGCCAGGAACCAGGGACAGAGACCAAATATATATTTTTAATTATATTACATATTTTAAAACAAATAGAACTCACCCCACATATAAAAACGAACTGAAAATAGACCAAAGACCTAACTATTGGACCTAAAACTATAAAACTCTTAGAAGAAAACCTTTGTGACCTTGGATTAGACAATGGTTTCTAAACTATGATGCCAAAAGTACAAGCAATGAAAGAAAAAAAATTGATAAGTTGGATACTGGCAAAATTAAAAACGTGCTTCATATTCAAATGACACTATCAAGGAGGTGAGATGAAAACCCACAGAATAGCAGAAATTTTGCAAAGCATACCTCTGATAAATGACTGGTATGTATAACACATACAGAACTCTTACAACCTAATAATCAGAACACAGGTATCCTAATTTAAAAAAAGGAAAGCATCTGAATAGGCATTTCTACAAAGAAGAAACACTAATAAGCAATTGCCACATGAAGAGATGCTCAACACCATTAGCCATCAGGGAAATACAAATCAAAACCAAGGAGAGATATCTCTGCAGCCACTCTGGAAAAGAGTATGGAGGTTCCTCAAGAAGTTGAAAATAGAGCTACCCAGCAATCCCACTACTGGATATTTACCCTAAAGATACAAATGTAGTGATCCAAAGGGGCATGTGCACCTGAATGTTTATAGCAGCAATGCCTGCAATAGCCAAACTATGGAAAGAACCTAGATGTCCATCAACAGATGAATGGATAAAGAAGTCATATATATACACAATGGAATACTATGCAACCATAAAAAACAAAATCTTGCCATTTTCAATGACATGGATGGAACTAGAGGTATTATGCTAAGCGAAATAAGTAAATCAGAGAAAGATAATTATCATATGATCTCTCTTATATAAGGAATTTGAGAAGCAGGTCAGGGAGTCATAGGGGGAAGGGAGGGAAAAAAATGAAACCAAATGGGACTGGGGAAGGAAACAAACCATAAGAGACTCTTAATCTCAGGAAACAAACTGAGGGTTGCTGGAGGGGAGGGGGTTAGAGCGATGGGGTGGCTGGGTTATGGACATGGGGGAGGGTATGTGCTATGGTGAGTGCTGTGAATTGTGTAAGACTGATGATTCACAGACCTGTACCCTGAAGCAAATAATACATTATGTGTTAATAAAATTTAAAAAACAAACAAAACAAAACAAAAAAACCGAGGAGATATATCTCTTCACACCCACCAAAATGACTATAATAAAAGAAGAAAATAATAACAAATGTTGGTGAGTATGTGAAGAAATTGGAACATAGTATATATTGCTGGTGGGAAAAATGTAGAAAATGGTAAATGGTACAGTCTAACAGTTCCTCCAAAGATGAAACATATGTTACCATATGACCTAGTAATTCTACTCCTAGGTATATACCCAAGAGAAATGAGAATATATGCCCATACAAACACTTGTACCTGAGTGTTCATAGCAGCATTATTCATAATAGCTAAAATGTGTAAAGGACCCAAATATCCATTAACTGCTGCATAAATGGTGTATCCATACAATGGAATATTATGAGACTAAAAAGGAATGAAGTACAGATACATATTACAATATGAATGAATCTTGAAAACATGTTAACTAAAAGAAACTCATTAAAGACCATTTATTTTAAGATTCCATTTATATGGAATGTATAGAATAGACAAATAGAGAATGTAGATTGTTGGTTGCCTAGGGTTGGGACAGGGGAGAGGAGAAGTTGGGGGGAAATGGGGAGTGGCTATTAATAATGGGTACAGAGTTTCTCTGTGGGACGATGATAATGTTCCAAAATCAATTGTGATGATGGTTGAACAACTCTATAAATATACTAAAAACCATTAAATTGTACACTTTAAATTGATAAATCATATGGAAGGTAAATTATATCTGAAATAAAGCTGTTTTTAAAAATAGCCACAAGGGCATCTGGGTGGCTCAGTGGGTTAAAGCCTCTGCTTTCGGTTCAGGTCATGATCTCAGCGTCCTGGGATGGAGGCCGCATCAGGCTCTCTGCTCAGCAGGGAGCCTGCTTCCTCCTCTCCCTGTCTCTCTGCCTGCCTCTCTGTCTACTTGTAATCTCTCTCTCTGTGTCAAATAAATAAATAAAATCTTTTAAAAAAAATAGCCACAAGAGAGTAAAAACTAAACACTGGGGAAAATTGTGTTTGCTCTGAATTCTCTTCCATTCTTTTTTCTTATACTTTAGTATAAGGGTGTTTTTTAGCATAGCCCTATCATATTCTTTGTAGAACATAATGAAGATACTAAAGAGAACATTTTGAACTAATGGTTTCTGATGTGATGATATAACAAAATAAAACTTTTATTTATATTCATTTTACATTAAGATAAAAAGGAAATAAATCAAGTTTTATAGATATTTAATATGCACATTGGCATGGGCATCCCTTCTTGTCCGTGTGTGGGCTGAGGGTCTCAGACACTGACTGACTGATGACATTCAGGATATTTTGGAGGAAGAGAGTGGAAGTTCAGCAACTCAGTGGCACCTTTAGATTTGCCCATCTTTCTTTCCTTGGAACATATATGGTAAAATATTGATCTGAAAATATGGTTTAGATTATAGCCTCTTAAAAACAGGTTTATTGTCTTGTTTTAAATTATCTGCAACCTTAAAAAGTAACTGAGATTTATTGATTTGTTTGTTTATTTATGTATTTATTTGCCAGAGAGAGAGAGAGAGAGAGAGAGAGAGAGAGGGCACAAGGATGGGGAGCAGCAGAGGGAGTGGGAGAAGCAAACTCCCCACTGAGCAAGGAGCTCCATGCAGGGCTCGATCCCAGGACCCTGGGACCATGCATGACCTGATCAGAAGGCAAATGCTTAACTGACTGAGACAGTGAGGTGCCCCTGTAACTGAGTTTTTAAAAAATCTTCCAAATGGACCTCTTAATGTGAGTTTGTGAACTAAGAGTCACACCCAGTGGTGGCATGGGTGAAGGTGTGGATGGAAGGCTATGGAAGGAGACAGAGAGTGGGAGCATGGGGCACACAGAGAAAGTGATGGAGAGGCACAGCACAGCAATGATTCACCAAACGGGATTCGAGAACATTACATACAACTGCATTGTGAACGTTCTGAGGATGTAAGAAAACGTGAATGCTTTCTGTAGTAGTCATAGAATACATGGTTTGACATTGAGGTTTGGGGTTTCAAATAATGATGAAGTGTGATAAAAATGAATTTAATACCTGTAATAATTAGAATATAATGTAATCTGACTAATGGTAAAGGGAATTCAACTTTCCCTGGAGAAGTCAAGGTAGGATCCTAGTAGTGGTGATAACTGAATTTGCTGTTGCTACATGAGAAGACATTTTGTAGGCTGAACATAAAGGAGGAAATGGGACTGCAAGCACGGGGCTAATGTGTGCAAAGATATAGAAGAAGATATTTGGTGGGTATTTTCAGTGTAGCCGGAACTCTTGGTATTTGATGGAGTAGCTAGAGATTCTGGGGCATTTCATAGTCTCTGGATTAGAAAATACTTTGCATTTATCCTACATTGAAAACGACAACTTGAATCTATCATAGTTGAGTAAACTGTCATAGTCTACAAATGTCTTATAAATAAACCTGCTCTTTGGCCCCAACACCATATTCCTTCCAGTGCTTTGCCCTTTTCATTGTCTACTCTTACATTTGAGTTCAGTGAAACATCTTGATTTCAGCTGATTTCTTCCGAAATACTTTCATTTGCAAATTTCTAGGTATTAACTTGCATTCCAAATATTTCACAGCCATTTAATTTCACCACTTGACTTTAAAAGCCATTTGACCTTAGCAGGAGATTGCCAGCTCTCAAAAAGAATGTGTTTTTGTAAAGAACAATCCCTTTCTAAGATGTAGAACCATACCTGTTTGTCTGCAGTCATTTTCCTCACAGAGAAAGGGATCACTTTAGATAACTGCTATAATAACCATTTAAGGTAAATATTAACATTAGCAGTTAAGCTATCTTACAAACTAAAAATAAACGAGATGTATAGAGCAGCAGCAACGCACACACACACACACACACTCAAACTCTCTCACACACACACAGTTTCACTCATCTAAAGCTTTCCAAATTAATTAATTTACTTTGAAAAGTTTTTATTTTAGGTCAATAATTCTGATTATTTGTAGCTTGAAGAGGTCAAGTGAGTGTCACAAATCGTCATGATTATGAGCATCAATCTGTCTTGGAGCAGGAAATTTCTATATGCCTCTGGCACCAGAGAGGATTTTGTAAGAAATATGATGTCTGGATGTCATGACTTCTTACTCAACTTTCAAATAATTATAGTTCAAGTATGAGTTATAGAACTAACTCAGCCAGAAGGGTGAGAGACTCCCTGCCCTCACCAGTGTGCTTGTCCTCCCAGCTGTCCTGGTGATTCCATTTGGCTCAGGTCAAGTTCATTAGAACATCTTCTGAGACATAGAGTTGCTTGGCATTGAGAAATCTGCCATGCTTGGACACCTGATTTCCCTCCTGTGTCATGATTTAACGTTAAGAATACATCTGTGCATCACAAAAAGTAGAGCAGATTTTTTTATAAATATTTAATTACTATGCCAATCTTTTGTCTCATTTGCATGGATACTTGAGAGTGAATATTTGGATTATTTTTAAAGTACTTTAGCCTATTAGTGGTTTTTCTATCTCGTTTGAATGAACCTGCATTATGCTAAACTTCTGATAGAAGACTTCAGAGAATATATTAAAGACTGTATTTACATTTCTGATCTTAACTTAGAATATAATAAATTGATAACCTGTAAGTGAAAATAGAGTTTCTGAATAACCAAATATTATTTTGCAAGAACCAAAAAAAAGTAGGGTGGTTTTATTTCAGTTTTTATATATAAAAGATAAAAAATAAATAGATCTATACCATACAGAAATACAAAATATCTAAATTTACATCATGGGAGATTTCTATGATGGAGTCAGAGATGAAAATATAATTGTTAGGAAAAACAAAAATACATTTAAATTACTTTGTGGTTTCAGATGAGCTTATTATCATAAAAGTATTCTCTCAAGATGGTTATCTAGCAGTCATGTCTTCCCTTTTGGACTTCATATGGTGATCAAGAGTGCGATATTTTATAACCTTCAAAATTTTTTGAGCATAACATGCCAAAATTATAATTATGAAGGAAAAATATAAAAACAACAACTTGGTATCAAACATACAGTGTCTTTTTGTAAAGTGTGCCCAGAGTCTGTGACTTCATCAGGGAAAAGTAGAGATGGGACAACATTTGAGGAAAGTGATATAACTTTTAATTACCTCTGCCTCCCCAGAAGTTCCTTATTGGAAATCAATTCAAAAGAGACTATATAAAAACCAGTAAAACGACAACCCTTTAGAAATATTTTTAGCACTACCCAATAAAATTTCTACAGGTCCAGAAAACATTTTCTTACACAAAAGTAATACAGTAAGAAGATGCCTGATGAAATTTACCTGAGGCGATTTACATGACTTATTCACACAGTGAGGGAAGAGGAAAAGCAGGGTTCCTCTCTGCAGGAGGAATTAAGTAAAATGTCTTAAATGAAATCCTGTGAGGGGACTGAGGAGGTGACTGATATTCAAATAGGATATTCCTCATGAGCTGAAAGTATTATGGGCATACCGTACTGTAAGTTGGAATATTTAGTCCTTATATCCTCTGTAGTTATTTTCATATTTGTCTGTGGATGGTTAAACATAATCTATTTAAATACAGTATCAATAGTTTAACTGCCTGAAAGTGTTGTCTTAGTTTTGTCAATTTAATAACTAATTAGAATGAATTGCTCAGTTGGACCAATCTCTAAAACACTAGGGAAGCAGTTTAGTATCAGAGTGGAGTAGATAGAGTATGTACTATACTGGGTGGAGTGGGGTGGAGTGGAGTGGAGTGGAGTATGGTAGAATGGAGTACAGGCATTTAGTATAAACATGGGCCAAACCACCCCTAATATCTGTGAAGTCTCTGGGAAGGGTACAAATGGGGGCACAAATACATTTTATCTAAATATTTAAAAAATTATATTTCTAATTAACCAACTATGAAGTAAAATGCTTTATCATATACAACTGGATAATACCAAACTAGAAAATATGTTTAAATCTATGTTTTTTGAATGACTGGGCCAAATACCAGAGCTTGTTAAATTTAATTTTTAATGTATATGGCTGAATATTCTGCTGATTGAGGATATCTGGACAAGTATAAAATAATACATAATTCATATATTTTTATATATATTCCAAACACTTATTTATGCCTTTGTTTCAGCAGAATCATGAATTGTGATATTATTACCAAGATTTTCACATAATTTGTATTCTAATGATACCTAGTGACGTAAAGAACTAAAATAATAACACTTAATTATATTCAGAGTTCAAAATAATTGAATTATCTTCATCAAGAAGTATACATTAAAGCAAATTTAAAATTTAAATTAACTTTAATTGCCTTTCATATGTACTTCAAAAAGTTACTTTTCCCCTAAAATGTCCGATATTATCTACTAAAATTATGGGCAAATACAAATTATACTGGATGAATATAATAATTTCAAGTCCAGATTTTATATACAGCTGAGTTTTAAAATTTAATTAAAAATTTAATTGGATCCTACTAAATTAGTTTTTAAAAATAAAACTATTTGGAATTCTAACATTCAGTAGTAACCCAGATGGCCAGGCAGAGAATAACCTTACGTGCTATATAGAACTATTGCAAATATATGCCTTCATGAATACCCCTTCCCATTTTATGAAGTAGAACACTGAGAAATGATATTTTACTAGGTAAGAATTTGTCGACATCGTGCTCTCTGAGAGAAGGACTTGTTGAGTTTCTATGTCTTTTTTTCTTGTCTCGGTGTTTCAGCAGATCACCCCTCTCCCCCCACACTCTGAGTCAGTGTCTCTCTTCTGTGTCAGCAGCCCAACAACCATCAAGCATGGCTTTGGATAAAAGACTCTGAAAGAAAGATGTGGAGAAGTATTTTCCCAGGACCCAAGCAGTACACAGTCAAGAGCAGATGGTTTGGCTTGTAGATGGTGCTGTGCCAGAAATAGAACCATCCATGTGTTCTTTAATAATTTTGTTTCTGGTGTATCTCTGTGGCATATGTCCTGCCAAAGCACTGGGTGAGGGCCACTGTTGCCCAGGCTGAAGGGTGACACTGACTACAAGATCTTGAGTCACATCGCTAGCATTTGAATCAGGATTTCACCATTTATTTGAGGGACAATTTCAAACTTTCCTGACACACCTGCAGATCCTTTCA
Organism: Ailurus styani; assembly: GCA_002007465.1. Lineage (NCBI taxonomy): Eukaryota > Metazoa > Chordata > Mammalia > Carnivora > Ailuridae > Ailurus > Ailurus styani. The sequence continues at coordinate 7,174,386 of LNAC01000003.1, forward strand.
GCCATACCTTCTCCAGGGCTGTCATTCCACCCATCCTGCTGCAACAGTCCATGCGCAGTCTTCAAAATGACTCCAGAGGAAACTAAATCAACTGTACCTTGAATCATTCCCCTGCCTCCTCTGGTGCACCCCTGTTGAAGAAAAGACAAAAAATGCCAGGGGAGCCTTTCAACAACTGTGCTTGCCCAGTCCAGAAATAAATGTGGCAAAAACATGTAACTGATTGGACACATGTACCCATGGATGATTCTTCAAACTTCCTTTTCTTCAAAAGATAAACAGTCCTGAAGTGCATTCATGATAAAGCCCCTCAGAAGATGGTCCTGAGGGACGCAGACAGTTGATACCAAGTGCTGATCGGCTCAGTAATGCTACCTTGTATTGACTCTGCCTTCTCTAGTCTCAGTCCCTTTTCCCTAAGTCCTGCTTCCTTGGTTTTGCACTCTCTAATAAAATTTTAGCACATAACCATTTGCCTCAGGCTCTGCTTTCAGAGGAAACCAGACTAAGAAAATGTATAGGATTTTAGGTACCTAAACTTCTCTATGTCTCAAATTTCTTAACATGGAAATGGGTACTAGTCGTACTCATCTCTTAGGATGATTGCACTGACCAAATGTATTCATACATGAAAAATACCTAGAACATAGCCTCACACAAAAAGCAGAATCCAAGGCAAAATTTTATGTACCAGTCACTTTTATATCTCATTTCCCAGCTGCAGATTTTTTTCAAATCGAATCCATTGTTCTTGGTTCCATGACTATTTTTTCATTCATCTACATATGTTAAACATAAATCCTGGGACAGACACTACTCTATACATCAGAGATTTAGATAAAGAACATAATCCTTGTCTTAAACAAGCCCATAGCCTTGTAGAAGAGACAGAAAAAAAAACCCCCAATAAATACAGAGTAATAAATACTGACAGGAATATTCACAACACTGTGGAAACAGGAAGCACTTACCTGAAATGAGAGGCTGGAAAACTCTTTTTAGGTGAAACTATAGATTAGCTAAATTTTGAAGCATACTGAGATAAGTAAAGCATTGAGATCTTTTTAGAGAGAAAGCAATGAATGCACAAACATTCAGGAGACATGGAAAAGAAGAGAGCATTCAGGTGTTGGTCTGCTAAACTGCTAAAGCTGCTCTACATTTTTGTATGTAAAGCTCAAAGTGGGGACAAAGAAAAAATAAAACTAAAAGGTAGCAAGGGCAATATCATGAAGAGTTGTGCATATTAAGATGTTAGTTTTTATCCTGAAGACATTCAAGAACCATAGAGGGCGTTTAGACAGAAGGGATGGACTTGTAGGAAAAATATCACCGTGTGATGGTGGAATGAACTGGAAGGGGCAATGCAAGAGGTTGCATTCAGTAACTCAGACCAAAAAATGACCCAAACCCAGGCAGTGGCAAAGGTGGTGGGGATGGAGAGGAAGGAACTGATTCGAACTTTATTAAAGAGAAAAATAGATATATAGGTAAACAAATATATGATAGGAAGATAGATATTACCTACAGACAGGTATACATGGTAACTACTATAGAGAGGCAAGTACTTACGTCTACATAAATATAGAAAGATATGTCTGGTGACTTTCGGAGTGGTGGATTGAGAGAGAATTCTACACCATTCTCAGATCTTGGCTCGGAAGTGGTGGAAGATGGTACCAATAATCCATATAAAGCACAGCAGAGAAGGACTCAGTAGGCATGGGCTTTGGAGAGTATATAATGGTTCAGTTTTGAGCATGCTGGATTTCAGAGGTCTGTGTGACAATCAAGAGCAGAGACCCAGAGTTCCGGAGCAGAGAAGATAGGCAGATGCACTGGGTTTCCAGTGAGAGAAGTGGGGGAGGGGAAAGGTAGTACTTATAAAACATTCCTAGAGGGTTTGAAGATTTGTTCTTTTGAAAATCTTCTTATGAACTTTAATATATAACTAAGTATAAAGAAATGCTATTTAAGTCCTTTGACCTAAGCTAAGAAAAGTGAAACAAATTTACTTTGTTTTCATTAATCTTTCCTAACTTTCCACAGAGTCAGGAAGGTGAAACAACTTCAAAATGTCAATAAACAATTAGCTGAACTGCTCAGAGCAAAAACAGTAAGAGCAATTAACAGTTTCCATGTGTTTGGGGCATTTAAATATATATTAATGTTAGACATCGTATATGACAAATATATTACAACTTAAAATAATTTGAGGTAGAAAATGTGGTGGAAGCTACATAAATCCTTTGGGAAAGGTCTCTTATGAAGTAATATTTAAACCAAAATCTGGAAGACAAAGAACCAGTCGTGCAAAGGCAAAGGAATGTCATGTAGCGAGAATCATGTTATACAGAGTATTGAACTGAAATAGCTTTAAAAAAATGCCATTTTATGGAAATTATTCCCTCCACAAGGAAATGCTCAGAGACAAAATTATTTCAGTAGCATGGCTTCAAGGAACTGAAGCCAAGGACTCAAAAATAAAATTCAGCTTCTTAATCATATTCAAGAATTGAATGCTTGGGCAAAAGACCAACTTAGAACTGAATCCCCAGACTTTGGTTAATTATGAAATGTCAGAGTTCCGTAGACTACGGCATGGAAATCACCCACAGACTTCATTAGACTAACTTGTGGTATCTATTAGGGTACTCAAATGTCTCAACTGTATGGGGAAAACACAAATGAAATATATTTTAAGATATACAATTTTATATCCCAGAGTATATGCCATGGATTTCATTTAATCTGTATCAAAACCAGAGGGCTATTATCAAATGAAAATAAAACTCGATGCCTTGTATAAATTCTGACTCTTACATATGCAGTAGAAGAAATTAGAAAAATTTAGATAAATTTGTTACAGCCACAAGTTCAAGGCAGCCAAATGAACTCGCTGTTTGGAAATGTGAAGTTTTAGCACTGCCATTTTCCTTGGCAGGGACGGGATCGGTTCTAAAAAAAAATAAAAACAGTCTTCCCTGTTAATTACATGCGTAACCACCAGCTGTTGGTCTAAATTAAGGTCCATTTTCTTTTAGTCTTCTATGCCCCAATCCCACGATCCCTGAAATAACTGGAAATAATTGAGGAAAGATAACAGTAGTAAAAGACGCAAATACAAAACCCATCAACATAACTCCTGACCGCAGTGTGATGTGACCTACATTCTTCTAACATCTACTGCCCGTCCAGCTCCAGGTTCACCTGGCAGCTATTATATTAAAATGCATATAATATAATAACTAGCACATTGTAGGCATTTGTTGAATGGACTACCATGATGAAAAACGTACAATAGTAGCCCTCGAAGAGCTTTCAACCCGATAAGTTTCATTTGAAGTTCCTGGGGCCAATTCTTACAAATTTAACAAAAGACAGTCTAGTCCCTTAATGGTTTATTGGTGATCTCAAGCATATTTAGAAGCAAAGTTAGTATAATTACTTAGATGGCTGATTACTTAGGTGGCTGAAACATTGAAAATAACTGGTTAAATTAATTTGGGAATCTAAAGTCAGGAGGCAGGGTAAAAATCCATTGTGAAGATGGGGCAGTGAACGTTAATTAGTCTGTGCCTTAGATTTTCCAAGTGTAAGAGCCAGCTGCAATAAACATTAGTACATATACTGAAACAAACAAACAAACAAACAAACAAAACCCCTTGATCCCTACACAAATATCCACCCCCCAACAAAACTAGTTTTAAATTTTTATGCATTTCTATTTATTTATTTTTGCATACATGCTGAAAAATGACTTACATGACCTAGGATAATTTTATCTATTTTTTTAAAGATTTTATTTATTTATTTGAGACAGAGAGAGAGAAAGAGAGAGAACGAGGGGTAGGGAGGGGCGGAGGGGGAGAGAGAGAGAGCAAGAGAGGCAGACTCCTGCTGAGTAGGAAGCCTGATGCATGCGGGGCTCCATCCCAGGACCCAGAGATCATGACCTGAGCTGAAGACAGATGCTTAACTAACTGAGGCATCCAAGCCTCCCTGATCTAGAATAATTTTATTTTTATTTTACTTTTATTTTTTTTTTAAAGATTTTGTTTATTTGACACAGAGAGAGAGATTACAAGTAGGCAGAGAGGCAGGCAGAGAGAGAGGAGGAAGCAGGCTCCCCGCTGAGCAGAGAGCCCGATGTGGGCCTCGATCCCAGGACCCTGAGATCATGACCTGAGCCGAAAGCAGAGGCTTTAACCCACTGAGCCACCCAGGCGCCCCTAGAATAATTTTAGATCAGATTCTCATTCTTATCAGTTCCCAATCATCTTTGAAATCCTCCTTGGTTAAGCCTTACCTGACAAATTCCTCCCAGCAACATTCTCCCCTTTCCTCATGCACTGCTACTTAAGTATGTGTGTGTGTGTGTGTGTGTGTGTGTGTGTGTGTATGCGCACACATGGCTTTAGCTGACACGTAATGCCTAATGCACATCAGAAGCTCTTTAAGTATCTTGATTTCTATACATGCGAATCGTATCAGTTCATTTAAACTTCATTTAGATTATAAAAGGCAAATGCATTATTATTGTCCCTATTATATAGAAGAGAAACTGAGAGATAGTTTAATCAGTCCAAAGATACCCAAACTATAAGAGAATGGTAAAAGAAGGGTTTGAACGCAGGCAAATGGCTCCAGAGGCCATGCCTTTTGCCACTACACTCTACCGCCTCTTTCTGACCTTCGTGTTTTATGCAGTCCTGGAATACTAGCTTTCCCATCATGATTTCGTCTTCCTGTGGTCTTTCACAACAAAAACTTCCATCTTTTTCATCTTCGTCTTCAGAGCCAGTTATACCTATTACCTTGCAAATGCGCAAAAGTATTCATCAAAAAAATGAATTCACTTGCCTGGAAGTGGCACTCTTGTCAAAAGTACATAGTTTTTAAGGTTTCCACAAAGAAATGAAATTAGCCAACATAATAAACTACCAAGATAAAGCATTGATTCTATCATATGCAATGGTGATTTACTAATGGTCAACTTTCTATAAAAGTAATAAAATGTAGCAGAAAAAAAAGACCTTTTGCTCTCTGAACACTGTTTTCTAAGCAATGTTTTATATCAAATATTTGAAGACAATTTTTTGAGTTATATTTTCAATCTGGCACAAACTCTAATTCTTTTTTTTTCCCTTAAATTCACCATCAGTCTAAACTCTGATGAAGAAAGCCACTCTATTTCCAATGAACACAAGCCAGACTAGCTGTTTTTCTTTCCTGCCATTATTTTCTGAGCCGGTTACAGCTGGCATTTTGTTGCTTTCAGCTGCGAAGTTACTGCTTTCCAAATTGTCGTTCATGCTTAAATATAACCTGTTCAGATAAACTGTGTATATTCTGGAACTTCAGTTCTTTTGTTTCTTTAAAGATTTATTTATTTATTAAAATATTTATTTATTTGAGAGAGAGAGAGGGAGGGAGAGAGCAGAGGGAGGGGCGAAGGGAGAGGGAGAGAGATAGAGAGAAAGAATCTTCAACAGACTCCCCTCAGAGCCTGAGGTGGGGCTTGATCTCACAACCCTTGAGATCAGGACCTGAGCTGGAATCCAGAGTAGGAGCTTAACCAACTGAGCCATTCAGGTGCCCCTTGACCCTCAATTCTTTATTATGTGAGACCCTTTTGAAAAATGAAGGAAAGGTGGCTCAGTTGGTTAAGCATATACCTTTGGCTTAGGTTAATGATCTCAGGGGCCTGGGATGGATCCCACCTCAGGCTGCCCACTCAGTGGGGAGTCTGCTTCTCCCCCATGCTTGAGCTCTCACTCTCTCAAATAAATAAATATTTTTCTTTTTTCTCTCTCTCTTTCTTTCTTTTTTTTTTTTTTCTAAAAAAGTGTAAATCCAACCAGAAAGGATAGCATACTCTCTGGGAGGGTGTGGTCATGTGACAGACATCAGGTTCTGGGCCATATTAAGTGACAGGACACCAATTCTTTCTTAGGAAATAAATAATTCTGTAAGTACTTTTTGCACCCAAAATGTATTGAATGACTGCTTAATTTTTCTCTGCCCTTTCTGAAATTTCTGGCTTTCTTGTTTCTACTGGCTATATCAAGGAGTAATAATTCAAGTAAGTGAATATGTTTTTATTTACACTGAAACTTCTAGTGGGGTCCAAGCATAGAGTTGCTTTGTAGGGGCAAGTCTGTGATTGACAGGAAGGCTTAAACTGTGGCTACATTACCAAGTCAAAGACAGTCAAATTTGTAATGGGCCTTTGAGGCATACATTTAATATTTGGTGGAGAATAAGATTTTAGAGTGAAACCTGGATGGACTCTTGAACAGTGGGAATACAGAATGAATTCTATGTAAGGGGATTTTTTTTTTTTGCATTGAATTTTTAGTTACAAGATAGCACTGTGCTCTTTATAAAACATTTAGAAAACATTTATAAAACATCAGTAGAATTTACCTTAATTCAGAGACATCTCTTGATAAAATTTTCCATTTGCCAATTCTCAATCGCTTACTATTTAGTTTGTAATCCCTCTGTGAAACGTATTCAAGAGCAAGATATTTATTTGAATAACTGTGTAAGTTCTGCACTTCCTTTGCCTGCAGAGGCCTCGCCTAATCATCCCCTAGACAGCTAAGGTGCAACCCATAATTTTTAATCCACCTGCTCTGGCTCACATCCAGTGGTTCTATGATTATATCACATCCCCATCCTGATAAGTTGTTCCATGTATTTTGGTTAGAAAGGTTTTATAACAACTGCTGCTGGATCGCAAGGTTAAAGAGGGCCTTTTCCTAAGAAAATTGACTCTTTTTACTGGAGAGAGAATTCAACTGTATATAGTCCCTTAGAATTTTTTGAGCTTGGTTTTTATTGTTGCCCTCATTCTGTTTTTTTTATAAGAATTATGTGAATCATTAGTCCATATACAAACACAAATGCTCTCTATTTGACATTGTAGAAAGTTGATATCTTTTTAGGTAACATAATTGGACACACAATTTTATTTCACTAGGTCCATGGTTATGGGTTCTTTGAATTCTTTCATGGCATCCTTTAGCCATAAGATAGCCCATATTGTTGATTGCATATTTAATTTTATTTTAATTATATACATTCTCATTCCCTCAAGGACTTAAGGTGTTTCACAAACGAGGCATGGGTATCAGTGGAAATGGAAAAGGAAAATTAAAATGATGGTAAAGAGAAAAATGTAAATTTAGCACCCACAATGGTTATTATGGGTGCTATGATCACTGGGGTGTCATTAAAGCCAAAGAAAAACTTTTTCAAGAGGGAAGTAATGTTAAATTCTTGTCAAATGCTGCTAAGATACCAAATAAGAGGATAGAAAATATTCTTTGGATTTAGCATTTTATAGATTGTAAGTTGACCTTGGCAAGAGTAGGCTAAATGGTATTGTGTGGGCCATGCTTGGGAATGAAGCCATATTGGTATGTGAATAATGGTTGAGGAAGGAGAGACAATAAATGTAGATAACTCTTTTTTTTTAAATTTGCCCCAGGGGTACAGGTCTGTGAATCATCAGGCTTACACCTTTCATAGGACTCACCATAGTACAAACCCTCCCCAATGTCCATAACCCATCCACCGTCTCCCTACCCTCCCACCCCCTAGTAACCCTCAGTTTGTTTCGTAAGTAGATAACTCTTTTGAGAAGGTTTGCTTTGAACAGGTTTAGAGACAGATGGGAATAGAGTGGGAAGATGGTGGGGATCAGGGGCATGTGAGAAAAATGAGAACTCATTTTTAATTTGGAAGAGACTAAAGTGTGCTTGTATGAGTGTGTCTATCATAAGACAGGTTTCTCAGTGACCTTCCATAAAGGTCAAACACATACCTTTCAAAAATTATTGAAGCAAACAAAAATACCATTGGATTCTCCTTTTAAGGAATTTTATATGCAGTTTTAAAATCAAGTAAAACATTTCATTGCAGTTAGCTTGAGGATACCCAGTGGAACATTTAGGACATAATGGGATAGTAAAGAGCACCAGAGAGGAAGCATCTTGACCAGCATCAAAAACAGAGGAAATAACCCAAAAGGAAATATCATTTGACTTTTTTCCCCATCATAAACATACTCCAGATCCATTCTATCACCTGTGGCCCTTCAGGTGGACAGAAATTATCAACTCAGTGGTCTTCTAACTCTGAATGCCTTTCCTTAAATCCATCTTTCACTCTCTCATGGTCCATTGACCCAGTTGTACACTAACCATCCTCCAACTCTGTGTCCTCGTGATTTGCCTTGGCATCCTCATGTAAGAAACCAAATATTTCTGTACTTCAGAGGCTACACTTTCAATGAAAATATCCACAGTCTGGCCTGTGGTTATATCTCTTACCATCTTCTCTCACCCTCTGTCCTGGAGATGTCTACAGCAATGGAATACAATTACCTTTGTGCAGTCAGTACAATCTTATTTACAAATACATATAAAGAGATATTCTGATCCCCGAATCATTTTCTCTTATCCTAAGGATAACTGACTTCTCTACCGAACTTTCTTTACATTTCCATTGTACTTATTATGATTTTTATCATAGACATGCAGTGAAAGAAAACAAAGCCTTATGTAAACTCTCCCTCACTCTAAGACACAATTTCTTTCTTGGCAAAGACTACATATTATTTAGCCCTGTATTCTCTGAACCTGTACATAGTAACACTCAAAATGTATTAGTTAATGAAATAAAAAGAATTAGTGAAAATTAATTTGAGGCATTTTTCAGTGTTTATAAAATGGTCATTTTCTTATCTTCTTTAGTCATCTAGTATCTTCTTGTATAATCCATTAAATAGAGTCAGCTATCCATTTAACTCCTCCATAGGCTCTCACCAAATTTTTTTTTTTAAGATTTTATTTATTTATTTGACAGAGAGAGAGAGCACGAGTAGACAGAGCAGCAAGCAGAGGGAGAGGGAGAAGCAGGCTCCCAGCTCAGCTGGAGCCTGATGCAGGGCTCGATCCCAGGACCCTGGGATCATGACCTGAGCTGAAGGCAGATGCTTAACCGACTGAGCCACCCAGGTGCCCACAAAGATTTGGTGAAAATCTTTTATCACTTTTTTCTTTCTAATAAAAGTGAATTGTTGATTTTTATTCTTTTTCTATCCAAGTTATTTGGTTACTTTCTTTAATGTTTTATGTTCAATGAACAGTGACATTTATGTTTCAATGACCATCACATAATACATTTAGAATATCTCTTCATCTATTACATTGTTATATTCTTTTGTGAGGAAATAATCATACAACTATTCAAATATGGTCTGATGTGATTTTTGAATGAAGGAATTAATCAGGAGTATATGGAGGCCCCAAAGAAAGGCCAAAGAGAAGATGCTCTTAAAATACTTGAGAAGTAGTAGAATAGCACTTGGAACTAGAGGACTGGCTTAGGAAAGAGAGAGCATTCACAATTATTTTTGGAATTAAAGCCTTCATAAACTCAGAATAAAGGTATAGTAATGGGATTATTTGGAAAAAATATTACATTAGAGTCAATATGGTAAGAACACATAAAATAACTATGTTCAAAATCTAATATAACTTTTGTAAACCACTGAACCAGGAAAGAAATTTAATAAGGTTTTCTTTAGTCAACAGATAGTGATTTTAAAGATAAGGGTTGACAAGTAGATATCAAAATGAGAATACTTGATGATAGAGTAGTTTGGAAGCAATGAGATCTGCATAGAATGGTCTCCTGTGATGAAGGTAACATTTTCCAGGGCCAACATCAGATCTGATACTTACAGGGAAAAATTAGATAGGCTTCTAATAGTAGAAGGAAACCTTACGGAAACAATCACAAGTTGATGAAATTGAATTCCTTTCCCTGAGGGGAGGGAATGGAAATGTCAGCAAGATTAGGAAAATTAACTTTAGGAAGGTACTTGTATCAAGTTTAAAGATTAGTACAGTGAATCTTTGGGTTTCTCTTAGAAAGTGGAGTTCAAGGAAATTGGCTATCAAAAAGAATATACTTCTGCCCATTGAAAACAAATCATACCAGGATATCTGAATACCAAGCAGAGAAAAAAGCCAATATGACTAAACCCAGAACTTTGGATGAAGTTAAAGGGCAAATGAGAAGGTCACACATAGTAAATTTAGAAAGAGCATTATAAAAGGGAATAGTAGACTCAGCACAAATTAAATACCTAATAATTTGATATAAAATATTTAGAGAGAATTCTCCTTTTTTTCAGAGAGGAATAAAAATCACAACTAAGATGACATACTTTTTTATCTCATTTATTCGTTTCATAGATAGTTATTGAGAGCCTACTGTGTACAAGGTATTGTTTTAGCCACTAGATATTCATCAGTGAACTGAACAAAAAATATCCCTCCCTTCTGGATTTAAATTCTTAAAATATTATAAGTATATCATAAAAATTCATTAAAATATCTTCCAATATATTTTGTGATATTGTAGTAGTTCAATTCTCTACACTTCTACATTATTTTTTGTAATAATGATTCATGCTAATGCAAATTGATAATCCTAGGGACGAAATCCTTTATAAATTCTATTTACTCAAGTAAGAAGAAATAATACATTTTAGAATAATATTCAACAGTAAGTGTTGAGATGCTAACTACTGTTACTGTTCTTTATTCACTTAATTTTTGCCTTCATGGTATCCTTTCTTTTCTTACTTTCCTGATTTTTTTTTTTTTCTGGTAACTACTACTGCACAGCCAACAACCCAACAGCTAGATATCTTGATGAGGTAAACCCCACTCTCCCTCCAGGAAGAGAATGATGATCCAAGAGGAAATCCCATTCTCTTGCCAATGATTAGTCCAGGAATGGACATGTGACCCTACTTAGGTTTATGAGGCATTTACTCACCAAGACCCCCAATTACTCTTCAATATTTAAGTGAAACTATTGACAATGACACACTTGTCATCACTTAAAAAGAAACAAATACATGAAAGGAAAAATAAACCTTCCTTTAATTTTGTCCCTGAAGATAAAACAGGGCATATTTTGCTAGAATGGGTCTGTTGATATTTCTTTTTTCTTATCTATCAGTTAAATTTTAAAAAAATTCAGCTAGTATAAGAAGGTCATGATTGCTCCATGGAACTGTTTTCCTAGGTGATTTACAATTGATTGATGTTCCATTTGATAGTCCTTTCCTAACTGATTTTACTCACACTGCCCAAATAGTTCCCAGGAGACCTACAACCCAAACCCTGGCCCCTCTTAAGTTTCAGATTTACACCCTTCACCATTTCTCTGAATGTAAAAAGCATGTCTTGCTCATATAGCAAATCTAAAATATCTCAAATGGAGCTTATGAACTTCTTTCCTTCAGTCAGCCCGTCTGCCTTTGTTTTCCACTCTGGTTTATACAGTACCATGATCCTCTAGATTAATCAACCAGAAAACACTCCTTCAATTTCCTCTGTCTTGTTTATTCCTGAAAACAGATCAACTATTATGACCTGTTATTTCTAAATCTAGTTCTTTTCTCAAATTTATCTACCCATTTCCCTCTCTATAACCAGTGTGTTATTTAGGAGGTTATCCACTTTCCTGGGCTTCACAGTGGTGATCTCGCTGGTCTCTCTCCCTCCTCTCTTTCCCTCAGGCTACCATCAAGTTATTTTCTGACCAGGGGTGTGTGTGTGTGTGTGTGTGTGTGTGTGTGTGTGTGTGTGTGTGTGTGTGTGTCTATGCACATGTGTCTCTGTGTGTAAGTACCAAAAGCTTGGCAGAACATCAAGGTCATCCAGGATATGATCCTTATAACTTTTTCCAGACTTGTCTTCTGTTTTATTCTCTTTCATAAACCCTTGTATTACAGTCAACTCTGGACATTCATCTTTTCCAGAACATGCTTTTCTTCTTTTCCTTCATTCAACAGTATTTTCTGAGATGCCATTTCCTTAGATCTCTACCAGTTGAAATATTATATTCACTCCTAAAATCTCAAAGTAAACTTTGCCCACACTGAGTAGTGTTGCTTTAGATTTCTGAGGACAATCATTCTCTTCCTCCAGGTTTTACCACCAGGTTTTCTTTGGGCTCTATCAGGTACTTACCTGCTTTCTCTGCAACTCATATGAATATGAATCATTACTGTATTGTTATTAGGTAAAAAGCCAGTTTGTTTCAGAAACATCACATTCAAGTGCAAGATAATGATACTTGTTCCATATACCACATTGATATAATTTTAATCCCACTTTGTCAGTACATTTTTTTGAGTTTACCAATAAATCAAAAAGGACATGGAAACAAAAAGACAAAACCATTCATTAAAAAGGTAGAAAACACAAGAGAAAGGCGATTTTAAAGAGCCAGGGATTTAACAGGACCCATTGCAACCCCCTTTCAGGTCTGTAAATTGACTAGGCTACTAGAAAATCTTTTTCACAAAATCTGTGCCTTCCCTTGCTACTGCTCCTGTGTGGGCCTATATCTAAGAATTTGGTAACTTCTTTACTTTCAGCTTTTTCCATTCCCAGAACCAAGATTCCCTTTTTGATAGATGGGACCCTCTGAATATTTGGCCTAACTTAGAAGAAGACATACAAAGACCTGACTCAAGGAACTTAAGATACATATTTATTAATTTCAGATGGTGTTTGTCGTACCATAAGACTTATTATGTAGTTACTTGTTTGTGCATTTACTTTCCCCTCCTCTACCCCTACAAGAATGAAATCTCCATGAATGGAAGGACTTTTCCTAGCTATTGATTACAGTATCCCCAGTACTTAAAACCATCCTGGTTCTATGGTAAATCTCATGGGCATTTGTTGACTCAGTGAATCAGTGAATTAAAATAAACCAGTCCAAGCATGAAAGATGGAAGACTTCTTCTATGTTCACCTTCCTTCCTGCTGGTTTGGAGGGCAGAGACAAGGGCAGAGATTGTTAGCCCTTGGGGGCTTGTAGACAGAATTCAGAGGATTCATGAACTTGGATGGGAACAAATTATATCTTTTAGCTAACCTCTAACTGAAATTTAGCATTTCTTTCACTTATGTTGGCAATCAAATAACTCCACTAGTACTAATAATACTGGTGATTTGATTGCTGGTCAAAATCACAGATAATTTTATATCACATTTCCACTGCTACAGATATCTTGAAATATTATTTATCCTCATCACTACCTCAAAACTATGGTGGTTATTAGAACTGTGGTGCTAGATCTAGTAAATGAATTAAAAAGCACATGTATTTGTTGTGTCAGAAATTTATTTTATACACATTTTAATAAATTATGTCAATATAATTGCTTGCCTCTATAATCCCATATCTTTTATGTATTTAAAAATGTTATACTTAGGCTTTACCAGAGTGCAAGATGGGTCCATGACAACACACACACACAAGATGAAGGACCCTGCATCATAAATGGCAGGGTCACAAGATGTAAGGAGTGTGGTCCTTGAATTACCACACAAGAAGAGCTGCCAGCTAAAAAGTAGTCTCTTCTTTCAACTATGAAGGGTATGAGAAAAAAATTTCTATTGTTTTTGATCCTTTATTTATTTGGTGGAATATTTCTTAATGCAGTCTATCCTACCAAACTAATACTACAGTATTTCCTTCAGTCTTCAATCCTGATGTCATAAAACACTATAAACCAGAATGAAATAAGAAATAGCAAAGATGTTCCAAAGAATTATATGGAATGAACAGAAAAAAAAAGAAATATACTCTTCTAAGTATTTTAGCTCCTCAAGGCTACTTGGCTTAGGCCTGATTCATTATAACCCTATTTGTATAATAAGTTTTCTTATTAATGAGAGCTTCTATCATATCAAGTCTCTGAGAACTTTGGTTGCTTATTCTTCTTCATAGTTAAGAATTCTATTTTTGTTACAAGGCAGAAAAAAATAGTTCTTCCCACTACATGCCTGAAACAGCTCTGCCACGTGGTGACATGTATCCAAATATCAGCTTTTGTATTTTTTGCTGAAATTAAAACTGCAAAAATAATGTGGTAGTGTCCGTAATATAAAAATTGCATATACTTTCCTATCCTTTCTTCTGTACCAAGCCAGTTAAGGCATTTTTACTTCTCATTTTATATTGAATGTTTTAAACTGGCCACTGTTTCCAGAAAACCAGATGTGATTCATTTTGGACAAGACGAAAACATATAAATTTCATATGAATTTAGAGGCCACTAAAGTCATGGACTTGTCATATGACTTGTAAACATAACCCCTTCTGGGCGAGTGACCAGTTAAGGTGATAATGGCAAAGAGAACTATCTGAGAGCACTTAAGGTGAACTATTCTTGGCTAAACTGTAAACTAAATTCATGATTATTTCAGATTGTTATAAAATTGCTTTTTTATTTAAGACAGCAAAATTTGATTTATTATTATACTCTCTTTTACTGTAGCCTCTTCTGTAGGCGTCGCCGTACGTGTTTGCACAAAGTCCAAATATCAATCATATTCCAGGCATTTGTTTTGGCTTTGTGTATTGTTCTTCTCTCTCCATCCATCTGCCAAGTCTGCTTTACACTACAAGAGTCAGACTTTCACAATTAAAAATGATAAGTCTCTTTAGAAACTAGGTCCTTAATTTTAATATCAGGTTTCATTGTGCGGGGGTTTGAGAAATTATTCAAAACTAGATGTATTTTGTGTGTGTGTGTGTATGTGTGTACTTTCTTTAAAGGAACAATGTTATAGGGTTTTATTTTTAAAAAGAATTATTATTATAAAATTCCCTAAATTGTACATTCAGGTAAAAAAATAATTTACTCTACCTAAGACTATCAAATTACATTGCTATTCACTGTCTTTAAAAATAATGGAGATATATATTTTAGATTTTTGATTAGGAATTTTTTTTACTTCTTAGCTGCATTGGGGGAAGTTCAGTTTATTAATTAGAAAGTTCCTATTGTGAGAGAAATTACAACTGGATCATTTATTCAAATGCTTGGATGGTAAAGTCATGTGTAGGAATAAATTTTTGAGACATTAAATATATCAATTTATTAGTACTCTAAGTGTAATAGGACACTCATGAGTGCAAGAGTATGACCCATGATGATGGGAATTTTATCCCTAATAGTCATCTATATGGTGGAATGCTATTTCCTGAGGATAAAAATGTGAATTTTGGGTTGCGTTTGTCTTACAATGTGGATATTTGCTTTTGTGAAAGTTTTTTCCTTGATTCTGAGTTTCTCATGACACAGAACAAGATCCATGTGGGACATGGTTGAAGAGGAGTTTAATTACTGCAAGCATACCATGACTCATGATCTGATTTACCTTTAATGGTCCTGCGGTATGGACCCCGAGAGTGAGACTTCATTGTAATAGCTGTAATTGCCATTCCTTTGTGTAATTAAAGCACAAATAAAGATCTGATAAACCAATTAAACAAAAATAAGAACATAGTAGGGTTGTTTCTAAGATTAAAATCTCATCTAATTAGCATGAGGAAAAAATTAGAACTGAAACACTGAAGGATTTCTTGGTATTTTTAGAGCTGGGAGGATATTCTCATTTAGAATTATTTGGCAGTCGTAGCTCTCATCACATATTTCGAAAACCTTCTTTATAAAGAATCTGGTTAGTCCACAGATTCACATGAATGTTGTATACATTCTAAGAAAGAGTGAAAAATTGTTCATTATAATTTGAAAATTTCTGAAGTAAGGTTTTGTCCTTTCTTGTCCTCTCATAGTCTCCTCCACTTCTTTGCCAGAAATAATAGTGAACACTTCAACAAGTTTAGAGTTCATTATTCCAGTGTAGCACCAAATAGCATACATTTAAATATGAATGAAGGGTAAGGACAAGGCACTGTACCTAGGTCTAGTCCACCATGTTAAAAATATTGGTTCTAAAATATGTAAATAACATATATAAATAAATGTATATGAATAAAATTAAATTTATCTCACATAAAGCTACTGTATGACATGAAGATGTCTGGGAAATCTGTTGATTTGGGAAAAACATGTTAAAGTCTTTATTTAATGATTGTTGAGTTTTAAATTTCTCTTGAGTTCTTGTCAGTGTAACTTTTTTATCAAAAAATCTATTCTATTTGAATCTCTTTTTTTAAAGATTTTATTTATTTATTTGACACAGAGAGAGAGAGATTACAAGTAAGCAGAGAGGCAGGCAGAGAGAGAGGAGGAAGCAGACTCCCTGCTGAGCAGAGAGCCCGATGCAGCCTCGATCCCAGGACCCTCAGATCATGACCTGAGCCGAAGGCAGAGGCTTTAACCCACTGAGCCACCCAGGTGCCCTCTATTTGAATCTTTGAATCTTACACATTATTACTGATATTAATATTTCTCAAAGTATAATGGTTTAATAAATATTTGCCTGGCCTATTGCTTTCCATCCTTTTTTTTTCTTTTAAGATTTATTTATATTTTAGAGGCGGCAGAGGGGCAGAGGGAGAGAGGGAATCCTGAAGCAGACTCTGCACTGAGTGTGGAGCCTGACTCGGGGCCTGATCTCACGACCCTGAGAGCATGACATGAGCAGAAATCAAGAGTCTGCCATTCAACAGACTGAGCCACCCATGCTTTTATTTTCAGTATTTTTATTATATTTGTCTCCCTTATTTCTTTTTTTATCTAATGATTTGGAAATTATAAATCCTATTTCAATTCTTCCTAATTTCCCCTTTGAGTATGAATATTTAACAATAACAAATATTTAACAACAGATAAATCAGTATCTAAAGTTCACCAAGAACTATAATTTCTGCCCAAATAAAGCAAGAAATTCATCATGCCTCGTGTATCACTTCATTCTTACCAACACCTATGTCTAGATCAGCTGGCTTTTTAATTTTAGTTTAGCTAGTTAGTCAGTGTTATACATCAACATTTAGATGGTTTAGATGGTTATAAAATTTGCCATTTTCCTTTGTATTCCAAGTCATCTTGAAGTTTCTTATTGTTTGCTTTGTTTTGTTTTTCTTTAGAAACGTTTTTAGAGAACACTTGCTATGATTTTTCTCCTCATACTCCTTTATCTATTGATTCTGAACTTAGAATGTCCACGAGCCATTCCTCTATCTAGTTGTAGTAAACATTCTTAGGACTTAAAATTATTTTTAACTAAACCCAATGTCAAAATACATGAGTACACCTTAAAACTATCAGGTAGATTCAAATGCTACCAAAACTTTCATAATAATTAGAAAAATTTTCCAAAAAACAAGGTGAGTTTGTGAGTTAGAAGCAAGAACACTGTGCTAAAAAAAAGACAGAAAACCTCATTCTGGTGCTCAGTCTACTAGTTAGTTCTGTAAGGTTGAGAAAATTGATAGATTTTTATGAATCTAAATTTCCTCATTTGAAAAATGAGTGACTTCTGACTTAATATTTTCTAATGTCCTTTATAAATATAAATTAAAATGCAGGATTTTAGGCAAGATGGTACATTGCATTGAAATATTACTTTACTGATGGTTCCTGGAGGGGAAAGTGTGAGAGGGAGGGGGTGGTTGGGTGATGGACATTTGGGAGGGTTTGTGCTATGGTGAGTGCTGTGAATTGTGTAAGACTGATGAATCACAGACCTGTACCCCTGAAATAAATAATACATTATATGTTAATAAAAATAAAAGTAGACAAAAAAATAAAAGCAATAAAAATATTACTTTACTTGGTATCTATGATGGGTCTTGCTCTAATTTAATGTTTCTTTGTTTTGGAATCTTAAATTTTAAAGAGCACAAAAGTGAAGAATAAAGAAGATATTATGATAGTTAATATATTTACATAACATGGATGTATGCTAGGTAGTCCAAAAGTTTATGAAGATTTGTTCTGAACACTTTTTTTCTATAAATATATCAAAAGGTCAATTGAAGAATATATTGAATGTCCATTGTTTTACATATATTAAAATATCAGGCTTTGATTATAAACGGGGCAAAAATAAGTCATAAATTTTTAATAAACTAAAAGCAAAATATAATTGCACTCCAAGTCTTTTATGCACTTTAAGTTATTTACAATATTTACTTTTTTCCTTCAAAATGGCAAAAGGCATTGTGCTCAATAACAAAAAACAAACAAAACCAACAGAGAGAAACTTTATTAACCAAAGAATCCTTGGTCTGCAGGTAGCGCTGAAGTAAAATCTCACTTACTATCAGGATTAGTTCTAACAGCATCTGCAGAAACCAGGCAGGATGATGTGACAGTTCCTTTGAAAACATCCATCAGTGTCATCTGCTTCCTCTTGTTAAGTCTTTCCTTTCCAAATATTTCCTTCAGCTTGTACATCTGGAGGATCTCCAGCTTTGTACAAAATTCATTTCATGAAATCCATGCATTTTACCACACTCTCAGTTATCATTAAAATAGACAACACCCTGTCTGGGTCACACAGATTGGGCCACTGAGTGAACACTTATCATTCATTATTAGCCCTTTTGATAATGGAGAATGCCACTACCACAAGCCTTTCAGCTTATTTCAAATAGATAATACATCATATGGCTCACAAATCAAAATGACACAAAAAGAAATTTTGTTTCTACCTGTTTCCACACCTTGCCTTGTTTCTAATCTATTCTTCTGGCTCCTGATAACAAACATTTCAGTTCTCCATTTTTATAATTAATTCTTGAATTACTACAATGCCACAGTTATTTTTTAATACATGATGATTTTTAAAAAAATATTAAAAAAATATTTGGGTACTTCTAATCTTTAGAATCCTAAAAATGATCTTCTACTGCCATTCATTTACAGGCTGAACCTAAATAAAATAACTGGTCTTGACTTTTTTGTTTCTTAGATTATTGACTTATTTGAGAGAGAGAGAGAGAGTGAAAGCAGGGGGAGGGGCAGAAGGAAAGAGAGACTCAGGCTTTCTCCATGCTGAGCATGAAGCCCGATGCAAGGCTTCATCTCATGATCCTGAGATCATGACCCTAGCCTAAATCAAGAGTTGGATGCCTAAGCGACTGAGCCACCCAGGCGCCCCTGGTCTTGACTTTCATATATTATAGATAAATATTAAACAAATGGTTAGTTTTCCTTATAATCCATAGTAAAAATAGGAATGTACTAATGGAAACTAAAAATGTCAGCATAAAACTTTATCATAATTGACTAGATCCTTTTAAAAGAGGATGGCAAATGTTTGGGTCCATTTATCCTGATTTGCTTGCATTGGCTTCGGGATGATAAAGATATAGGACTATGTGTTCATACACACTCACATCTTATTTATCCATTCAATCATCATTGAGCACTTAGGTCATTTCCATTTCTTTGTTATTGTAAATAATGCTTCAATGAACATAGGGGTGTGCACTGCATACAGACGTTGAATTGTAATATTGTATAGCTGAACCCTATAATGTTATATACTAATATTTTGTCAATAAAAAAAGAATATGTGTTGCTAAGAATGAACATTAAAAATACAACTAGTTTGGAGGTATTTATTATGTGGAAGAGAAGTCTCAGGGTCAGAAATAGAGTGGCCACAAGCATGTGAGCTTGTAAAAAAAAATTAGTAGAAAGCAGAAGACACAATTTCACTGTATCAAGTCATAAGGTCTGACCACTAAGATGTACTGTTTGTTATAGCTTAGAACTATAGGAAGAAAATGGTTCAGGATGAACTATCCATCCTCCTTTGACTTTCTGAAACAATACGACACCAGTAATATTTCAAAATGAAGTTATAGTACAGATAGTCAAAGTCCTGTCTCATTTAAACTAAACAGAATCGATTACCACATGTGCTTTAAAATACTCTTAGTTACTTAACCTAGGTCTTTGGAAGCAAGTAAATTCAGTGAACAGTTAAATTCTTCAACTAAATCTTCAACCTTTCCCTTGTGTCTCTGTATAGTTAATAATACAAATCTACCTCTTTAACTGGAGCATAATTTTCTTCAAGGTCTATAATAGCAGGTCTCCAAATGGCAGGTAGAGAATCAACTGCTATGTTGACAGCCTTAATTGAATATTCTCAACATTAGATTAAAAAATTAAAAGTATAATTTTCTTCACCTTGCAGGGATGTTTTAAATTTAATTATATAAACTGAATAAGAGAAAACCGTCAGCCTCATCATGCATTAAGGATTGTTTTCATCATTGCCCATCATTCAGTAAGAATTGTGTCATGTAATCTATTCCCTAAGTATTTAAAAAAATTTTCTTTTCTGTCACAGTCCATTACTAAACAGACCATCAAAAAGATTCTAAAATTATCTCCTTGCCATGGAATTAAATTTGTCCTATACATTTGAATGAAGAAAACCAGAAGTGACTTATTTTATGCTACACTACTGTGGAAGGAGAAAGAGTAGACATTAAGTAAAGAAGAAAATCTCCCCTCCCTTTGTGCCATCGTACGGCTTGAGTTCAACCCTCTATAGAGTGCTTTGTACTTCTCCATAGGGCCAGGACCCTAATTTCATTTGGGATGTGTTTGCCTTTCAAGACAGGAAATAAGATTTTCCTTTTTTATTTTTCATTTTTAATGTCTTTAAAATTCTTTTTCTTTAGATGAAAAAACTTATTGTTTTATTTATTCATAGTTCACCATGAGTGTTTTTAAAATCCTATAAAAGTAATCAATGTATATTTTCCAGATATTACATATTTTTCCAGACATTAAAGTGTGTGTAATGAAATCCAGCAATCTCCTGCCCATCCTACCCTGACTCTCTGGTTTTGATTCTCAGTGGTAATTGCCTTCATCCATATATTTGTTGAAGAAAGTTGATTAATTCACTGTATTGAATTTGTCTAAGTAGAAGTGTCCAGAAAACTGTTGGATGTATGGATCTGAAATTTATGAGGTAAGCCTTGGACACACATATTGCATTGAGAATTTTCAATAGATAGGTGGTATTTGAAGCTATGGAAATAACATGTATGTCAGTCAGAGGTTGCTTTTTCAAAAATGTGTGTAAGAACCTTTTACAAAAGTATGCTATAAATGTAGACTATTCTTAGAGAATAAATAGGTTTAAGTGTGGCACCAGGGAAGCTTAGTAGTAATAAACCTTGGCAAGCTATTGTACATCTTGAATGCAAGGAGCTGGAGGCAACAAGAGCTGAAAGATGAAGCACCCAACGGTGTGAAGAAACACAGCTCAGAAAGAGCAGCAGGGGAGGGATGGAAAGAAACTGGAACCCAATCTTACATTTCCTCAAGGCTAAATAAACCTAGACTTCCTGACTTGCAGCAGTTCAGAAGTTGGAAAGAGGAACATGGGGATAATGATTCTTTACAGAGCTTTGCTGAATGCTGCATAGAATTTTTCATGGAGATGGACATAACTAAAATAGAATATTCTTACAAGTTGGGCAGTAAGTAAATTGTGTCTTTGCTTCTTTCATCCGTAAGTGCCTTTTATTGTTATACTTTGGTTTCCCAGAATTCTCTGCTTCAGTTCTCTACTTAGTTTTACCCCTTAGGGCGATGTTCCTTTTTCTAGAAGTCTTATCATCACTTTCATCAACACTCACATGAAATTCCACTACTATCCATGAAAGTTTAACCACTGTGGGAATTATCTTTCTGTCAAAACATTTATAAAATTAGACAAAATATTTATTAAAAAAATATCAGACATTGGACTATAGGTAGGACCTTATGGTGACCTCTGAGATTAGGAAAATAAGTGAGGTGAATCCTAAGGTTTCCCTACCTTATATTCCCTGGGATAGTTATGGATCAGAGTACATGGAGGGGAAATTCAAACAGGACTAAGCAAGCTAGCTGAGTTGATGAGATTACAGCTAAAGGAGGAAGTTGGTTAAATTCTTTGGGGCAGAGTATCCAAGAGGAAGGGGTTACACACACACACACAGAGGAAATCTACAGAAGTGTCTTCTTTAGTCTTTGATTGAATAAAAATCTAGAATGCATGGAATAAAATTTCATGAAGCCAAGATAAATACCAACTAGAAAGAAGTACATTGAAAATTCTCTGGAGCTTATCTAGGGAAGAATTTGTGTTCCCACCAGCCAGAGCTAAATGTCATGATACATGCAGCACTGGTTAGAGTAAGAAGAACCATGCCTATGTAGTAGCCTTAGAGTAAAGGCTGTTCTAAAACTTTAACAAAAAAGTGAACAAGCATGCCTCAAAAGGATCAAACTTACTGTAGGTAATTTGTGCCAGCAAAATTCAAAACTATTTAAGAAAGAAGATCACCATTCAAAACCACACAATTCACAATTTCTTGTATCTAATAAAAATACCAGCATCCAAAAGTACAGGACTAAATGACCCATAGCCAGTAGAAAAAAATAATCAATAAAACAGACCCAGATATGACAAAAATGAGAATAATCAGACAAAAATGCCTTAAACACCTAGTACAAACTTTATAAATAAAATCAAGTATATTAGGAAAACATGATGAGATAATAAATGAAGATATGAAAGTGAAAACTTTAGAATTTATAAAGATTAAAAATATTATATCTGAAGGAAAACTTGGAAGGAATTGCAGATACAACTTACAGAAGGATGGAGCACCTGGAGGGCTCAGTCATTTACACATCTGACTCTTGATCTCAGCTCAGGTCTTGATCTCAGGGTCGTGAGTTCAGGCCCCATGTTGGGCTGCATGCTGGGTGTGGAGCGTACTTTAACAAAAAAAAAAAAAAAAAAGGAAAGAAAAGAAGGAAACATCAGTGGGTAGACTTGAAGGCATACAAATACAAAGAGAAACTATCCAAAATAAAGCACAAAGAAAAGAATGAAAACATGGATTGGCCCACCAGGGACCTCTATGACAATACCAAGTTGTCTAATATAAATAAAATTGGAGTCCAGTGTATGAGGGGTGATATTTGAGGAAATATTGAAGAAAGAATGAACAAAATCTTTCAAATAAAAAAAGTTGCATTCAAAAATAGCATCTAAACTGAATAAATACAATTCTATACCGTGACACACTATAATCACATTATTTAAAGCCAGTGATTAAAAAATAAAGAGAAGTCAGAGAAATGGCTCATACATGAAGAATCACATGCAAAAAAGATAACTTTTTCAGGTGACAGGAAGGTTCTATACTTGATTGGAGTGATGATGAAAAGTTATCCATTTTTCAAATTTCATCAAACTATAAACAGAATAATCTTATACAAAATATTCAATACTGCCGATTACTTACAAAGGTTTACCTGATCTGTGTTCTATTCTTTATCTAATTGACAAAGTATAATTTTATTGAGGACCAATAAAAGATAAATAAACTTCTTTTCTAGGGTACTTTAATTTCAAAACAGAAATTTTGGAGTGCAGGTTTTAACCTCAAAGACAGAACTTTTAATACTGCTCACTTTAAAGGCTGTGATGAAAGTATTTGGGAGCAGGATAGATTTTCTAGCACTTGTCAGATCTCACCATAGGACTACATGAATAGATCCAGTCCCGCACAAACAAATAGGCCTGGGTTTAGAATGTCGGTTCAGGCAATAATAGGAAGAAAAACCTTAAGCTATTAGTTTCAGCAATTCAGTCACTTCTCAATAATTTGTTCTAATGAAGAAGCACAGTGGTGCTAACATTCCACAATAGCCTCAAGTCATGAGAAAATTTCTATTTGGCTTTATAGTGTATCATATAATTTTGAGCAAAAATTTTCCAAAAACTCAATTTTCGGCGACAGTGTAAGTGATATGAAGCATAGAGCAATTTATCTTCACAGAAGAGAGAGAAACCAATGTAACAACAAACACTTTAAGCATCTTCCATGATAGGGCTCTGTGAAGGACACTGGGAGTAAGAAGACACAATGCCCTAATTTTAGAAATTGGTACGATGCCTAACACATGTCAATTATTCAGTGTCATCTGTGGAATAAATAAATATAACAAAACAATTTATGTCTTGTCTTCCACAGAACCATATAGTCATGTTGGTTTGGGAATATTGCAAAGAGGAGACATTTTTTCAGACAACCCACCATGGTTGTGGATGTCCGTTTTTTCATTTAAATATGCATTTTTCTACTTGAGAATGTTTGCTTCCCTTTTTATGCTCATTCAAATCAACCTGATATGAAACAATTAGTTTATAAAATCTACAAAGTAAAAATACACATGTGAATTCTCAAAAATAAGCCAAACAACAAAACAAATTCTGAATGAATAATGTTAGGGTACATCTGATATCACTATTGCTCTCCACAGCTATTAAAGAGAACATTGATTCTGTTTGAGGTCAACTTCTATTAGTATTCTATAAGTTCAGGATTAATTTGCAAATAGTACCAACCTTACTGAAAGGACATGGCTTACTAAATTAAAATATAAATGTATAACATCTTTAAGGAGGTAGATGTTTTATAGATTTCAAGTGAAAGAAGTTTAAGGTAAAAGTTGGCACTTGTTTCTTTCAACAGGCTGTATTTCCAAGAAAACAGGAAAGTACATGACATTCTTGGGAAGCAACATACAAGACTAGCTTCTCTAGATAGACTAAGTCAAAGAAATGCTATAGAGAAAGAATTCAGGCAGGTTACCAGAGTAACTTGGTTTGTAACACATTTCTATTAAATCAGCAATCCAAGGGCATGAGTGTGAGCCTAAACCTCCACAACACTCATCAATAACCATAGCCACAAAATTAGAAGTCCTAAGACAAGACCCTTTTTCAGAAATGTGACAATCACTTTGAGTTGAACGTGCTGTGCCATAATAAACCTAGGGACTTAACAATGACTTTTGACCCAAGTCATTTCCTTCAAAAAATGAAAGAGAATCTGATGATATAGACTGGACAGATATCAGTAAAGAATTTAAATTTCAAGCCTAAAAAAGTATTGTAAGTCTAGCTTTTTTTTCTACTTATAACATAGACAGCAGTAAAATTATTTAGATAGGTTTTCAGAGTAAATACTGGAGATTCAATGATAAAGCTGCAGTTTTTGTCTTTGCTTATTACTTATGTATTCAAATGGCCTGGCCATGCGTTTTGATCATTTTATCTGGATTTCATTTGGATAAAGTAAGTTGTAATTTAACCCACTGATGCCATAAACCTCACTGCAATGCATGCCCTTAACATATACTCATAGGCATAATGCATTCTCATTGTGCACTTGCTCTACACACTCATTGATATAAAATGCATTCACTGCGGGCGCCTGGGTGGCTCAGTGGGTTAAAGCCTCTGCTTTCGGCTCAGGTCATGATCTCAGGATCCTGGGATCGAGGCCTGCATTGGACTCTCTGCTCAGCGGGGAGCCTGCTTCCCCCACTCTCTCTCTCTGCCTGCCTCTCTGCCTCCTTGTGATCTCTCTCCCTCTGTGAAATAAATAAATAAAATCTTTAAAAAAAATAAAAAAATAAAATGCATTCACTGGAATTAAACTTATTGACTCAATGGGTATATATAGTATTAATTGGTTTTGTAAAATACATACTCAAGTTCAGAACCATTCTTGAGCCAAATGGTGGACTAAGTTCCCCTGATACCCACTTGCCTAAAACTACTACTGAAACTGCCAACCTGACCACACCTGATCGAACTTCCCTTTTTTTCCCAAAGATTTTATTTATTTATTTATTTATTTTTTGAGAGGGAGAGAGAATGTGAGAGAGCATGAGAGGGGAGAAGGTCAGAGGGAGAAGCAGACTCCCCATGGGGCCAGGAGCCCGATGTGGGACTCGATTCTGGGACGCCAGGATCGTGACCTGAGCCGAAAGCAGTCGCTTAACCAACTGAGCCACCCAGGCGTCCCTGATCATACTTCTCTTTATCTTGTACTTTAATTGTGATCCCACTTTGTGATCCCCTCTTTTGAATCTGCAGGTAATTCCCTAGCTTTCTGTGTTTGGTTTATATTCTACTACATAAGCTGACCCTGAATATGATTACCTCACCATTAAGAGTCATCAGGAATTCTGAGTTGCTATTTCTCTAAGAAGTGGTTCCACATCTCACAATAACTGGCTAGCAGGTGACAAATTCTTGTCTTTTTTTGCCTCTGCCATTGAGACCAGGTGTCAGGGCTGGGTGACTCTAATGTGAGGCCAGAGTTGAGACCAAATACTATCTTGTCCTATCCTTCTCCAGTATTGCCATTTGTACTTTCTAGAGTCCCAATCCAAAATGACTACCAACTGTTCAAATGATAACTTTCGGCAGATGCCAGTATTATTTTAAAAAGTAATAATAGAAAAAAAAGATGTAAAATATAGTGGGAGGGTTAAGAGGGAACTCTGTACTTTCTGCTCATTTTATTTTATTTTTTTATTATGAGTATAATTGAGAAAAATTATTTATAATTTAAAAAGGATTGTTTCTAAACTGTATCTGATACTATATATCACATTCTAATGGTTATCCAGAAGATAATGATGCCTGTACTTTGGATGTGTTGATATATTTTTTAAGATTTTACTCATTTATTTGAGAAAAAGAGCATGAGAGACAGCACGAGAGAGAGCATAAGAGAGAGTAAGAACTGCGGGGAGAGGTAGAGGAAGAGAGAGAAGCAGCCTCCCTACTGGGCAGGGAGCCCGGGTCCTACATGAAGCTCTTTCCCTGGGCTCTGGGATCATGACACGAGCCAAAGGCAGATGCTTAACCGACTGAGCCACCCAGGCGCCCCTGGATGTGTTGGTATTGATGGTATACTGGATATGGTAGGAGTAAGGAGAAGTTGGCTGTAGTTTAGCTATTTGTGCATCTTTCTTCTGGCATTATTTAGATTTTAGAAATCCATACCTCAAACTTACATTGTAGTAGACTGTATTAATGGCCCCTAGTGTCCCCTCCTCACTATATCCATGCCCTTAGCTTATGGCTTTGCAGTCCCTTCGAAAGAAAGAAAAGAAAGAAGAGAAGGAAGGAAGGAAGGCAGGAAGGAAGGAAAGAAGAAAGAAAGAAAGAAAG
Organism: Ailurus styani; assembly: GCA_002007465.1. Lineage (NCBI taxonomy): Eukaryota > Metazoa > Chordata > Mammalia > Carnivora > Ailuridae > Ailurus > Ailurus styani. The sequence goes on from LNAC01000003.1 coordinate 7,201,259, forward strand.
AAAGAAAGAAAGAAAGAAAAGAAAGGAAGGAAGGGAGAGAGAGAGAGAGAGAGAGAGAGAGAGAGAGAGAGAGAGAAAGAGAAAGAAAGAAAGAAAGAAAGAAAGAAAGAAAGAAAGAAAGAAAGAAAGAAAGAAAGAAAGGAAAAAAGAAGTGTCTTTCCCCACCTTTTTATTCTGAATTTGGCCATGTGTCTTACTCTGGTCCATGGAGTGATGCAGTAGTAAAGGTATTCCTTTTTTGAACCTAGACATTAAGAGATCTTACATGTTTCAGCTTATTCTTTCTTAGGTCTCTGCCATTGCCAGAAGTTAGTCTGGGTCAGCCTATGGGACTTAAATGCTATGTGACAAGGGCTTAGTTGCCCTGGTCACCCCAGCAGAAGCCAGACAAACAGCCAGCTGAGTTCCATGTATCTGAGCAAATACAGCCAAGGTTAGTAGAGCCTTTAACTGCCTCCTGCCTGGGCACAGACGCATGCGCGATGAAAAATTATTGCCCACCACCACTGCAGCGTTGTGCTTGTTTGTTCTGTGGTGTCACCACTGCAATATTATTGTGGTAATAGATTACTGATATGTAGAAAATCTTCCAAAAGACAATATCCCATTGCAAAATCATCAACAAGTCCCAAGGTACTCTCTGACTTCCTGTCTTCTCGTTGATATTAAAACATTTCTATGTACTAGCCAGTTCACTACAGGAAGGTCATTGAACCTCAGTTTTTATCTTTAAGTTCTATAGGCCAGGAATATCATTCTGTCTTCCATGATTTGGGACCCGGTCCGACAGGAATCTTCATAACACTTTCTTTGTATTTGCATGTAGAGTGACCTTCATTAGCATGAAACTCATAGTTTCCTTCATTCCTTCACTCACTTCTCCCTAGAAGAGGAGAACTGAACCCCAACTGGGAAGTATTTTAGTAATACAGTCATATAGAGTCATATATGAGTCAGTATAGGAAATGCTTCTTTGCTTAACTTTTGACAGGGCTTTTTGAGAGGATGTATGTAGTCACCCTGAGTATGAACAGAAAGACCAGATAATTTTGAGATTCATTATTTGGAAATCCACACTTGCTATTCATATAAGCAACCCGGTCTAATAAAGAAAACAGAACTCCATTTGCCCATCTTTACTCTTTCAGATGGGGAAAAGATTTCTGGCCCTTTCTGTCAAAGCTCACTAACTTCCATCCTACTCTTAGCACCAATGACCCTTGCCTATCATGCATGATCTTCTCTTGCTATAATTTCCCCAGATGGTAGCAACAGCAGTGCAAAATGCAGAATAATATATAATCAATGGTTTAAGCCTAAGACCAGTCGATTAATTCGGGCTTTTGCTTTCCTTCTCTCAATTATCAAAATTTACTGAGCACCTATAGAGAACCAGACAATGAATGAGATCACTGGGATGCCAATACACAATAGTCTTGACCTCTGCCTTTTAAATCTGAGTTGATCACCTAACTCACCCATGTTGTAAGTTCACCAGACAAATTTGTTTTCATGAAAGAAACCCCTGGTCATCTTTTAATAGAACACAAACTATCACTTTTTTAATTAAGTCTGTTTGATATCAGAATTTAGCTACTCGTTCAGCAAATATTTGCTTATCATCATCCTCTGCTGAGTATCAGGCACTTCCTAACTAGAAATGAGGAAGAGTCATGAACCACGTAATTTCCACACCCTCTTGCATCTTTAAGTCTCATAAAGGTGAATGTGATCAATTAATACAAGCAGAAATAAGTACTATAATTTCCAGTAATCACTGGTGCTATGGAGAAAAAAAAAACAGGCTAGAGAAAGAGATAACGAGGAGCATAGGCACTGTATTTTAGCTAGGTAGTCAGGGGAGGCTTCTCTGAAGAGATGTATGAGCAAACACTTGACAGATATGAAAGAGGTAAATATGTGATAGTCTGCTGGAAAATGTTCCACGCAGGGAAAAGCAAGAGTGAAGTCCCTGGGGGAACAGCAAGATGGACTCCAGTGGCATGGGGTGAGTCAGAGAAGAATGTTAGAATCTCATTTTATAAAAAAGTAAGGAAAACCAGGACACTTTTATTTTGATAAGAAAATCGGGTAGCTGGAGGGGCATGTTGCACCAAGGTTTCCTTTTTTGCTTTTGTTTTGAAAAAAGGATAGCAGGCACTCTTAAGTGCTTACTAGATGTCAGACATTGATGCAAGAGTTTTACAAGTATTCAATCACTTAATAATCTCAACAACCCTATTAGGAAAATAGATAAAACTATTTTCTTCATTTATAAGTTAGGAAATTTAGAGAGGGTGAAGCAATTTCACAAAAGATACCCAGTTAATAAGCAGCAAATCTAGGCATTGAATCCAGTCTTTCCTGCTTGGTTCCAGTGATCATTGTTGCAATGCTATACTATCTTTCTCCCCCTCCCCTCTCTCTCTCTCTATATATATATGACTTTTTAACCTATCCTAGAGATTCAGTACAAAGAAAAAAATAGATGCTTTGGAGGGGTAAATGATGATTAAGATTAAAATCCTCATTTAGGGAAGAGGGAGTGGAGTCAGAAGCACAAGTGGAGGGACTGGCCTCAGATAGAAGTAGGGCAGTTCATGTACTAGGGAGACAAGAGTGCACAGGTGTGGGAGTTTGCTAGATTTACTGATAGAGAAATAAAAGAGTCTCCTACTGGTTGCTTCCATTTTCAGGGAAACAAGAACTGAAGTTATTGGCTGAAATAAAAGCAGGTGTTTGAGATTTGAAGAGAGGAAAAAGTTTGAATGAATCATTTAAGAGATAGGCAAAGTTAAGAGAGACATGATTTCTAGGCTCTAAAGAACTACCTTCGAGTTGTAAGGTAAGTTAAGAGAAACACCAATCACTGCCTTTGTGTTTTCTGCAATTTTGTGTGCAGGTGTACAGAGCAGAATGTTGATTTAACTTTGGTTCAGATTTGTCCAGCTAATATATTGGAGGAAAGTATGTCTAAGGGAGTGGAGGGTGGAAGCTAGAGAGTGATCATAAGTGACTGACCATTGACTTAAATTGGGTGACATGGTGCATGATGAAAAAGTAATAAGATGGTAGATGAATTAGCAGTTCTAATGGGCTGAAAAAATTGTTGGGATGGGATATGAGAGTAAGAGATTGATAAAATGATAAAAATATATGATCAGAGAGTGATGGCTGCAACCACAAATATTGTTATAGTTAATGCTAAGCTTCAGGCTATGACCACAGAGTTGTGTGACTAAAATGAATTTTAGGAAAAAATATTATTGAAAGTGGGGTCAAGAAACTAGGCAGTGTAGATGTTAGATTAACTTCATGTATGAAATTTGATATTTCCAAGAACTATAACAGGAGTAGATTGGAAAGGAAGACTGTGAATCAGTTGCTAAATCTTCAGTGAATGAGGGAAAGTAGGCATTTGAAAAATGCCTACACATAGAGGGATAGCATTTGGTGTGGCATGAAACCTGACGGCAGGTGCTTCAAAGTGGCTGGTTTAATTGAGGGACAAAGATAATACTCTGAAGGGAGCAATGAGAAGCAAGAAGCACGCCACCTCCAGGCAGTCTCACGTGTGGGGTGCTGGGGGAAAAACATTCTCTGCTTGAGAAATCTGCATGGAAAACAGCCGTCTCATATGTACACAAATTTTCAATTAGATCGAGAAAGTGAAGTGATTGCTCAGGAAAAGGCTGGATGTCGAGAGAATTTTCCTGATAACTGAAAGGGCCTTCCCAGGAACATAATGGCATTGCTTACGGCATGTGGGAGGGGGTGGAATATTGGCTCAGGTGAGTGGGGAGAGGGATGCTGATTAGGTATAAGTGTTCAGATGATGAAGACGGATGACCTATGAGGACTGAACTTTTGGTGGCCAATGATATAAACACGAATATAAGCATACTGAGATTATTCCTAATGGTTTCTTATGGCAAGATGAATAATCGGTAGTTTTATAATCTGCTTCTTGGGCTCAGTGTCCTAGGCAATTTTAGGGTAGTTGATGGAAAAATACATGGTAGAAACTACCCTCACCTGATTTCTCTTTCTCTGGATTATAGCTCAGAGTTTTAAGTGCTTGCACCTGTAGGGGAACACGTGCTAATAGCCAGCTCCTGTTCTTTATGCTTTATTAACTTAAGTGGATAAGAATTGTAAAGAAGGATAACAGTGATGTCCTTGCCAAAAGAATGCCAACTCACAAATATAAAAACTGTGGCTGCCAAGGCATTGGTATAGAGAAAACGTTTAGCCTAATGGCGTTCATCACAGCATAATGCCAGACATAAAATCATATCAGAAAAGTAGAGACATAAAAAAAATAAGTTCTCTACCTCATGGGTCAAATCTACCTTTTTTTTTTCTTTTATAGGTGTGCTTCTCTCAATTCTCTGTTCTAGAGATCAGATTTAATCTAAAAGAAAGATTTTTAAGGAGAAGATCAAATTTGGATATTAAGCTCATAGGAAGAGGGAAGCCTGTGCCTATTTTTTTCTAGTTTACCTTTAGCCATACATATAATTCCTACCCAACTTTCAGGATGAAGCCTAATTGTCTTCTCTAGAATGTTGCCCAAACCTTTACTGTAAAATTTATCACAAGGTATTTTAATCATCTTTTAAAATATACATGTCTATCCACTGGGCCACAAATTCCCCAAAAGGCAGGGTGTATTATTTTCCATTAGCTTTGATTCTGTGACACCTGGTATCACCTGGCAGCATGGTGTATAAAGTACATGTTATCATTGAAGCTCTTAACACATTCTCATTTAACCTACTTATCAGATTAATCAGCAGTTTTCATTCTCTTTGTAAAGTATGTTGAATAATGCAACAACCTATTGAACTTACTGCTCTGCCCCCACAATCTTGCTTCCTAAACTACTTAATGACTGTTGGAATGATTCACTTATTTATCCATCAGATATCTATGGGCTGGACACTGTTTCACTGGAGATAAAGTAGTAAATGAAAAAGACAAAAATCCCCATCTCAGGAAGTTTACATTCTACTATACTCATATATTTATACGGTTTTTATAAATATTATATAAACCAATAACATATGAGTGCAAAAAACTAAGCTGTGTCTATTGAAAGCATGAAAACTGTAAATGAATGGGAACATTTTTATATAAAACAGAAGAATTCCACGTTCCTTGTGGTGCAAGAATCTTTGAAATGGAGCACATACCCAAACAAGGAGTGGGAGATCTTGGATGATTCAATATGAGTGTGATTTATGCAAAGAAGATGACTTAGAAGTCCATTTTGAATACCTGTATTGAAAGATATGTCCTTGCATCAAAACCTTGATGAATGGATATGTATTTATAAGCTTAAGTTAAAATAAAAAATTTAAGATACAGATAGATATATATCTCTCTATATAATTCCATGATGTCCTACTTTACATATAGAATGACTATTGATCTTTATTGTATCAGATGAGGGTATTTCTGTTGATATAATATTTGTTAATATTGACTTCATATCCACCATGTGCCAGGTCCGATGATTAGCACTTTATATACATATCTCTTCCATCTTCTCATAACCCTATTACTCTCTCCATATTTTGGTATAAAGAATCTGATTTTTAAAAAAAAATCAAGATAATGTGCTCCAAGTCATACAGCTGTTACTGATGAAGCTAGGTCAACTACTGCCTAAGATTACTCCTTTAAACTGGAGGTCAAGCATTATTCCATCTTGGGAAGCTCCCCTGATTCTTTCCCTACTGAGTCAAGGTTAATTAATCATGTAATAGTTTAATGCCATTTTTGTTATGTATACAAGCTACTTATCAGAGAGGGATGTCCCAAGACTGGGGAAAAGGGCCAGAACAATATCCTATGAGGGTAGAGATTGGGACTCCAGTTTCATATGGTACTTCTGAGGTCATACAGGCTCAGGAACTAACTGTGGCCCCACGAGAGTAGAAGACATATCTGCCTTCAGTGTGGACCATACAGACCTGGACAATCTACCCTGGGAATAGCAGACACAGTAAGAAAAAGTCATACATTCTTCTTCATTTTCCTGGGTATGTCACAGATTCTCCTGTGATCCCACAGTATCAGGGAGAGTCTTGAAAAACAATGAAGGCTTGACTTTTCATTAATCTTGGCAAGTAGGTGCTAAGATGAAATAAACATTAGATAGAAAAATTAATGAATGTGGCACCTGAGTATCACAGAGTAATTCCTCCTGTAACATATTTACATGTGCAAAAACATATATATTTGAATATGCACAAGTGAGGTTTTGTGTATGTTTTCTGTAAGTGACAGAGATCGAATGTCAACCTAAAAGGAAACTTATTGGAAAAGCAGGGGCAGTTGAGGGGATTAAAACAACAGCTGAAAGGACCAGGGCAGATGTGGGAAAATCTGTTAATAGTAGAACCTGGATCTCAAATGCTGTCACTTCTGCCTCTGTCACTCCTTCATCTTTTCTCCTTTACAGGTAAGTCTCATTCTCTTGAGTTCTGTGCAACAGGAGGTAAGGTCAGCAGCAGCCACAGGATGCTTCCTTCCAAGTTCAAGCCCAGAAAGTGAACAGAGTTTCACCTACAACTCCAGCTCAGCATTTCTCAGGCCAGGACTTGAATGGCCCGCTAGTGACTGCCGGAAGTGGCTTTAATGGTGGGGCACTCGGGACTGGCCTTGGTTCAGAGGAGGCAGTTCTCCATGTACTGATGAGTTTTGGGCAAGATGCAACTTGAGCTGGGTGCGATGGGTGAGTGAGTGGTATGGGTCAGGAGGGAATGCTGGGGACGCAGCAGGAAAGCACCAATGCAAGGGCTGCAGGGAAGGTGACTTGGTTGAAGAGGACGATGGGGAAGGAGCTGTCATGTACTGAGCATCTAGGGTCTCCCGGTGATGACTAATACTTCATGGATATTTCTCATTTAATTCTTATGGATAAGTGTGGATGCTCTTGGCTATAAGTACGAGAAATCCCAATGAAAACTGGGTTACATAGACAAGGAGTTGGCTCAAATATCTGTGTCTCCCTGAAATACTTTCTTGAGACTGCTCACTTTTTTTTGCATGATTACCTCTCATTGCTATGAGTTCTGTGTGTGTGTGTGTGTGTGTGTGTGTGTGTGTGTGTGTGTGTGTTATCTCCTCACTTTATCCCTTAATTGTACATTGCCCTTGGGGTGTTCTTTTAAATATTTCCTGCTTAGGGACGCCTGGGTGGCTCAGTTGGTTAAGCAACTGCCTTCGGCTCAGGTCATGATCCTGGAGTCCCAGGATCGAGTCCAGAATAGGGCTCCCTGCTCAGCGGGGAGTCTGCTTCTCCCTCTGACCCTCCCTCCCTCATGTTCTCGCTCTCTCATTCTCGCTCCCAAAAATAAATAAATAAAATCTTAAAATAAATAAATAAATAAATAAATATTTCCTGCTTATACATATTATCTGCAGAAGATAGTACATTTCAAGGACAAGGAAAATTACCATGCTGCAAGATAAATAACCGCTCTTGCTTTGAATTTGAGCATATTATAAAGATTTCAAATTGGCATCAAATATCCAATATGAATTACAGAAAGAATTTTTTAATTAAAATTTTATTTTAGATTAGTTTTAGATTTACAGAAAAGTTACCCAAAAAAGTACAGAGGGTTCCCATATACTCCTCATTTAGTTTCCCCTATTACTAACAATTTTGTTATTATGGTACATTTGTTATAATCAATTAAGCAATACCTACACATTATTTTCAACTAACATCCATACTATATTCTTTTTTTTCCTAACCTTTTATGTTCTAGAATCCCATCCAGGATACCACATTACATTAAATAGGCATATTGACTTGACTGTGATAGTCTCTCAGATGTTTTGTTTGTCTGGGTTTTTTTTGCTTTTGATGTCCTTCATCATTTTGAGGAGTACTGGCCAAGTATTTTTTAGAATGTCCCTCAACTGGTGTTTTTCTCATGATTACAATGAAGAACATTGACCATTTAAAGGCTGATTTCCAATACTTTTCAAAATAAAGAAGGTGAAGAGAACAGATGTCCAAATTTGAGATCACAATTAAAGCATTACAGTCATGAGTGGTGTATAGAACACGGTGTCACAAAAGTATTTCTATAGGTAATAAAGCTGAGAAATTAGATAGTACTAAATGAAATCCTCAAAGGCTTGGGGTAAAGAGTGGCCCTAAGTCTTTACACAGGGAACAGTCTAATGACATGAAGGGAGAAGATGGCCAAATTCTCTATTTCAATAAACTTTCTTCTAAAGCAACCATTTTCAAATTCTTCTGAGCCACAATTTCGTGGAGGGTAAATGAGTTCCTGCCAGTGTTTATAACACAAGTGAGTTAAATTTAATGATATTCTTGAGTCAAATTTTTCCAAGAAAAATGAATATTGGTTTTTATTAATCAAATAATTAATATACTAGTTATCTTAAAACATCCGTAATAGAGTTTCATAATGGGTTACATGGATAATCATTGAATTTTTTACTCCTTGCCACAGATACTTCTGCTTTGAAACAGTGGGGTGTTATGTTTATGGAACCACATCAGAGGCCTCAATACATGCCCTTTGAGGTCAGTTAGTACTAGCAAGGTAGTTCCTAGTTTTCTTAATTTATCACATTTTTGTCATTACTACTAGGTGGAAAAATACATACTTCAGAGGCCCACATATCCACAATTATGTGTATATTTTGATCTAAAACTCATATAGTCACCTTAAAATAGTTTCAGGCATGGTGTCCAGGGTAGGTATCTGTGTATGTGAAATGCTTAGGCTTTAACAGGAGAGCACACAATCTTTGAGTGGAGTGAGAAGAACAAGGAGAAAATGGGTCAAAGAAGGAAAGAAAATGCAATTATGAAGAAAAGATGAAAAGCATTTTAGTTTTACATGATTTTTGTCTTACTACACTAATATTATTATTTTTCTCATTACTCTTCAAGTAAGTCTACTCTCAGAACCCAGACTCTTCTCTCCTTACACTTATAAAGGAGAAAAGCTGATGTTATCTTCGTACCTTAGTGTGCCACTTCGTCCCTCTTAGCTGCCTCTACAAACTCTTGGGTAGTTTTTTTAATTCCATTTTTATAATGAAGAAACTAAAGCTTTAAGAAATTATGTAATTTTCCCCTTGTCCATGAGCAGTTGCGTGATGAAGCTTATACTTGTGTCTGGGTAATCTCAAAACTCAGGTTTTATCTACTGCTAAAACATTTCTAAAATGATTGGATTGAGTCAGGCTAATTCCTAAAGTATGCACGCAGGGGCGATATGAATAGTTTCATCTCTGATAGTTATTCTCTTTTCAAAGATTGGAGAGCAGAGTAGTTAAATTTAGGGTTGGTTGAGTCAGTAGCTCAAATAGATGATACTCACTGTTCCACAGGCATGGTGTTTTAATCATTTATTTTCAGTGTGCCTCACAGGTGAGACAAGGATTCAGCTAGGGCTCCACAGTAGGCAAGACAGGTTTAAAGTAAGGGTTTCCACTGTCATGGAAAAACTCCTCTCGATTCATCGAGTCACATGCCCAACAACGCTTTAGAAAGTTATCTCGTATAGGCAGTTATCTTCAGAAAAGTAATTCAACCTGAACAAGTGTGTGAGTAAATTACCATGAGGAGTAAGACAAAAGTTGTTTTTGGCTGATCATGTAGAATCTTGGTTAAATGCTTTGCCAGTTATTCTAGCCTCTTGAGTCATTTTCAAACTGAGCTCATACACTTGCCCTTGATATAAGTGATAGCTCCAGCCGGGAAAATGATCTTGATTAAAACCTGGATGTGTTTTAATCCTGTTTGTACAATGTTTGATCACTGAAATATGGTTAAAATCAGGGCATAGGAAGATAATTAGTCCCATAATTTCAGAAGTGGGTAGAGAAATTACTAAGAATTTTTTTCATGGTATTTGGGGGTATGGGGGGGTATGTGGGAGTGTGAGGGGGCTGTGATGTAGGAGCCCTGCAGGGGGTATCTGCACTTAGGTAATTATAACACCCTTTGAGAGCTAGATGGTGATTTTGATGACACATGTAGAAATAGGAGTTTGAGAACATGAAGGATCTATTTAGTAAAACTCTTATTTTTGTTCCAAATTTTAAAATACAATTTCACAGTCCTTCTCACCAAAGAATAAGAAAACTTATTCAAAATTTAATTTGTTCCATATTTTAGAATTTCTATATCTCTTATATTGTACCGAATTGGCATTTTCCTTGCTACAGCAAGAATTACACAAAGGAAACATTGGGTCTATTGATCTTTATTATCGTGGTTGACTGTAAACTATATCAAATATTATTTGGACATCTGTAGGAACAAACATAATGATTATGGGGGAAAAGTTCATGATTATTTTGGCTTTTTATTTTAGCACATTTTAAGAAATTGACCTGACTGTAACTGTTCTTTGGAAGGCTTGTGGAAAAGCCTAACTGTAAGTTTTAAAACTTGGATTGAAACTTAATCTATATGGCAATAGAACTTGGAAGAGTCCAAGCTCAGTTCAGACTAAAACATTAGAACAGTTCTTGAAAATGGCACATCTTATACAACCTGAGCATATAAAGAAATAAACTATCACTTAACAGTTTTCAACAAAGGGCACAATGTATAAGGAAAAGAAATAAATTTTCAGTAACAATGGATTTAGCATATGCTTGTCCCCTTCGTGGCATATTTCATCTGTGAAAAATATAAAGGATGGATTACGTAATGGTTCACATACTCTTTTCTGATTCTGAGGGAAAATCCTCCAGATCTTCATTAAACACTTTCACCTTTTTTTCATGCCAAAGTCTCTGTTACTCACGTTTCACCTTCAATAGAAGTTAAGTTGTAATTAAACTGCTCTTATACAGAATCTACAAAATAGCATTTATTAAAATTGCAATGGTATTCTTTCCCTTCCCACCATCTTTCCCACCACCTCCTTATCTCATAAAACCAAAACAACACCCTCACACAGAGTACCAATACATCTAAACTACAATCTAAAGCACTAGCTCTCAAACTTCAATGTATCTCAACTGATTTTCCATATAAAGCATTAGTTCTTGAACTTGGCTTTCCATTGGAATTGTCTAGCACTCTTAGAAAAGGCTGATTTCAGGGGCTCACTGTACCTGTTTTGATTGATAGGGAGTATGGTTCTGGATTTCTAAAAGAAGTTTTAAAAGTCCGTAGATAATTCTAATGTGAAAGAGAGAGAGAGAGAGAGAGAGAGAGAGAGAGAGAGAGAGAGAGAAAGAAAGAGCCACTCATTTCGAGTAGTAGTTCTTAATCTTCCTTGCACATTGGAAACTTCTAGGAATTCTTAAAAATACTGATGCCAAGTTCCCACACTTCAACTTCGTGTGATTAATCTATGGTGTAGCCAGAATGTGAGGAGTTTCACCCAGCCCCCAGGTGGGTGTTGCTAATAAAAAGTCAAGGCTGAGAACTACTGATGAGCATTTTATTTTTTGTTGGGTCAGAAAAAAATCAATATAATTTTCACATTTATGAAGTTTCTCACATTGAATTTTTAAATAAATAATATGGAAAATTTTAGTTTAAAGTCGACTTATTTTAATGTCGTTTAATGAATTCAGAAAAAGAATAACTGATAATTACAGGGGAAGATATCCCAGAAGAAAACCTTGTCCTCATTGTAAAAGAATAAGAGTCAAGGGCAAAATTGTTACTATTTGAATAAAGGAAATTACAAAAAATATAATTCAAAGAAGTTATTTTTAGTGCAAGTATGACAATTAAGATCATCTTTGGGAGAACTTTATTACTCATAAGTAAAAAGGACATAGAGAAAAGGCACTTTTAGCTAGATTCACTACTTTTACAAGGAGTGTGATCGGTTCTCAAATATATATTTTCAGATGTGTATAAAGGCACCCTTAACTGTTTATTTTACTTAGAATTTTCTTAAAAACACAAGCTCTTGAAAACTCTGTAAACTGTCAATTGCTTAAAAGTGAAATATAGAAAAGGAATATCTATTTAAAGACTATAACGTGTATCTGAAAGAAAGTTACAGTGTTGGATTTTTCTTTTAGGGAAAGATTTGCTAATACATTCTGCGAGGAGCCAGGTGTAAACTGTTAAAGATTTTTCCGCACTTGTGCAATAGCTTTATCAGATCCTGTTACTGTAGCGTGCTGAAGTGTTGTGTAAATACTGGATGGGTTATTTTTTATAACTTAATTTATACATGCTAATGCCTAAAATATTTTTCTTGCCCAGAAACATATCCAGTTGCTTGCACTCAAAAGGATTCCGTGTATAGGGCCCTGTTCTCATTCTCCAGTATCAAGAGGAAAATTCTCCTTAAAAAAACACTTAGAAAACAAAACAAAACAAAACGAAACATTTGAGGGATGTATTGTATTTGATGATGGTGGGGATTTTATGTCTCTCTAAGCAGATTATTTTCCTTAATAATTGTTTCTATAATTCTACCATATGCAAAGTAGGATATTTTGTTAGCAAAACTAATATTAATCCATCAGTGTGTACTCATGAGTGATAAAATGCCTAGAAAATGATATGACCAGTGTATAATGCATGGGGAAATTAAGGACTTCTGTGTTCACCATTTACTGAAAAGAAAAAAAAAATGTTAAAGTGGAGAGTGGAGAGCATCGGAGTGGACATTTAATCAGTGTTGATAAAAAAGGAAACAATATAAATGCTTTCGTGTGCCTGGAAGACCTAGGGGAATCAATTCTTTAAGGAATTATCTAACCTTGAAAACTTTCCTAAAGTAATAGACTAAAATTAAAAATTACAAATCAGTTCAGGAGCAGCCAAGATAATTCCAATATTTTAATTAAAAAACATCTATTTAAAAAACAGATCTATTTTATAACTTTATTAAAAGCTTCTTATTATATTTATTAAATTAATTGCATTTAATTATGGGGTCTTTTTGGTAGATTTGCCTTTTGATACATGCTGCAGTATTATCTATGCTACTAACTGGGCAAAACATAAATATAATTAAAACCCTCTTTCCAGTTATACAATAGACATTTGCCTAGTTGACTGCTGAGTTAGCTTTATGGAATCTAAATTTCCACTTGATTATAAAAGCCAATATATTGCTAATCTTATCAAATCCATAGGGTAACTAAAATAACTACAACACAGGATAGTCAATTTATTTGTCCTTTGTAGATATTAATTAATATTTGGAAAATGTCAAAGTTTAATGAATTTGACAAATTTTTTGATCACACTGTGTTTGACACCAGGAATATGACAAATGAGATAAGAAAGTTCAAAAAGTTTCTTCCTCAACAGGGTCACAGTCCAGTGGAATAGAGAACAACAGGCAACTAAAACGTAGAATAATGTCAGGAGTTTCAAACAGGTCTTATGGGATCACAGAGAAGAGGCATCTGTCCCAAACCGAAGGTCATGGGGATGGAGGCAAGGAAATAGGAAACATTCTTGAAGGCTATGAGGCTAAGCTGGCGTATTAATGAGTCTAAACAGGAAATACACCTGTATAGTGGAGAGGTAGCCAGTAGGTTTGGAGAAATAGACACTGTAAGTAGGAGGGAAACTGGCGGCAAGAAGGTCTAAAAAAGGAGCTGAAATTAGTTGACTGGAACTGGGGCACTTAGTAGGAAGATTTGAAGGGTAGGAAATCTATGAAAAAACAGTAGTCTAGTATGTTATAAGGATAAAAAAAAGAAAGCTAACAGAACACTTTAAGCATTTATGGGAGGGACAGTGTTGTTGACGATATTGATGAACTTGATCATATTTGCATTTAGAAGAAAAAAAGATCTGGCAGCAGATTAGTGATGGGAGAAGTTGGGGATTCGGTTAGAAAGGATATGGTGGGAAGAATTCCAAAATGACTCCCAGAGTCCCTCACCCTTGTGTAATTTGCTGTCTTCTTTGTGGGTGAAATCTGTGATTATGATGAGATATCCCTGATGATGTTGTTTTATACGACAAAGGGATTTTACAGATGTAATTACGTTTCCAAGTAATTTGATGTTAATACAGTGATACTATCCTGAGTGGGCTGGACCTAAACAAAGGAGCCCTTAAAAGGACTGAGCTTGTGACCAAAGAGATCGAAAGCCTGAGATCAGTTTAATGACAGAGAAATACTCTGTTGCTTGCTTTGAGGATGAAGAGGATCACATAGCCAAGAATGTGAGCGGCTCCTAAGACTAAGAGAGGCTGCTGAATGAGAGTCAGCAAAGAAAGAGACCTTAATCCTACAATCTCAAGGAACTGAATCTGGCCCAAACTATGTGAGTTTACAAGATAATCCCAACCCCAGTAGCAGAAGGCAGCCAAGAGGACGATCTAATTTTATCCCTGTAAACTCCTCAGCAAAAAGCCCAGCCATGCTATGTCCATACTTCCAACCTACAGAGCCATGAGCTAAAAAATAAAACACTGCTACCTATGTGCAAATTATTACACAGCAACAGAAAAATAATACAAAAGAGATACATGAGTCAAAGAAGAAAATACATTTATGTTATAACTTTTTTTTTAAAGGTTTATTTATTTATTTATTTCACAGAGGGAGAGAGATCACAAGGAGGCAGAGAGGCAGGCAGAGAGAGAGAGGGGGAAGCAGGCTCCCCGCTGAGCAGGGAGCCCGATGCGGGCCTCGATCCCAGGACCCTGAGATCATGACCTGAGCCAAAAGCAGAGGCTTTAACCCACTGAGCCACCCAAGCGCCCCATTTATGTTATAACTTAAAATACAGAGCCATTTAGAATTATCTTGTGTCAGTTTATCATGAAAAATTAGTCACATCGCCCATTAAAAACAAAACAAGACAAAAATTTATTCAAAATGTTCAATTGTTCACTGCATTTTGGGCTGTTTTTATAATTGATTCATGTTTAATATTGAGGATTATCAAAATTTCTCCCGAGGTTTATTGGCAAATAATCAGCATACGTTACCGTGTAAGTTGAAGGCATCCCACATGATGGCTTGATTTCTCTATATTGTGAAATGATTGCCGAATAGGTTCATCTAACACCCATCTTCTTGTGTAGATACAACAAGAAGAATAGAAAGAAAAAAAGAAAAAAATTTTTTTCCTTGTGATGAGAACTCTTAGAATTTGTGCTTTTACCTTTCCTTCCTATCCTACAGCCGCATTAGCTCTAGTCCTGATGTTGTATATGACATTTCTGATACTTATTTATCTTATAACCAGAAGTTTATACCTTGCCACCACCTTCCTCCAATTATCAAAGTTAGTAATAATCAGGTATGCATCAGCCGTTCTCTCCCCCACCAACCAAACTCCCCTCCCTGCAAAAACGTTCCTAACTGTATCAAAACTTTTATGATCTTTAGCCCAGGGATCTGGATTCCTTATCACTATTCCCGGTTGTATAGTTTTTTTTTTTTTAAATCACCCCCCCCCCAGCATGAAAAGTTTTTTCCAGAAAGTCTTTCTATCATTATGAAATACTTTGAAAGGTAATACTCATCTTGAGTTTTACTATGTAATGGTAAATCTGAGTCTTTAGTTTTAGATGGTCCTATTCTTCACTTTGCCACCATCATCAAACTCATTTCCACTGGAAATGCAAGCAAAATAGAATCAAAAAATACAAACCCCATAGAATTTGACCTCTAGAGAGAGATTACCTTTCCTAATCTCTGCTTATATTTCTTATTTTATAAATATTTATTATTTTATAAATATTAAAATTTATTAAAATTGTTATGTGGAACTTATATATGGGGTACTCATCACAGTAATACATATAGGTTGTAAAGCAATATGAAGTATTTCTATCTTTTAATATAAGTGAAGCTACTTACTATACTTACTAAAACATTATAAAAATTCCATTAAAAGCATCTAAAGATATATTCTTTTTTTTTCTTTTTTTTGAAAGAGAGAGAGAGAGGGTTGGGGGTAGGGGCAAGAGGAGAGGGAAGAAGAGGGAAAGAGAGAATATAAAGCAGGCTCGAGGCCCAGCTCGGAGCTGTCCTGACGCTTGATCTCATGACCCTGAGATCATGATCTGAGCTGAAATCGAGAGTCAGACGCTTAGCCGACTGAGCCGCCCAGGTACCCTCTAAGGATATATTCTAATATTTATATTCTGGTGATGGTCTATAAAACAATTATTTACTGATACGTACATTTCTTGACTATCTCTAAATTAGTATGATCCTCCTATTATATTCTAAGATAGGAGATTAAAAACAAAAAGGACATGCTGTTTCTTGAGTTTCCTTTATAATAAAAACATTTTTTTTTATTATTTTTTGTTATCATTAGATAATTTCCATTCTGTGCCAAATACTTTGTTCCATTTGGTCATTACCAACAAGTGAAATTTTTTAAAAGTGTAGCATGCACTTTAATTTCATGCCAAATAAGGTTTATTCTCTGAAAATATTAGACAGACATTTTTATACATGAGAAATAATGTCATTATTGGAATTTATTGTCTAGTGGAGAATATATTAGGCAAGAGATTTGGAACTAAGTAATAAAAATGTTAAAAAATCTGGAAGGGTGATATCTTAAATATGTGATTAAGTATCACTTTTAGTATTCCTTTTTCTGTTGAGAAGAATGTGTTTTTAGCGTGTTACTTTGGTCACTATAATTCATTTTATCAATAAACTGTCACTACATTTAAACATCTGGAAACCATCACACTAAACAATGGCCAATGCTCATAACCAATTAGGGAACGTTTATTGTGAAGGATAAACATTAGGAATATGATCCTAACTTTGTTATAATAATTATGTGATAGAAAATATTCAGTCTCAGATCCTTAGATCATGTTGCATAAGAATTATTATTGTCACCCTTTTGAAACTTTAAACAACATCAGTCACGTTATTCAATAACTCAAATCATATGGATTTTTTAATATTCTAAGTGATTGTCTAAATGATGTCTAACGATGCCTTCTCCATCTTCCAAAGTAAGAATAATACCATAAGAATATAACAACTTTACCCGGAAATCTTGAGTGAGATATTCCATGTAATTAATTTCTAAAATTTTGGCCTTAATACTTCAAGAAATTACTTGAAAGAAGAGAGCCTTTTAACTCTTCTCAACGGAATTCCATTCTACTTTTATCTCCGGGAGGATTTCCCTATAATTCTAGCATTTCAGCCAGATTGTTTGCACACGGCTGAGCAGAAATAACATATATTTTTACATCAGCATATTTAATATCACAGGTTCTTCAGTGTACTGACACAATGTTGGCAGTATTAACAATACAGACATCATTAGCTTTCCAAAAGATCCATAATTGAAAAGTCAGACTGCTGAAAAATGTCACCTTGTATGTACTATGCTAAGGGAATAAAGCTTTGCCTAAGTCCTTGAAAGGGCAAATAAAGACTCAATTATGGCCTGCTTTAAATCCATAGGCACTAACTTCTATTAGCCTTAGCATGCTTTCTGGAATTTCCTTGTCCAAAGAACCATTTCTCCTAAATTTGCAAGAGCAGTCCAATCTCCATCCAACCTGCTCCTTATGTCCCAGCCAAGTTAGAAAGCTACAAAGATACACACAGTAGATTTGAAAATTGAATGTTTCAATATGTTAAGTTAGCAAGCATAAAATTTTTGTAAGTCTGCGAAGAAAAATGACATTTTATAGATTTCTTTGTTTACTAGACGTAGAATTCTTGGCAGAATGTTTCCAATTACTTTGGCAACTCAAGTTACGGATGATGCTTAAAATTTAATTTTCTTTTCATATTTTTATATTTAAATTAAAATGATAAATTTAAAAATTGGTTCTGGGGGGTGGCTTTTATGTTAAAATTTTAGTTCTTGTTTCCTTTTCCTCACTCTCTTTTCCTCTCCGCATTCCTCTTTTCTTCCCTTCTTTTACTGATGCTGCATGCTCTCAGTTGGAAAGAAAAAAAAAAAGGCCTTTGAAATTTAGAAAAATATACTGAAATCCTATGGATTCACATAAGCTCTTGCACATAAGCTCTGTGGGTGCTCCAATTTAGAGAGCTTTGGCCAAAACCTGAGTTGCTGTTTTGGTTCTATGAAGCAAGTGTGGTCTTGACCATGAGGTGAGTCTATACAGGGAGGGGACCAAGTCCACTCATAGCCCAGCTCAATAATATGTTTAAAGGAAGTTAAAATTGTCTGTGTGCTATTAATTTTGCTTTAGAAGACACCAGTGTTGGCTTTTAAAAGTCACACCTCCGCATCTTTTTTTCACCAAGGCTTTTTTTAAAGTCCAGGAGCGATGGCGTAAGTGTGAGTTTAAGTATTGTATGAGTTTAAGTATTGTGAATCTTTCCCTGGCACTGAACACCTAAAGGACATTCTAAAAAAAAAAAGAAGACATTATTAGAATGTATAATTTTTTTTCTGAATTGTATATATAGATGAATTCAATAAATCCTTGAATTCCAGTTAACCCTTGAGCCCAACCACTTTGGGTACAACTGACAAATAATGTGAACAGCAATTGTGGAGTCAGACTGCAGAGGTTTGAATCCCAGTTCTCCTCCTTATTAGCTGTTTAGGGGGTTGATTCCCCAAATACCGTACTTCCTTTTCCCCATCTGTGAAAAGGAGGTAATGATAATTCCTATCTCATAAACGTTTGTTCTGAGGATTAAATGAGAATTTTAATCTAGAGCGGTGGTTCTCAAACAGGAGTGATTTTTTCTGCCCTCTCCCCAGGTTACACTCTGTCTAGAAGCACCTGTTTGTCATAAGTGGGGGGACAGGTACAGCCAGCCTCTCGGGGACAGAGACCAAGGATGTTTCTATACAGCCTACAATCCACAGGACAGCTACTCACAACAAACTATCCCACCCAACATGTCGATGCAGCTGAGGTTAAGAAACCCTGATCTGAATCACTTGAAACAGTTCCCGATGTGAACATTTTTTTAAAAAGTACTCAATCTTAATTGAAATATATTAAAGTTTACTTATTGCCCCTGATTGTATACTACTTTTTCCATCTTTTTTTTTTCATTGTGTCTGTACTTCATATGTTCCTTTGGGAGTTAAATCAACCGGAGCCTGAAATTTCTTACAGCAGATGATTTCAGAGTGAAACAATTCAAATATTTTTTATTTTGCCCCTGAGAAATGCACTCACAGGAGACTCAAATGGATGTAAGCCTAAGAACTGCCACCCCCTGGCTTCTGCCTTAATCCCTCATACTACATATATATGCTTCACCACAATGAGAAAGAAAAGTGAAGCCTATGTTAGACAGATTTAATTTTGCACTCTCCTTATTTATATACATATACAGAAATGAGAAATGCGGGAGAGAGGAGGATAGAAGGAAATGGCCATACACCCAGTAAATTCACCTGCGTTACGTGGAACAGATGGCTTAAAAAAGATATGCATCCTTCATATCTGGTACTTTACTTTTTAGATGAAATGTATGGCCATTAGGCTTCTTGACTGCAAGTGACAGTCAAGAGCAGAGGGAAACCTAGTAGAAGGCTGTCTGCACAGGAGTTGGGGACGTCAGGTGAAGGAGCAGAAGCAAGGCAAGAGAGGGTGCAGGCAGACAGCAAGGCCCTCATCCCGGGAGCAGGCTGGTTGGAGTGCCCTGCAGCACCGCTGCCCCTGACGTGGCTTTCCGAGGACAGGTGAGGTCACAGTCGCTGCATTCTCAATGCCACATTTGGTCGTTCTGTCAAAGGGAACATTTGGTCGTGCTGTCAAGACTACAAAGCTCCTACTAGGTCAAATGCTCAAGCTGTAACTGCCAGAGACAAGAAGACAGGACATCTGGCCATGAAGCTTCTAGAATAGGAGATGGGAGAAAATGGTGAAGTACAGGCTTTTAATAGACAAGTTAGTATTTCAAAAGAGCCAATCTGAACTCTTGGGGTTTCAAGATGTAGGTACAGTGCTACTTTGGGGGAGTATCATTCAGTATTCAGCGATGGCCCTTTAGACGGTATGAAGGAGTTGTGGTTTGCATTGATTATATTTTTAAATTAAAGGTTTTCCATTTGAGCGAAAATTTTTTTTTGTCACTTGTAAGTCTGTAAACATGGGCCAACATTTTTTTCCCCCCAAAGGACTTAAATTTTTTGTTAAATAAGAATTTCACATCGGGTGAAACGTTGGCAGAGTTTGGCTTAACCACTCGAAGACAGAGCCTGCATATGCTGCTGACTCAGGGAAATGAAAGGAAAGAGGCCCAGAAGACAACACTAAAATGTTATTTTCTTTTGCCATGTAATCTCAGTTTACAAAAGCTTATATTAAAGTTTTTCACCAACTGTAAAGTTTATACAGTACATTGCTAACAGATGTAATTGTTGGACAGATAACACACTCATAAGCCATTTTTTTACTTGAAAATATGTCTCCAGGCAATAGTAGCTGTGATGATAGCCAAGGGTGTACACATCTATCATTATTATTCTCCTAGGTAATGTTAAAATGACCTTTACACAAATTTTAGTTGAATTTGGCATGAGTAACCAAAGGCTAGTATTTAGACTGCACTTACAAAGGGCAATTTTCCTGGATAGGTGATTACCAATTCCTCTTAGAACAAAGGCAATAGAATTACAGTTTTGTCCAGTGGGACTGGAGGGGAAGGATTTGGTTTTGACACACAAAATCGAGTTTACAGAGTCCTTGAGTTGGATTTCTTCATCATTTTGTGTTCTGAAAATTTCCTAATGACTGGAAGCATCCTACACCTATTACCAGTGTAATAATGTTTATTATATCTGTGGCAAACTACCACTGGTTGTCCATAACTAACTAGACATTTTTCCATTTATAGTCTCTTCATATTATACCTTTTTCTCAGTCGTATTGCCTTAAATATTTTATAAATGTTTATTTCATATTTCCTTGCTTAGTTAGCTCAGTATCTGATAGATTAAAGTATTTCCCTGTTGCTTCTATGACTTCCCAATCACGGTAACTTGTTTCTTCATAGAGATGGCATTACATCTAGTTGCTGGCTGTAATCTCTAAAATTCCTGTGCTACTAGAGTAAGGATCTCCAGAGAAGGATTGAAGTAGCCCCTGCTAGTACTGAAAGAGGCTAACAACACAGAACTTTTATTCCTCAACCTGAGGGATCCCATGCCTATTCAGATAGTGTAACTGATGAAGGTCTATGTTTATCATGTACGGGAAATGCTATTTTTACCCCATCCAGAGTCATAGCAGAGATACACATCTGCTAGATGGTCATGTGGACTGCACCCTTATTCATTATATAATGAATAATGAAACATTATGTTTAGTGCTTTTTCCTTTGCATTTTACCTAAGATGGCGGCTCCTGATTTATTTTTGGTTTTCATGTGTCTGCTATACATTTCCCATTCATTATTTTCAATCTGAGTCTGTTTTAGGAGATTCTTTAAGACACCCTAGATAGATGAATATATATAATGATCCAAATGAGAGTGTTTTCATCTTGATAAGCATGTCAGTCCGTTCATAGTTCTTAAAATCAAGCTATTTTCATCTTAGTTCTATTCCAAAATATATGATTATTTTATTTATACTGTTTTCAGTCTCATTAGATATTCTATGACCCTCTGATTTGTTGATGGTTTTGCTGTGTGTGTGTGTGTGTGTCTGTGTGTGCGCACACGTGTGCATGCATGCTGTGCTTTGTGTCTTTTTTCAAAACAAAATGTAGGAGTCTGTCAAAAGAAGGTCCCTGAAGCTTAAGCTTCATTACCTTCCTAGTAAATACACCAGAGTTTATTACTTATCTTCCTGAAATTTTTTTGAAAGTGTGGTAAAATATACAAAACATAAAATTTACCACTTTAACCATTTTTAAGTGTCTAGCCCATGGTGTGACGTACATCCACATTGTTGTGCCACCATCCATCACCGCCACCCATCTCCAGCCCTATGTTCATCTTTCTGAGCTGAAACTGCACTCCCATTAAACCCTAACTCCCCTCCCCTCAGGCCCCCGGCAGGCACCATCAGACTCCCTCTCTCCATCACTTCGACTACTCCCAAGTACCTCGGACAAGTGGAATCATACAGTATTTGTCTGGTGTGACTGGTTTGTTTCATCTAGCACGCTTTCTTCAAAGTTCATCCATGTGGTAGCACGTGTCAGAATTTCCTTCCTGTTTAAGGCTGAATAATTACTGTTTTAAGGACAGACTAATTCTTTTATATTTCATGCAGTGTTTATTGACCCCCTCCCATGAACGCTGCTGTAATTACACATTCATGTTTATTCTCTTTCCTTTCTTCTACCACTTAACTTTAGTTGATATGCTATTTACCTTTGACTGTATAATTTTATTATTTAATTTTTCTTAAAAAATGAATGATCTTTTTGGATTCCTAGCTTTAAAAATGAGAAAATTCATGTCATTCCCTATCTTTGGCTTTCTCATTCCCTTTTCTTACTGAATACTCTTATTTATATAATTTTGTCTTTGGCCAATTTACAATACTGATACTATTTTCTGTAAGCATAATTACTTGATTTATTTGTGTTTAATACTGTGCATGAGCCATTTACTGTTGTTTTTCAATTCATATCTTGGTTGACTAAAGTTGCTTTGCAAGTAGTTGTACGTTTTAGAACAATGATCCCCAGGGGAGCCTGGGTGGCTCAGTTTGTTGAGTATCTGACTCTTGATTTCGGCTCAGGTCATGATCTCAGGGTCATGATCTCAGAGTCATGAGATGAGCTGCTTCAGGCTGGGCACTCAGCGGGAAGTCTGCTTGAGATTCTCTCTTCCTTTCCTTCTGTCCCTCCCCCTTCTCATCACTGTCTCTCATATAAATAAATAAATCTTTTTTTTTAAAAACGAACAATGTTCCTTGAGGTTCTATATGCTCAGAAGATTTTTTGTTTCTTTGATATATGCATATACATTGGTTTTGTGTACAATTATTTCCGTAAGTTATTTGCGGCATTGTTCAACTACTTTCTAGTCTTAAATGTTGGAGAAATGTGAGGTCAGGCTGATTATTTCCTCTTATAGAAGTCTTGATTTTAATTTTCTTTTCAGTCCGACTATGGGCCACTTTCCTCATGAATTCCTTATTTTTCCTAGATCAATATGGAGATCTGTTCTTCTTTGATTCATTTGTAATTTTCTCAACTTCATTTTAACTTTTTTTCTTTCACATTATTTCACTTTGTTTCCCCCCTGGATACAAATTTTATGTATTTGAATCCTCTTTGAATTACATATGTATCACTCTCTGTATAATCCTTTATAATTTTTAATTTCTATCTCCTTTTTTTCTCATGTTATTTTGTTTGTGCTCCTTTTTATTCACTTTATTCCAGCTACTTGAGGGTTTTTATCTTGGAGTACATATTTGCAGAAATTGCATAGAGGCAAGGGCAGGACCATATTACCTTATTGCAAGGCAATCAGATTTTTTTCTGCTACCCTGGAGTTGTTTATGCAAATGAGTTCCCTTGGCCATTACCTCCCGCCCATCTCCTCAGTCCGGTCACCTGAGATTGATAGTTGTGGGGTTGCGCAGATGCCAATCTCTCTGATCCCCAGGAGCTTCTGCAACAGACAGCTTCCTGCAAATATGGCTTTAATGTGTTTTATTGTTGAGTCTCATCTTGATTTTTCCAAATTGGATTTATACCCCAGATATACAGCTTCTTTAGACAACATGTACTAAGGGGCTTTAAAAAAATGATATAAATGCAGCTGGAGGCACCCTCTTTTGGCATCTTCCCGCATTACACTTTCTTACCTTTGCACTCAGGTTTGGAAAAAGTCATGCTGGAGCCATTTATGTTGCATTTAGACCTTGCAAGAGGTTCAACACGTAATCCAAGGTGATTTCCATAGTAACTGAAAAAAATGTGGTTATTATGGATAGTTGGCATCATTATGAATATAACTATTATTTTACATTTAATGATAGTTTTCTTCTGAAAAGTGAAAGGTGCTTAATAGAGTAATTTGCCACCATTATTCAAATAAAACCATGCTGGGAAGTAAATACTTAAACCATCCACTGGCTGTGGCTAGGAAGGCCTCCTGACTTTGCATCTGTTAGTGCTTATGAAACTAGAAATGCCAATGCTTCCTTTGTCTCTTTCCACTAATTTCAGATATGTATTGTGAAATAAGGAACCACAATAAGGGGTGACAGAAGAGATTCTGCACTCTTTTATGGAGCGCTAGAAAAAGAAGAAACCATGCAGAAGAATGCGTTGATGTATTTTCTATGTATTTTGATCTAAACAGAATCACAATTACTAGAAGAATTAATTAGAATTAATAAGGATTAATTAGAATTAATAATTAGAATTAATAATTAATTAATAAGAATTGATTAATATGAATTAATTAGAATAAATTAGAATAATTAAAATTAGAAGGCAATTTCATAAATTTATGAAAATATGTGCTAAGAGTATTCAACATACTTTTACTTTTTAAATGAACATTGTATTTTGGAATAATTTTAGATTTGTAGAAAAGTTGTAAAGATAATACTCCTGTGAATCCCCCTCAGCCAATTTCCCCTTGGACAACATCTTACATTTTTATAGTATATTTGTCAAAACGAAGGTACTGACATTGGCACATGACCATTCACTTCTTATCCAAAGTCCAAACTTTATTCAGATTCCATTTATTCAGATTCCTCGTCTCTCTGTTCTGTGAGTATTTCTCAGGTGGTGGTGGTGGTGTTTTTGTTTTTTAACAAATTCCTTGAGGAGAACTGGCTAGATGTCCTATGGAATGTCCCTTGCCCTTTACCTGAGTTTGTTTTATGCTTTTCTCATGATTAGAATGGAGTTATGTGTTTAAAATAATACTGGCAAAAGGAAGTACCATTCTTACAACATCATACCAGGTGTTAACCTGGTATTCACATGAAATCACTACCAATGTTAACTTTTATTATTTGGTTAAGGTCGTGTTTGCCAAGTTTCTTCACTCGGAAGTTTCTATTCTGCCTATTTCCTATTCTATCCTTTGGAAGTAAGTCACTAAGTGTAGCCCACCCTCCGGGATAGGGGGTGAGATGGGAATTAAGCACTGAAGGACAGAACCTGTACAGATTATTTGGAATTCTTCTGTAAGGAAGATTTGTCTCTTCTCTCCTTCACCTCTCAATAATTTATTTATATAAATATGGGTTTGTTTATATTTATGGGTTGTTTATATTTATTTTCTGCTTTGGTTTGTAATCCAATGCTACATTTATTTTGTTGCTTAATTTAAAAAAATATTCTATTGTATGATTATACCATGATTTGTTTGTCTCCTCACCTCTTGCTGGACATTAATTAGGGATGCACCCAGTTTTTGACTATTGTGAATAAAACTACTTTGAATATTTCATGCAAATGTTTTTGTAGGGACCCCCATTTTCATTTTTTTTAAGGCACCTACCAGGAGCAGAACTGCTGGGCCATGGTAATTCTATGTCTAATCATGTGAAGATGTGCCAGATTTATTTCTAAGCTGATTGTAACATTTTACATTCCTGCCAGCAATGTATGAAGGGTTTTGATTTCTCTATATCCCCACCGAAAGTTTTTATCTAACTTTTTGATGACTGTCATCCCAGTCAGTTTGAAATGGTATCTCTTTGTGGTTTTGATTTGCATTTCCCTGCTGGCTAATGGTGAACATATCTGCATATGCTTATTGGCCCTTTCTATATCTTCTTTCGAGAAATGTCTATTCAGATCTTTTGCCCATTCTTAAACTGAGCTATTTGTCTTTTTATTATTGAGTTGTAATTGTTTTTCCTATGTTCTAGATACAAGTCTCTTATCAGCTACATAATTTGCAAAAATTTTCCCCACGTGGTTGTCTTTTCACTTTGATGGTCATAGATTTCTGCCCTTTCTCTTGTTTTATATAAAGTCAGTCCCTCTAGGCCAAGCAGCAAAGCTTTGAGTCTTCATGGTCTATTTTTTCCCCTGGAAAATCCTCTGTGTCATTGTACCTGAACTAGAGTCAAGGAGACACTTTTCATGAACCAACACTCAGTTTTAAGAGTGGACACTGGGGGGCTGGTTTTCTTGTCTTGCCTTCCTGGTGTGGAGCTGGGGCAGTGACAATAACATTTCCCATGACTTTGGGCTGCCAGACCCCTCAGAGGATATCTGTTCCTCCTCCCTGCTACTAGAAAGAAAGGGGTCAGGCTGAAAGCATTTGTGCTGGGGTGATGGGATGGAATCCGCCACACTAATCGTGTGCTCTAGTGGGCTGTTCCTGTTGCCTGAAGAGCAGAGAGCCGTGCGCTTGGGAACGTCAGAGGAGAAACCTCTCCTCCTTTGCCCCTTGCTCAGGAAGAATCATTCTGTCTCATTTCCAACAGACTCCCTGTTAACAAGAAGGCACATGATAACTGAGGCAGAACAACACAGAAAATGTACTGATCAACATTTACAAACCTAAAACTAGAAGATAAAAGGAATTTAAATAAGTAAATTTTCAAAAGATGTTGCTGGAAGTTTGCATCATGAATATGCCAGTGGTGATTACGACTTTAATTGCTCCCTCCGCAGGTGTGAGGTTGGATCCGAAGAACAGGTCCTCCCTACACCCCTTCCGCTCCCGCTTCTTCCCAAGAACTTGCTAGGGAGCCACTGCCCCTTCCGTGGCCTTCCTGGGGCTCCTGCAGAAGGTGTCCACACCACTTAGGTTGATGGGGGTGTGCAGGTTCAGAAGAGTCACCGTGACTCATAGGTTTCTCGCGTCTGACCAGTGCCTTGATTTATTTCTTCCTTCCTACTGAAGTAAGGAACACAGTCCTCTTGCAAACTAACTTTCCCATAATGGAGGCCCACACAGTGTAGAGAGGAAAAGCAAGCGAACAAGTAATGTTGCCAGCCAGGGATGAGGGGTGTTCATCTGGGTCACATTTCCTCCCAGCACATTGGAACTAGAGATCCCAGAAAGATCTCTGAAGAGGCAGCAAACCAGGAGGGCTCCATGTGTATCTCCAGTGGGAGCGACAGGAGCTGTCCCCAGAATCTTCAACAGTTGACTTTGGGTCCCATCTCATTGCCAAACCACCATACGATGAGACCAAAACAATTTAGCAATGGGTTTGACATCCTTTACTCAAAGGAAAACAATCCAGTGGTTTGGAGAGTTCAGTGCCTCACGATCTGTGGAGAACTCTTTCTGAGGGATTTGGGGCAAGAGAAGATTTAAGGAGTATTAGAAGGGACAACTCCGAAGCAGGGCATGATTCTGTTTGGTTGCTTAAATTGTTTGTTGTGTTGGCCATTGGGGTTTTGGGGGCTGGCTCTTTTATGTCTGCCATCTTTTTGTTTTGTTTTTGAGTACTTCCTTACTTTCTGATACCACAAGATGATCCAGGCTCAACTTGTATTTTTCCTGCCTCAACCTTAGAACTAACCAGCCATAACTGATGTTTTTAGAAAATGTGGTAGGTAAATGCTGAGATCTGGGCACTGGGTGTGCTTATTGCCACTGGGATATCTGTCTGTTTATCTATCTATCTATCTATCTATCTATCTATCTATCTATCATCTATCTATCATCTAACTCTATATATCTATATATATAATATATATGAAATACATAAATATGTATATATATATATATGGGATTGGGCAATATATACATAAAGTTAAACCTGAGTTCGGACTGATATTTCCAACTCTGATCCAGTACCATAGGATTCATTCTAGCCTTCCTTTCTGGTTTATCTATAATTTCTCTGTCTGACCTTGAGAAACCAGGCTCACCCCTCCACCATCCCTTTACTTATTTATTTACCCCCAGTGTGCCTATAGAAACAAGTTGAAGATTATTAGCTCTTACACCCCCTTAAGAAACAAATTTACCAACCAAAGCACAGCTTCCAGCCAGTGCCTTTTGTTTTTATCCTTAAAATGCAAGCTAAAACATGATTTTCTAAACTTAGTTCTGAAGTCAACTCCCTTTTTCTTTCCACCCTTTTCAGTGAAATTATGCCATGTGTCTGTGATACAGGTAGATTCATTTGTCACAGTCTGCATCATATAGGTCACCCCTACAACCTGGTAGAAAGTTCCATGGGTTTGGAAAAAAGAAAATGACCATGTACCCATCATCCTAACACTGCACAGAAGTTTCCTTGTATATACAGAGGAGTCCCATTAATAGTCAACCATTCCCTGATTCCTTAGTGCCTCACAACTGCTAAACTGTTTCCGTCCTTATAACTTTTGCCTTTTTACAGTGCCATACAAATGGAACCATACACAGCCTTTTGGATCTGGCTTCCTTCACTTAGTAAAATGCCCTTAAGATTCATTCATGTCATTGCGTGAACTAACAGCTTGTTTCTTTTTAGGACTAAATGGTATCACATTGGACACTTGGGTGGCTCAGTGGGTTAAAGCCTCTGCCTTCAGATCAGGTCATAATCTCAGGGTCCTGGGATCGAGCCCCACATCGGGCTCCCTGCTCAGCGGGGAGCCTGCTTCCTCCTCTCTCTCTGCCTGCCTCTCTGCCTACTTGTGATCTCTCTCTCTGTCAAATAAATAAATAAAATCTTTTAAAAAAATGGTATCACATTGTATGGACATTCTGCAGTTTCTCCGCCTCCTCCCGACCTTCCAAGGACATTCTGGTTGTTTCTAGCTTTTAATGGTTATGAAGAAAACTGCTATGGAGCATTCATATACACGTAAGAACGTGGCCATACATTTTCAAAACTTTTTTCTTTTTAAGATTTTATTTATTTATTTCACAGAAGGAGAGAGATCACAAGGAGGCAGAGAGGCAGGCAGAGAGAGAGGGGGAAAGCAGGCTCCCTGCTGAGTAGAGAGCCTGATGCGGGCCTCGATCCCAGGACGCTGAGATCATGACCTGAGCCGAAAGCAGAGGCTTTAACCCACTGAGCCACCCAGGCGCCCCATTTTCAAAACTTTTGATGTGGGAGGGTATGCTGTCTGTGTTCCACTTCATAAGGTACTGCCAAACTGTCTTTGAAAGGAGTCGTACCATTTCACATTCTAACAAGCAATGCATGAGAGTGCCACCTGCTCTGTGGGATCTGCGTTCGTTACTGGAAGGGTTTGGAAAAAATGTAGCCATTACAAAATCAAGGATTAGGTTTTACTTCATTAAATTAAGGGGCTCGGGGATTAGATGGTCATAGGCAATGTCCTGATTTGAGGATTGTTTTGTGATTTCATGGAAAAACACCCTTGTTCAGGAAACAAAATGCAGGAGTGATTTTTAGGAGGGATGGGCTCATCAGGTTGGCTTACTATCAGGTGGTCCTACACTTGCAATTTTTCTGTCTGAGAATATTTAGGAAAAAAATGTTCGGAAAGGTGCAAAAAAAATCTTTAGCCATTCTAAAAAGTGCGCAATGATATCTCATTATGGTTTTAATTCACATTTGCCACAATGAGAAATGAAATGTTTTTTTATATATGTTTATTTTCCATTTGTTTATCTATTGTATTTCCATTTGTATTTTCCATTTGTATATAGTTTTGATGAAGTGTTTGTTTGGATCTTCTATGTTTTAATTGAGTTGTTTATTTTTTTCTTGAGTTCTAAGAGTTCTTTATATATTCTGTATGGAATTATTAGATATAGGATTTGTAAATATTTTCTGTCTCAGATTTTTTTGTTTTGTTTTAAGAGAGGGAGGAAAAGAGAGAGCAAGCAGGAGACCGGGTGCAGAGGGAGAAAGAGAGAGAGAGACCCTTAAGCAGGCTCCATACCCAGAATGGGGGCCGACGCAAGGCTGGGTCTCATGACCCTGAGATCATGACCTGAGTTGAAATCAAGTCAGGTACTTACCTGGTTGAGCCACTCAGGCAATCTGTCTTTCTCTGACAAAAAGTTTTTACTTTTGACAAAGTGTAGCTTATTTTTTTCTTTAATGGAGCATGCTTTGGTGTTGAATACTTTGAATTTTTTTAAAAAGTTTTTATTTATTTATTTGAGAGAGAGAGAAAGCACGAGGAAAGGGGGTGTCAGAGGGAGAAGCAGACTCCTTGCTGAGCAGGGAGCCCAAGGTGGGACTCGATCCTGGGACTCCAGGGTCATGACCTGAGCCAAAGGCAGTCGCTCAACCAACTAAGCCACCCAGGTGCCCTGAATACTTTTAATTTTAAAATACTCTGACCATATTAATCTTTAGCGTTGAGCTTGCCTGCCAGTAGGCATGCTTCCCTCAGATGGCTGGTTCGCCTCATGACCAATGTTCATCTCCCAATCTAAATTAACGTAGGGACATTTTGGTTTGGTCTTCTGCATTTGGTTAATAGGATTCAGTCTGCAGGAATTCCTGTAATCTGAACCATGGACTTGCAGTTCACTACTCTCGTCCAGACCTCTCCCTTTATTGCCACACTAGATATTAGCATTGCCCAATGGTCTGCCTGATACAGCCAGCTGGATTCCTTCTTGAAATCACAAGCTAACACGTGCTCTCCAAGAACAACTTACTTGTGAATAACTGAGAAAGCACCAGTCTCAATGATCTCTGAGGGATCTCTCAGAATTTTCTATGACCTGCTCCCTGTGAGGCATTTGTCAAACCATACAGTACTCATTATCTATAATAACATCCTACCTTATTCTAGTCACTTCTCGTTGTGAACACAGGAATATTGCTCAGCTTAGCTTAAGAACAAATGGAATTTCTTTATGATCATGACTGGGAAGAATAATGAAAGAGCTAAAAATAAAATCGAAAGAAGAAAGAACTGGAGCTTAGAGACTGAAATTGGACAAGCCGTGTTATCAGCTCCCTCTCAATCTTCTCTCAGACAGACTATCTCCACAGAGCAGACACTGGGTCTCATATGGCCTCATGCCTACATATTTACAACCTATTCCAGAGGAATCAAGAGCTACCCTTGTTCCCTTCCTATTTAGAAACTTTCAGGGAACTTCTCTGGACTGAACATGTTCATTCGTCTTTTAGAATAATCATTGTGTCTAAGAGAGTCAGTATTACATCTGACCCAGCCTACATCATTTGGTTCATCAACAATCCTGGGGGAACAGAGTGGCGTCATGATTGGCAACTTCAACATGACTACATACCTGAGAAAAAGAGGCATTTCCTAAAGGTGACTGGGACTCTTAACTCAAGGATGGTGATCATAAGAATTATAGGTAGTTCAAAACAATGGCTATAATATTAATTACTACTATTACTGCTGCTGCTACTATTGCTTCTATATACATTATTGTGTGTGCTGGACAGCCATGAGTGGGTTATAGTGGATGGTAAAAGCTGATCCTTTTATAGGACTTTGCATTTGCTAAGCACTTTATACTTGCCAAGTTTTACATAAATTAGCTTTTATATTCCTCACGGCAACAGTATCAGGTAGGTATTATTACTGTTGTTATTTTTGTAGTTATTATTCTTAGTTTACGAATAAGGTTGAGAAAATTATTTCCCCAATTATACCAGCCAAGACATCATGTTGAACTCTGGATTTGCACCCGAGGAACTAGAAAAAGAGGAATGATATTTTTCTCTAGACTTGGAGGTCATGGGATGTAAATCTGGACCTACTAACAACCATCTTTTTCTCTCTGAATCAAGGAACTTCTCTGAGAATTGATCAAACACAGAAGGTAGCAGAGTGAGTGGTCAGAAAGAAACAGTGTCATAAAGACTTCATTTGAGCTCCAGGATCAACAACCAGACTGTCACTGGAGTCTAAGTTCCATAAACCATTAAGTTAACGTTTTCTTCAAATGAATCTGACTTGAATGTTATTATTTAAAATTTGGAGAATTCAACCTGATACAGACAGGCCTATGGAAGAGTTCTTTCCCATGTCTTCAGCTCTTCTCTCACTCTTTTCTTCCTCTGGTCAACAGTCAAAGACCACTGGGGATCAGGCAATTAATGCTTCTTGAAAGATGAACACCTTCCTACTATTTCATACCAAGCTAAGTGATGAGGGACAGAGAAAGAAAAGATGACATGGTCTCTCAACAAACCTGTGTGCTATGCCCTTTCTAATTTTGGCTGAGGCAGTTTATAGAAAAGCTTGTTTTATTTGTTCAAGACCTTACTAAAGCGAAGGATTCGAACCTATTCTAAGAGTTCTGACATTTTCCAGTAAATCTCCTATAGCTCCAGCCTCACTAAACACATGAAGCCTAAATATTTAACAGGTAACTTTTTAACCTGCTTCTTGTGGCAGAACAAAGCTTGCCAACTTTCCATTTTAGGGTCTTCTTTTTCTAACGTAACTTTTGGTGTTAATTTCTACCTCAGGTTTGTTTTGGTTGCAGAGAACAGAAATCCACGTTAAATTTCCTTGAACAGAAAGGATTTTATTGGTTTGTGTAGCGAGAGGAGACAGTAGAGTAGCATGGCCAGAGGCACAAGGGTTAGAATTGGAAAATAAATATCTTTCCTTCCTTTTCTATGTATCGATCTTTTCCATCTCTCTCTCTCTGTCCCCTAACTCCTACATGTATGTCTGGAAATCCTCTCCACGACTGTACTTGTTTCTCCTGTTCTCACTGTCTCCTTCAGCAAAGTGGATTTTTCCATATGTCAGTAAACATGGACACAGATGGCTCCAGAATTATACACTTACAGCTCACAAAGGAAAAGAAAAATAAGGCTATACCTCTACAAGGAATTCATATAATTCCAATAAGGAATTTTAAATATGTTATTTTGAGTCACTCAGTCACAACGTGTATTGAGCACAACATCTGTGGAGGTAGTTGACTTTTTCAGGTTAGGTCACATGTGTTTTCCTATTGACAACTCCTGAGAACCACAAGGAAACAGGGGAAAGATCCCTAAGAGCTAGTAAGATGTACTCTGGAAAGAAAAGGGATGGGAAAGTACCCAAATAGTATTAAAAAAAATGGTTCTCTTAGTTCATCACATAATAGTTGTATTTTATTGATTGATTATCTATTGTAAGTTAGTGTGTGTAAATGAAAAGGCAGCCTGGCAATAGTACATCTTTATTTTTGCTCAGGAGTATCCCTCAGAATGGGAAAGAAATTTCAATATCAAACATCAGGGTTTTGGGGGTGGGGTTGGCTCATATATATACAACTGTGAAAATGATTCACCTAAACCCCAATTAGGTTCTGGGTACGTAGATGTTAGAATGGTAAGAAGAAAGATTGCTTATTTTGTTTCAAATTAAAAATATATGCATGAGAAAGAACTGTGTAGATAATCACAAAAAAATGATAAAAAGGAACACCAAGCCCATTTGCTAATTTTCAAAATATCTCTGGAAATTTTCCTAGCTTTAAAGATCACCGTGTTTGAAGGAGAGAGTTAATTGGTGTAAACCTAAGAATAATGGCCTAAACAAAGCATTTAGATATCTATAAATAAGATTCTAGTTTTTGGGGGGTGATCGTGTAAGAAGTTCATTCCCACATCTGTACAATGTTACTCTTAAGTGTACATGGATGAAACATGTGGTATGAGTAGAAAGACTATCATGGTATATGCATAATCAATCGATAAGACTTTTTTTTAAAGATGAAGATAGAAGGAAGATAGAATAGAAAGTTATGGAGCTACAGAATTTCTGTACACATTGCAGATCATCTTATTCCTTTGCTCAAAATTGTCCAGTGGTTTTCTATTACACTCCAGTACCCTCTAAGGACTTCGATCACCTGACTCCTATTAATTCTGTGATCTTTTCCTTGCTATACCTTAATATTCTTGATTCAGGGCCTTTGAACTTGCTGTTCTCCCTTCCCAGAAGGCCTTTCTCTGAGGTATACTCAGATATAAGGCAAAATTCACACACACACACACACACACACACACACACACACACACACGCACACACACACGCACTCACACCTGGTTATTTTTCTTGCGTATTATCTGATCCCGCACTGGAATGCAAGCTTTATGAAAGCAGAGATTTTTGTCAATTCTGTTCTCTACTTTATCCCCATTACCCACCTCCATGGTGTCCTACACATAGCAGGTGCTCCATAAATACTTTTTGAATTGAATTGACTAAAGACAAATCCATATTAAGCAACATATTATATAAGTACTGGACTCTATAAACTTCTTTGGACACACAGAGGTCCATTTAATCATACTATCCCATCATTCTGGTGTCATGAGAAAGGAATATTTGCATCACAGAATGGATGGATGAGTATTCATTTTATTATGTCCATCTCTGAGGGGAAAGAAATGTTCAGGATGTTGTAGGTGATATAACAGACACAGAGAAACAAAATAAATTGTGGTTGCCTTGCATTTAAAGACATCAGACAGAGACCCAGACATCTGCTACAGAGAGCAGTACAAAGTCATGTAATTCACTGCTGTGGGGGCAGCAAGCTGCCCAAGAAAGGGGAGAGAAGGTCAGAGCTGGCCCTTTGGTCATGGATAGATTTAGGATTGCCAGAAAAAGAAAGTAAACATTTTAGAAAGGGAGAGATGAGGAACAAAAGCATATAGCAACCAAATATATATATATTTTCAATTACAGTTTCAAAATAAGCAATTCTTTACTTTTCACTATTGCATTTTTAAGAGCTGATTTAAGGAACTAGGACATATCCAGATGCATTCTTAAACAAACCATTTGTTTCTTATTTCCCAAACTGGATAGATTGGTGTTTTCCTAAACCTGTTATTAAAATGGGACTAGCAAATAAGTATTATGGCAAGATTAGCTAATAAATTAATTAAAATTTCAAGCAAGATAATAAAGATATGTATTATCAAGATATACATTACCTAAGAAAGAAAGCTCAAAGGTAGCCAGTAAGTTGTGATTAGTCATATAGGGGTCTCCATTGAAATTAAAGAAACTAATTCTCTGTAGAGTCGGTGAACACAATAAAACAAAAAAAAATTAACTTTTAAAATACACTAACAGTTTTATTAACTTCCAGTTTTAATGCATAAGGGACTTGAAAGCTTTAAATTTTTGTAGTGATTCTTAGATTTGTGTCAGATAAAAGAGAATTTAATTAGAAATTTAATTGGAAAAAACCCCTAAATTTTGAATATGTTTTCTTAAAATTGTTGAGAAATACGAGGGATGCAAAGAGAGCCAACTAAGAGTCTTGGGTCTTTTGCTAGGCATTACTAATCGAGGATCTTTAGGAAAAGTCCGATTTGATTTTTAAAAAATAACCAGTCACTGGAATTTTATTTTTAGCATTAGTAATTCTTAAGGCATGATGAATTTGAAAATAACAGTTTTTTTTTTCCAAGTCAAATTTGGTAAATTCATGGACTAAAGAATTCTGGAATCAGGGACAAGGCTATGAGCTAAAAGCAAGGAAGAAAAATTCTATTTCCTGCTTTTGGAGGCTAGATAATTTACTGTTGGCCAGCCATTGAGTTCTAAAGTCTCTAAGCAATTGACTGAGGATTTAAAATCAAGCCATGTTCCTTTGATGCATTTTAAAGAAATATTTCTGTACTGTTTTTTTCTAGTTGTAACCAAGATACTGAGGGCTTCTCACAGACATATTTTATTGTCAACCTCCTGACTTTGAAACAGGCATCACAATGCTGGGGAAAATGCCAATAGTAAAAATGAATCTTTTACTGAACATTTTGTGTGAAGATATGATGGAAGGTTTTTAACCATATGCCATATAGTAAAATTCCATTACAATGTTTTTTTTAAAAAATGTATCTCTTCCATAATTTGTCTCTGTAAACCACTTCATCTCTTTCCCTTCCATTTCTAAATAATCTCTTTTACTGTGTTCCTAACATTTGAACAAGAACTTGGCTTGCATTTTTCACTCAACAAAATGAAACATCAATGACTAGGGGCAACCAGAGAATCTAGCATTTCTCAGGCACGCCCTTGGAAGACTCTCTACATCCCCTCACTGCCTGTGCCCCTGACCTTCTCCATTATTACCACCAACATGAGCAGAAGGAACGGGAGAAGCATCTATTTTTGTTGTTGTTGTTGTTAACATGTGCCTCTAATAGCCTCATCTTACACAGTTAAACAAACCTTAGCCAGATTTAATCCTCCAAAGTGAAGTTAATCCTTTAAAATGAATGAGCTCCACGCAAAGTAGAAATTAAGCAGTACATAATGTCACAGGAAAACTGTAGTTAGAAATATAAATTTTACTGCCTATAGACATAAAAATGGCAACATGTTGAGATGGGAGAAGAAAGAATGATCTTGTGTAGTGCTATTTCAAGGGGTTGGTGAAGGAAGGCTATAAGTCCTCCAGATGCAATTTTGGCAAAGGTTTCTGAATAAAAATGCAGCAAAAGAGTCAAGGCAAGACAGTCAGGAAAACCAATATGGCACCAAATTCCATCGCATGTGCATAAAGTTCTATAGAAGAAAAATCACTATCTTAAATTGACTTTGAAAAATAAGTAACAAAAATGGAAAAAAAAAACATGAAGCACACAGCTAATAAAAAAAAAAATGAAGCCATCCTGGGAACAATGACACAGGGCAAGAAATAGAATGTCACAAACCTCCAGAAGCTTCCCTGCATGCCCTTCCGGTCACTTACCCTGCAAAGATAACTACAGGCGTACCTCAGAGATACTGCCGGTTTTGTTCCAGACCACCTCAATAAAGTATCACCGTAAAGCAAGACAAACTGGGGGGCAGGTGTAATTGGGGGGAGGAGGGAGTGACACAAACTACAATATAGAGGATCAAAAAAGCTAGAATTCGATTTTTGGCAAGACGAAACTGGCAATCTCTTTGTAAAATAGAGCAAGAATAAAAACAGCACAAATTACCAATATTCAGAATGAAAAAGGGAAAATCACTGTAAATCCTAGAGATTTAGAGGAAAATAAAAACATATTTGAGACAAATAATGCATTACATGTTAATTGATTGAAGCCAAAAATTAATTATATGTTAATTAATTGAATTTAAATTAAAAAAGGTAAATGAGGGGTGGCTTAGTCAGTTAAGCAGCTGCCTTCCTCTTGGGTCTTGATTCAGGGTCCTGGGTTCAAGTCCCATGTCAGGCTCCTTGCTCAGCAGGGAACCTGTTTCTCCCTCTCCCTCTGCCTGATGCTCCCCCTGCTTGTACTCTCTCTCTCTCTGTCAAATAAATAGATAAAAATCCTTTAAAAAAAAGAGTAGATGAGATAATCCCTGTGAAGTATTGAACACACACATATACACACAAATATTTCCATAAAGAAAATTCCAGGCCCAAATGTCTTTACCAGGCAATTCTACCAAACTTTTAAAGAAAAACTAAAATGCAAAATACTGACAATAATAAATGTTGGCAAGGATGAGGATAGACTTGACCCTAATAAATTGTGAATTTAAATGGGTACAACCCTTTTAGAAAATTGGCATTGTCTACTCAAATTAAATGCACTTATATTCGAAATTTGTACCCAACAAAAACGAGCACATATAGATACATAACAAGATAGGGAAGAGTAAAATATTGAAAAAACTTAGTTATTAACTAACATTAGAATGGATAAATCAAAGTGTGCTATATTCATACAATGGAATATTTACAGCAAGAAAAATGCATGACTGCATGCATCAACATGAATGAATTTCAGTCATCTGAAATTTAGTTATTTAGTTATTTTCCTCTCTCGACAAACCAGAAATTAAAGCTCCATGAGGGCAGGCATTTTGACCCTTTGTGTAAAGATATATCCCCAACATGCAGAATTGTGCCAGGCACATAGCAGATAATAACTATTAAATTTTTTTTATTTCAATTATTCTATTTGTCAGTTCAAAGAGTTCTAACAGTTCTTTGACAAATATATTAATATACTGAACTTTTATTCAAGATACCTCTCAACATTTTTAATATGTTAAAAGACTATAATACATTAGAAGTTTATATTTTGTATTTAATAATTCTAATTTATCATTTTTTGGTGTTTAATTTTATTTTCTTTTTCTCCAGACTTCATACCTCTAGCCGAAGGTATTGTTTCTTCCTGTAGTTTTGTTGATTTCTATGAGTTTTCTGCTGATTTTTTTTGACATGCTTATTGTGAATTATTTTTGGAGGATAGAGGAGTCTGCAATAAATGTAGAATCCTTTGTACCACTTTTGTCTTTGATTTTTTAATATTCCTGTACCAGTCTTGGTCTTATATTCTGCATTTGAAAATACCAATGGATATAGTCTTTTTGGGTCTCAATATTCAGTGTATTTTTTTCTAGTAACTCTTGCTCATAATAACTTGTTCCTTATATGTTTGGTAATTTTTTTTTAATTATGAAGTTCTGTGTCTTAGAACTTCGTGTGAATTCTTTACAGATTGTGTTTAGAGTACATGTCTCTTTTAAGGTTTTGCTTTTGCTTCAGACAAGTAATTATAGGCACAATCCAGGACCATGTTCAGTAAAATTTTCAAAATGGATTTTTCAAGTTACCCATATGTACTTAAGGGCAAGTTCATGGTCATAAATTCTGAGGTGTTTATTTTTTTCCTATGCTATGCAAAACGAATTCCAAGATGATAAACTAGATAAGCTTCTCTCTGTGTGTGGAGATGTGTGTGTGTGTGCATTCATCTGCTGAAAATATTGTTCTTCCTGTGTCTCACATTGGCAGGCATCTCTGGTCTGACTTCCCACACTGATTGAGGCTCAGACTTTGTCTCTTGCCTTTTGCATTCAGTGTCCCACTAAAATCTAGGTTCTAGACCACCAGAGAACAACAGATGCCTTTAGGGTTAGAATTAATTTTATAAATTTCTTGATCTTGTGTTACTATATTTTTTCCCTTATTTATGGCCTCAGATTGTTCCCTTTAATTTAACCAGGTAAGTGGTTCTTTTGAAAAGCTTTTAAAGACATTTTTATCAGTATATTTAAGTGCTCTGTATTGGGAGAGTTTTCTTCACTCATCTTCATCTTCTTGCTGGATGATTATTTTTATTAGTAGAAACATTTAACAACTAAGGCTTATTACTATAAATTGTCCTAAGACAAGGTCTGTTCTTTTCCATATAAAAATTGTTTTGACAAGTCCTTCAGTCAGCAAATATTATCTTAGCTTTAGAAAAGTAGTCAAAACTTAAGAGGAAATATTGGAAGAATAGAGGCAGCAGACTCCACTTTGAGAAAAGAAAAAAAAATAGTTGATTTCTTAAAATATCTTTCTACTCCTACAAAAAGTACCTTAGCTACAAGATAATTTTAAATATATTTCAGAATCTAATGACCAAAATTTCAGAATGATCTCTATAGTAATGTTTCATCTATTTCATCTAAAAACTTAGCTTATAGGTGTCAGCATCATTTTGGATGTACCTATGAAGTTACATGCTTTATTGACACACTAGACTTGAAACTTAATTTTAGTGAAATGTCAAATCTTGCTATCTGCTAACAAATAAGAAAACCCAGTATTTCCTTACAATGGAAATCACTGAATATACTCTTTTCACAAAAATATTTCTCACACACATACACACAGTAAGTACTAAAGTAAACTTTTCAGGGAAATAAGGGCTATACCTTTCCTTAGCTATTAATATGTCTTTGCATTCACAAAACATATATGAAGACACATATAATATGCAAATACTTGTCATATTGAGCACAATTACAAAAAAGTAATTGCTATGACTAAAGAAATAATATCCACTAACTTCTGGGGTTGTTATAACATTCAAGAGAAATAATGCATATGAAAATCCCACAGAAAGTGTAGAATGCTCTTACTACAAATATCATCATTATAATAGTACTAGTGCTTTTAATTCGCCCTAGAAAAGAATGCATCTTTCAATGTTATCTCACAGAAGTAAGTCAAAGCTTGTAACAAATAAGGCTTTAATCTAAGTTAGTCTAGGATTGGGTGTTACACAATAGTAAATAGTTAAGATTTCAATGAAAGAAATATTTGACTAAATACTTTTCAATAAAACATAATGACCTCAAAAAAAGCAAAACAAAGCAAAAAAAAAGTTACCTGAATGTTCTCTTAAATTATTTTGTATAATATATGTCATTTAGTATCTACAATTTCAATACATAAATTTAATTCCATTTAAAATTGAAGTACACACACTACATCAGCTCAGGGATCAAAATTAATATCAAGAGTGATATGTCATGTGGGTAGCATGTCATCTAGGTATGATTTGTAAAGGTTAGCGTATCATCTCTGTGGTCTTCCTCCCCAAACTCACAGCCCCAGTCTAATGATGACAAAAGCCTCAGAAAATACCCAATTCCACAAAATGCCTGCCCAATACTTCTCAAAAGTATCAAAAACAAGGAATGTCTGAGAAACCATTGTAAACTAAGAAGATATGATGACTAAATGTAATGTGGTATCCTACATGGGATCCTGCAATAGAAAAAGACACAAGGAAAAAAATAAGCAAATCTGTATAAAGTATGGACTTTAGTTAATAATAATGTATTAATATTGGTTTACAACTCATGACAGTGTACTATACTAAAGTAAAATGTTAATAATGTAATATAAGATATTAACAGAGAAAACTGGGCATGGCATATACTGGAACTTCTTATACTATCCAATATTTTCCAAAGCTTAAACTCTTCTAAAGCAAAAAGTTTTAACAAAAATTAATACCTGGTAGTGAAAATTTGGCTTTAAATGATGGAAATAACCAGTTTGGTTGTTTTATTTTTGTTGGGGAGAATGTGCTGATTAGTCTCTGCTTCCCAACTCTGTAGTCATGGAATAATTTGGATGTTCAGATAAGTTTCCATAGCTTCTGAACATTTTGGGGTAACATTAACACACATAACCAAATTTAGCTACTGGAAGAAACTCCATGTGTATGCATGTTTTTTTCTTTCTTCAGATTCAGAACTATATAGGTTTAGCTACATCCGAGAAACTCCATATTGAGGACATATCAAAACAAAGCAGAATACTTTGAACTGATTCTGTCAGCCTAGCCTCAACTCTATCTTAGCTCCTCTTTCCCGACTGAAAAGCATACAGTTTCCAGGCAGTTCGTAGGCCCCACTAATCTCTTTGTAACTGCAAAAGCATTACTTCTTCTAGTTCATCATGTACTTTAAGCCTTCTCTCTCAAAGAGTTCCAAGGTTCCAATCGTCGGCATCAACCAGGTAAATTATCGTCCAGTCTGGATGTAAGTGCAGACTATCTCATGCACACATTAGAAAACCTGAATGTATCTATATTCTACAATCAAAGTTTGGATTAGAAAATTAGACTGTAAAACTCCTTGAATTCAAAGCAAGATTGTTTCAAATAATATGCTGAAGGATACTGCATTTTTTCTAAGAACATGAGATGTTCTTTTATTTCTTGTGTTAATTTGAAAGAGCAAAATATTTTTATGAAAAGTTCCTTCTGCAAACTACTGGGAAGCCTTTTACTATGAGCACTTTTTTATGTTGTGATAGCTCTTAATTAATATCCCCTAGAAAATTAAGTTGTGTTGTAATTATGTTCACTAAAGGAAGGATTTATGAAAGCATCAGCACAGGTTTCTCTCCTTTGGCACTACTGACATTTTGGGCTGGATAATCCTTTGTTGTGGGAGCCTGTCCCATGCACCATAGGTTGTTCAGCAGCACCCCTAGCCTCCCCAACAAGATGCCAGTAGCAGCCACTCTCCAATTATGACAAGCCAAAGCGTCTCCAGACATTGTTCAATCACCCCTTGGAGAACCTCTGATCTAGTGTAACTATCGGACTTCAATTTTATTTAAACTGTTGAAATATTTTAATTGATTTGGCTGTGAGAAGCAATATACTTCATTCTCAACATGCAGAAAGGGCACCTAACTCAGTCACTTTGCTAGGTGAAAACTCTGTATCTTCCTGTGCCATGCGAGTTGCAGCNAACATGCAGAAAGGGCACCTAACTCAGTCACTTTGCTAGGTGAAAACTCTGTATCTTCCTGTATCTTCCTAACTGCCATGCGAGTTGCAGCATCGCTATGGAGTGGAGCAAGAGGGCAGCCATCCGGTTGCAAGGAGGCCTATGGAATTGGTGTTGATGCTTCCTCTGTATTGCCAACAAGCTTTTCCCTTCGAGGTATTTATGAGCAGAAGCTATGGGAGTTGGAGATTGGTCTTGCCCTTGACAATAAACCTCAGCACCAACCACTTTCATTCCCACTACCCAGAGCTGAGTTTTGGCTCAGCTCTGGGAACTGATGTTAAATACTTGAGAGCAGGAGTTGGCAAGGTGTGGCACGCAGGAACACAGCCACGCCTGCTGTTTTACCTATGGTCTCTTGCTGCCTTCCTGTCCCAGCTGCAGATTTTAGGACTTGCGACAAAATACACGGCTTGCAAAACCTAAAATATTTACTCTATCTCCCTTTACAGAAACAAACTGACACCTCCTGTTTTAAATCCTAAAATCTGCAAATGGTTTAAACTGCCCAACCTAAGGATGCCCGGGTGGCTCAGTCCAGTGAGCGTCTGCCTTCGGTTCAGGTCATGATCCCATGGGATCGAGTCCCGCATCGGGTCCCTGCTCAACGGGGAGCCTGCCTCTCCCTCTGCCTGTTGCTCCCCTGGCTTCTCTCTCTTTCTGTCAAATAAATAAATAAAATCTTTTTAAAAATTAAAAAAAAATACTTTATAAACTGCCCAACCTAAACCCTTTGTCCCATATATTGCATCAGTTTAGCCATAATAGCAACAGACACATTTATAAAATTATCTGATTCTCCAATTCATGCCAGGGGCAGGATTAATTTAGACACCAGTCCTTATCCTCACGGGAATAAGCAGCTTGCCACTTCACATTCAAAGACAATTTTTACACCTGTGCTTATTTTTTCTTTCCATAGGCTCAGCAAATTTAATACCTTTTACCTTCTGTTGTAGGTTTTCTTCCTTGGGCCCTTGGGGTCCTTCCTGTCATTTGTGGGAGAGACTGTAGTGGGAGATTGAGGCCACCTATGAGCCAGTTTATTGTTACTGGATGTATTCATTTACCTTCTAGTTAGGATTGGGTGATAGGAGGAGCAGATAACCTTGCCATGGGAAAGAGTAGCTAAAACATTATTCTTCTTTTCCCAGAATCTGCGGTTACTCTTTCCTTCATTGTTTTGTTTTTGTTGTTTAAGAGGAGAGGAGGCACTTCTGAAAAAGTTTGTTTAGCAAGTCTACATAATTTGTATTTTGTATACTTTTTTTCTAGTAATCATGGCTCTGGGCTGGTTTTCCTATGACAACCCATTAGCGCGGTCATATGTTGCCTGAGGTGTATGCTATGTTCTACAATATGGGGCTCTTTAAAGTGCTCCTTTAAAAAAATGTATAAGGCTTGGGAAACAAAGCATGTATATGATACTGGATTATTTGTGGTCATGTGACGTATGGAGGAACAGAATCAGGAAGGGAAAACGGAGATGCATA
This sequence comes from Ailurus styani, assembly GCA_002007465.1. Classification (NCBI taxonomy): domain Eukaryota; kingdom Metazoa; phylum Chordata; class Mammalia; order Carnivora; family Ailuridae; genus Ailurus; species Ailurus styani. The sequence continues at coordinate 7,244,555 of LNAC01000003.1, forward strand.
ACTAACCACAGTTTACACCACAAATTATGCCATAAAGCTGTTTCCATTGTATTAAAAATAACCATCATGAAGATATTGTGACAAGCTTTTAATCCTCATTTTTGTCCATTTCCAGAAAAGACTAAATTGGAAATATTCAGAATAGATACAGTATTAAAGGCAACTTTGTATGCAATCCTTTTTTGCACACATATTTTTCTTATAAAATAATGAACAGATGAGAGTAATATTCCAGGGCTGGAGCTTCGAGAATATTTATATTTCAAGACTATTTCTAAGGCCTAAGAGAAATAACCACTCACTCTCACATTTGCTAAATATAAACATAAATCTGCTTTGCATTCATTATAGTGGGGTTGGATCTATAGAAAATAGAGAAAACCTACTTATTAACCAAAGGAATATTCAAGTATAATCAACATCTAAATAGGCTCTGGGTCTGAAGTGAAAGAAAATGCCCAAGAGTGGAACTACTTCTGTGTATGGCCCAGCCACCCACATGCATATCTCAATGACAGTAGAATCACTATGAAAATTTTGTGAAAATGATTTAGAGGAAGGAGGAAAGAAGATTATGACAATTGAGGAGGGGCTGAAGAAATGCAAAAGATTGGGAAGAGGTTTTGAATGTGCATAGTAGTACAAAGCCCATGTTGGAACAACATTGGAGGAGGAGGAGGTAGAAGTTGGAAACAAGCTGGAAGAGATAAGCTCATTCCCGTCCCATGCTCCAGAAATAAGAGGATTTTCTTTTCTTGTAGGATAAAGGCTATACTTCTGTGCCCAGTTCCAACGTGTGGAGGTTTCGCCACACACCACCAAGCAATTCTTTGTTGCCAGTTGGATGTCCTACAGTTCAACTCAATTCTGACACTTTCTACCCAGAGATGGCATCAGATTCTCCAAGTCAATGGCTCAGTCCTGCAATCCTGCCCGCCACATCAGAGGCCAGTCACAAGTTCAGGTTGTTAGCTGTGCTCCTGAGTTACTGGCCATAGATTGGAGGTTCCAACAACCCTCTCCTTGGGTTTGATAATCTGCTAGAGGAGCGCATAGAACTCAGGGAAACATTTTATTTACTAGATTACTAGTTTATTATTGAGTATATAATTCCAGAACAGCCTTATAGAAAAGATGCATAAGGCAAGTATGGGGAAAGTATGCAGAACTTCCATGGTTTTTCCAGGACACCACTCTCTCCAAATTTCCATGTATTCATCAACGTAGAAGCTTTCCAAACCTTGTCCTTTTGGGTTTCACTACATGGACATGACTGATTAAATCATTGGCCATTAGCCATTCAACCTCCAGCCCCTCTTCCTCCCATTCTTAGGTGCTTTGTAGAAGTCAATATTAACATAGCAAAAGATACTTTTATACTCTCATATTTGGGAAATTCCAAAGCTTTTAGAAGCTCTGAGCTAGCAATGGGAACAAAGACCAAATATATATTTATTATAAATCATAATATCATAAAGGTAAACTCTTATCCTAGATTTAATACATAGTTCACTACGTCATTATGGAATTTTTCACCTCTTCCTCCTGAACACCATTCCCATGCCTAAGACTGGGCCTTTATTCATTTGGCCTATTTCCTTTTTCCCTTCTAAAGTGTCCTCCATTTGGTCCTTCATATTCCAAGGCTGTTCCCACTCCCTCTTATTTATGAAAACTTCCCAACTGAACCCAGACTTCAGATCTTTCTTCTCTAAATTTACATACCCACTTATTTTACCACCACTCACTTACCACATTTGGACATCTGTTAATTTGTTCTCTTGAACAAAGTTCTAACTTTTTGTGTATTCATGATTTATCAGTAACTATATGGAAGGAGGGTATTATGTCATTCTTTTGTGACTATTATAGCAGATGGTATAAACCTGTGCACAGGATCTAATAAAAGGAGTTAGAGAGAGAGAGAGAGAGAGAGAGAGAGAGAGAGAGAGAGAGAGAGAAGTTTTGTTTCATGATGTTATAGTCATTTCCTGGAAAGTTACATTTCCCACTCATACTTTCTAATCAGCTTACAACATGAAATTCAAGGGTTCAATACTAAATGACATTCTTTTCCTTAAGTATTATAGTGGGTTAAATTGTGGCCTTCCAAAAAAGATCTGTCCACTCAGAACCTCAGAATATGGTCTTGTGTATAAGGAATTTTGCAGATGTAATAAAGTAATTTCAGGATCCACCAGATGCTAGAAGAGGCAAAGGGAGATTGTCTTCTTAGAGCCCTTTAGGGAAAATATAGCTTTGCTGACAACTTGATTTGGGACTTTGGGCCTCCAGAATTGTGAGAGAATAAATTTTTGTTGTTTTAAGCCACAAAATGTATTTATTATGGCAGCCTTAGGAAACTAATACTGGTGTTTTTTCTCAAGTGGATGACATATAGCAAAATCTGAGCCATTATTATATTTTAGGAAAATGAACTATGTAGGAACTGCATTGAAGAATTTAAGTCTATTGGACAGAAATATAGGTATTGTAAAATACCCTGTTTTATACCATAACCAGCTAAAAATAAGATTTTCTAAAATATCATTCAGTAACTCACCATTTTGGTATAATCTGGAAATCAAGAAGCCACTCATTGTAGGTAATCCATGCTGCACAACAAAAATAGACATTCCATGACGCAATCTAGAAACACATTAAAATAATTACTGAACACTGAAAAACAATCTTGAAAATACAAAGAAATTCAAAAACATTCTTTCCAGGAGAAAAAGGAGGAGGAGGAAGAAGAAGACGAGGAGATCAGGGGAGGAGGAAGAGCAGGTAAGGGAGGAGGTGAGGGAAGGAAGAGGAGGACTTCTGCTTCTATGACGAAATAAAAAAAAAAATTAGAGTCTCTCTCCCGATTTTAGTGAATAGAAAACTGGATAAAGTATACTAAAGCACATTGAACTACCATTGAAATGAAGGTGGTCAAAATGTACAAACTTCTAGTTATAACATAAATAAGCATTAAGGATGTAATGTACAACATGATGACTATAGTTAAAACTCCTATATGGTATGTATGACAGTTGTCAAGAGAGTAAACCATAAGAGTTCTCATCACAGCGAAAGAAGTTTTCTTTTTTTTTTCCTTTTTTATATCTATATGATGAGATGGCTGTTAGCTAAACTTACTGTGGTAATCATTTGACAATATATGTAAGTCAAATCATTATGCTGTATACCTTAAAGTCACATGGTACTATATGTCAATTATATCTCAGTAGAACTGGAGGAGGGACACAGATAAGGAGATATCAAATAAAAATATGCTAAAATACAATTTAAAAATTTTAAACTACTATTTCTGTACATTGGACAAAGGCCAACTCAAGGCTGTGATCCTTGAAAAAACAGAAACAAATGAGGTGAGCTTTATGATTGCTCTAGATTTCTACCCGGACTTATATTCTAGGACATAGAGCATGAAAGATGGCTCTAAGCAGATCATGGCTGTCAAACCAAGTAGAGAAGAAAGAGACTGGAATTCAGAAGTTCTAAGAAGGATGGAAATAGCGAATTAAAGTTCCAAAGAAGAGGAAACTATGCAGGAAAGGAACACTAGAAATCTTAATAAAGCTCCCTAGAGACTTAGCTAAATAATATGATGTTTACATATAGGATGAAATACCATGAAAATAAGTAAAACCTGACTGGGATTGCTGGGGTCCTTTGAGTGTACTCCAGCCAATGTGGAGAATCTTCACTGATCACTCTCGAAAGTCAGATATCAAAAGCCACATCTCAATAGGGAAGCTAAATTATACCTGAAGTAAAAGGCTGCTCCACTTATATCCAAAGAAAAATAAGCAGAACCCTCAAAAAAAGAGCAAGATAAATGGCAAGGAACTAAACTGATTTCTAAAACAGAGGCCACCACTCTTGAAAGGGGAACAACAACAGCTGCCCACAGCCACTTAAAATGTGCACATCCAGCATCTAATCAAAAATTACTAGACATGTAAAAACTAGGAAAATGAGACACATAACCAGGAGAAAAGTTAGCCAACAGAAACAGAACCAGAAATGATATTAAAATAGCTCTCTTCCACAGAGAGGAAGGCAATAATGAAAATACTGAAATGCATTTAGTTGACATTAAGAAGTCTAAAACCTGTACAATTGAAGTCCTGGAAAGTGGTGGTAACAAAACAAATATTTAAAGCTATAATGAACAAGTTTTCCAAATTCAAGAAAAACTTAACTATATAAGATGCACAACAAACCCTAAGCAGGAAAAATACAAAGGAAAATACACTGAGACAAAGTGAGGAGATACACGTCAACAGTATTAGGAGTGTAAAAGGAGACCTAATTTTAAATCCTACTGACATTGAAAGGACAATAAGTGAATACTGTGGTGTTAAGGCAAGGCATTTAAAAAATAGATAAAATGAACAAATTCCTTTAAAGGTACAAATTACTCAAATGATTCAAAAACAGATAGAAAATATGAATAACCATACATCCATTAAAGAAATTGAAATTATAACTTAAAATGATCTCACAAAGAAATCTCCAGATTCAGATGATTTCACTGGTGCATTCTATCATAGACTTAAGAAAAAATAATGCTAATATTATGCAAACTCTTTGAGAAAATTATAGGAAAATAGAACATCCCTTAATTCATTTTATGAGAGAGCATTACCTCAATTCAAAATACTACATGAAAAGTAAAAGTATTCTTTATGAACTCAAACACAAAAATCCTGAAGAAATAATAGCAAATTTAATCCAGTAAATCTTCAAAGGGAGAATATGTTATAACCATATGGGGCTTTTTCAGCAAACAGTTAATTTAACTTTTTCATAGCAATCATTATAATTCATCAAATTAACTGCATAAAAGAGAAGAACCATTAGATCATTTCACTATAATCAGAAAAGGCATTTTACAAAATTCAACATCCATTTATAATTTCAGAACACTAGTTATAAAAGGGAACATTTTCAATCTAATAAAGGGTATCTACATAAACTTACAGGTGACATCGTACTGAAGAGTGTAAGATTGCTTTTTCCTTAACATCAGAAACAGTAAAAGGATCTCCACACTCACCATTCTTAACCAACATTTTAGTGAACTGAAATAAAGCACAACAAAGAATTGAAGACACAGTATGAAAGGATGAAGTAAAACTGTTTTAATTAGCAAATGGCATGATGATGGATGTAAATGCTCCTAAGAAACCTACAAAAAAGCTCCTAGAATTGACAAGTGAGTATAACAATATTACACAAGGTCAATATAAAAATCAATTTTATTTTTATGTGCTAGCAATGAACAAAAGAAAATTAATTTTTTAAGTATTTACTATTGCACCTAAAACCATGAAATACTTAGAATTAAACAAACTGCAAGACCTGCCCTGAAAACTATAAAATATTGCTGAGAAATTAAAAAAGACCATTATGGGGAGTTATAGATACCATGTTCATGGATTAGGGTACTCAATATTAAAAGTTACCAGTTCTTCCTAAATTTTCTATAGATTCCATACAATCTTATCCATAATCCCAGCAAGATTTATTTTTGAGAAATACTGACAACCTAATTTGAAAATTTAGAGGGAAATGCAAAGGATCTAAAATATCCAAACAACTTTATAAAAGAACAAAATTGGAATACATAGATTCCAAGATTTCTAACAAATCTACTGTAATCAAGACAATGGTATTTGTGGAAAAATACAAATATACATTAATGGAACAAAGTTAATGGTTTAAAAGGAGACCATGCAAATATGGTCATTTGATTTCAGACATAATACTTTAGATGCAATAATTCAATAGGGAAAGGAAATGTTTTTCAACAAATGGTGCTAGAAAAATAGGAAGTATCTACAAATAAATTACAGATCCTTACCTCAAAATGTGTGAAAAAATTAACTCATAATAGATCCAACGTGTAAAAATGAAAGCTAAAGTCATAAAAACATCTGCAATAAAAATATATTTTTACCTTGACATAAAAATATTTTCATAAATAGTTTAAAACATCAATCATAATAGAAAAAATGGATAAAATGGACTTCAGTGAATATAAAACTGTTCTTCATTTGAGTGTTTAAAAATGAAAATGCGAACCACAAACTGAGAAAAGGCATTTGTAATACCTATATGGGATATACAAGTTGTATTCAGAATATATGAAGAACTCTTACAACTCAACAATTAAAACAACCCAAATTAAAAAATGGGTTGCCAGAGGGGAGGTGAAGAAGATTAAGATGAAGAAGATTAAGAACAACAAACTTCCAGTTATAAAATAAATCATGGAGATGAAAAGTACACTGTAAGGAAGATAATAATATTGCAATAACATTGTTGTTGACTACACTTACTGTGGTGAGCATTGAGTAATGTATAGAGTTGTCAAATTAATATGTTAATGTATGAAATTAATATAACACTGTATGTCAATGATACTTCAATAATAAAGAATTTAAAAATAAAAAGTGGGCAATTCATTTAAACATATTTCACAAAAGAAGATCTACAAATAGCCTCTCAGTATATAAAAAGATGCTTAACATACCTAATATATATACTAGGGAAATGCATATTAAAACCAAAATGAATAACATTATATTTCCTAGAATTAAGCCGACTGACACTTTCAAGTGTTTGTGGAGATATGGAACAACTGGAACTCTGATACATTCTTGTACATTGTTAGAAGTGTGAAATCATTTTGGAAAGAATTTGGAGCAGTTTCTTGTTCAGATTAAACATACCCTTTCTATATAACCCTGCAATTTCACTCAAGACAAATGAAATGTTCACACACGAACACTTATGCTTTGAATGTTCATAGCAACTCTCGTGTTTTTTTCCCCCTAATTAATAGTTCAGATCTGGCATTAAGCTAAGTGTCTATCTACAGTTGAATGGTATATTCATATAATGGAATACTACTCATGGTGGTAGGTAGCTTCCGGTTCCCAGTAATCCCAGCTACCAAATGTATTCACAGCTTTGTCTAATCCCCTTCTTTCTCCTTGACCAATTTCTTTCTGACAAATTAAGTATCTCATTGTTTAGGGGATGTCACTTCTGTGATTGTATTACTAAAGATTGTAGCATCTTACTAGCAGACTCTCTTCCTTGCTGGTTTTGATGAAGCAAATTGCCATGTTGTGTAGGGGGACCCACAACGCAACAAACAGAAGGTGCCTCTGGCTAACAGCTCTCCAGGACCTGAGGCCATCAGTCTAACAACCCCAGAGGAACTGAATCTTGCCAACAATCCCATTAAGTGAGGCTGAAAGCGGTCCCTTCCCAAATTAACTTTCAGAACCTACAGAAACTGTAAGACAGAAATATGTTGTTTCAGACACTGAATTGTTGATTTGTTATCTAGTAATAGATAACTCATATACCTGCCAATAAAAAAGGAACAATCTAATGATAGATATAATATATTCCTTTTCTATTGGTACATAACAAATTACCGCAAACTTAGCAGCTTCAAACAATGTCCATCTATTATTAACTCATGGTTCTGTACGCCAGAAGTCTGGGCATGGCATAGCTGGGGTCTCTGCTCAGCTCTCAACAGACTGAATTTAAAGTGTTGAACACTGCTGTGGTCTTCTGAGGCTCAGAGTCTCTGTCAAGTCCACATGGTTGTTGGCAGAATTTAGCTCTTCACAATTGTAACACTGAGGTGGCAGCTTTCTTGTTGGCTGTCAACACGGGGTTGTTCTCAATTCCTAGAGGTTGCCTGGTGCTCCCTGTCTCAAGGCCTTCTTGATAACATGGACATTTTCTCCTTAAAAGCCAACAGTGAAGTTTCTCTCATGCTTCAGATATCTCTGACTTTTTCTTAAAGGCTCATCTGCTTAGGTCAGGCTCAACAGGAAAATCTTCCCACTTCAAGTAAATGTATTAGAGACCCTAATTACAACTGAAAAAATTCCTCCCTAACAGCATCTGAATTAGTGTTAGCTTGAATAACTGAGAGAAGGTGTGTATACCCCAGGAGGTAAGAATCTTGGGGGCCATCTTAGAATCCTGTCTACCACATCAGTAGTATGGATAAATTTCAGAAGCAGTTTGCTGGGGCTCTTGGGTGGCTCAGTAGGTTAAAGCCTCTGCCTTTGGCTCAGATCATGATCTCAGGGTCCTGGGATCAAGCCCCACATTGGGCTCTCTGCTCAGTAGGGAACCTGCTTCCTCCTCTCTCTCTCTCTCTCTCTCTCTCTCTCTCTGCCTGCCTCTCTGCCTCCTTGTAATCTCTCTCACTCTCTCTGTCAAATAATAAAATAAAATCTTAAAAAAAAGAGTTTGCTAGATGAAATAGGCAGAGTTAGCGAGAATACATACCTAATTCCACTTATTTTAATCTCTACAAAAGATAATGGTGATCTATGGTAATTAAAAGCAGATCAATAGTTGCCTAGGTTGGGAGCTGGGGGAGTGGCTGGAAGAAGGTACAGTGGATTTTCTGTGATGAAGGATTTGTTATGTACCTTCATATTGATACGGTCTATAAATTTTTCAGAACTCATCAAACTATACACTTAAAATGTGTGCACTGTAGTCCACATTAAGTTTTCCCCAATACAACTCATTAAAATAAACAATCAGCCTGCCATGTGACCCTTTTCTCACTGTCACCTTCTAAATGTTATGGGAGGACACTTGGTCAGTCAAACATAATCTCACTCAAAACCAAGCTACAAAGGAGTCTAGCAAACACAGTTTTAGTTTTAGGTTCCATTCTCTATGGTAAAGGATCAGATACTAGAAAGTACGTGATACAGATGTAGAGCTAAGCCAGGTCCTTCAGTTCAAGGTATAAATATTTCTCCTCATTGCTTTCATATATTCAGGGGACCAGAACTAACAAATCAAGCACACACATACACAGACATGTGTGTATGTGTGTATAAACACACATGAATACACTCCCTGTGGATAAGCACTTTGCTCAAAGACAATGAACTGTAATATATAAAGAGAAACATAGATAGTTCTGCATGTGAGTATATAGAGAATTTTTCATCCTCTCTTTATTGTCTCACAGCCAAGAAATAATAGGTCTGGTTTCTAGTCCCAAAATTCACCAACCAGAGAAATTACTTCCATGGATGAATGCCACCACGGACATCATCAATTCTTGTTTTAAAGCTGTGTTCCAATGTTGATACTTAGGAAAGGAACCTGTCCTAGGATCCGATGATTCTTAATGGAGGAAAAAAATGGAGTTATACTCAGATCCTAAAGGAACCATTAAAATAAAGTATTTTCCCCTTTTATTTTTGGATCAGCTATATTTATAGGGCAGGGCTTTCTTCAATAATCTCTATTTGAATAATAAGGGTGGAGTAGGCAGGGCATGAATCAGTTATTCTCAAGGCCAAATATAATCCTCTGGGATTAAAAGAAGGGTGTTTTCTCTTTCAGTCATAAGCATGTGTACTTACTTATCAAAAATAAAATACACAAATTAATGAAACATTTTCAGAACATCTGGAAAGGATTTTCCGATGATGAGCTGCAGAAGCACACCACCTAAGAACCACCGACACAATAAATTATATAAATAGGACAAAAGAGCAAGATCTAAGCAAATCGCCAGTGTTCATTGATTGTGCTTCTGCACTATGTATCCCACCCAGAGGGAAATAAAACTTAATTAAAACAATATGATGTGAAGGGTGTTGCTTATTTGATTTTTGTCAAACCTAGGCATCCATATAGTGATTAAATTTACCTATTGATGTCCACTGAAATTACATATTTACCTCAAGACAACTTTTGTGGGTTCTTTAACCCTAGGCTTCAGGAGAAACTAAAAAAGAAAGACACAAAATGACCAGACACCACATGTCATTCACGGCCATTCCCTTGTACGAGGGGCTGAGATGGAGTTGTTTCACTAGAGTATTTTGGTCACATGCAAGTCTCATCAGACTTTATAAGTCATGTCCTACCTTCTTCCCTGGAAGGGAAAATGTATCAAACCTGTGTTTGGTTTCAAGAAAACCCAACAGTGAGTAAAATAAATCAGGGTTTATTTGTCTCATGCAACAAGCCCATGGAGTGGAAGAGCAGGATTAGTATTGTGGCTCAAGGTCATCAAGAATCCAAATTTCTTTAGTATTCTTATTAAAACCATTCCCAAAATGTGGCTTTAATCCTCATGATTGCAAGATGATTGCTCCTCCAGGCATCCATCTGGAAGGACGGCAAAGGGAATAAGGGAATTTTATCATTGGCCAAAATTGGGTCACATGACTCACTGAAGCTGGACATATTTTCACTTAATTGGCATGGCTGTTAAGTAAGAAAGGCAAAGTGGATGTTGAGTAAGCATCCGGCAGCATCTGTTACAACTAGTGACTGTGGGACAAGATCCTCTATCTTGATACAGCCTTCTCTAATCTAACCTCCAAATTACACACACACACACACACACACACACACACACACCACACTTGAGTCACTTTGTTTTGCTCACTCCCATGCAGCTTCTATGAATTTCCTCAGTAGATTCATTCCCTTAAAGGATTAAGTAATATTTTTTGAGGAATAGAAAAATCTAAGTGTTATTTGCCCAGGTTTCTATGTCTCTAAATCACGTACTAAGAAGTTCTGAGGTTCAAATGATTGCTTAATCAGATTCAAAATAAAAATAGTTTCCGAGAGTCCTAACCTTGCAGCATTTTTCTGGAGTTAATCAAAGGTTCATAGTAATTTCAATAGAATGTGTTTGAGTCAATAAACATGTATTATGTATCAGTGGTGTGCCAGGCCCTGGGCCAAAGTGACCTAGAAGAAAAAGACTAACTGTCTCCTATCAGGGAACTTACTGTCTGATACAAAAGATAGGCATGTGAGCACAAAAGTATGATAGAGGGAGAAAGTGTAAATTAGAGGATAACACCACAACTCTATCGGGGAGGAGGGGGCATGCAGAGAAGACATCTCCAAAGACAACATATTCAAGCTGGGTGAATTGACGACCCAGTTTTCATGTTTTCTGGTTTTCAGGCTAATGTATTTCCCACAATGTAAAGATGGAAATCAGAAAGTGGCAATGAGATATGTATTTTCAATAATATTTTAAAATCCATCTTGAAATAAATATACAACCCACAGTGTTGGTCTGAAGTTTAATGAAATGTTTGCACTATTGTTGTGGCTCTCCCAAAATGCGTTATGTCATTTCACGATGATAAGCTTCATAAACATGGAACATCTCACAATGTGGTTGTACCTACTGAAAAACAAAGAAAAAACTAATCATCCAAGAAATTGTCCACGAAATATGCTAAATATTTTCATGATTAGCTTGAGAAATATTTAAATTCTGATTTTTCTGTATCAAATACTTGACAATAAGAGAGGTAGATATTTTTGAGTGGCTCTACCATACAATAATGGTCTCAACTCTGTGTTACCATCCTGTAGTTGAATGTCTTGATGATCAAGTTACACATTTTTTTTTAAAAGATTTTATTTA
>LNAC01000003.1:7256145-7275065 GCA_002007465.1 Ailurus styani
TCTCCTTGTCTCTCTGCCTGCCTCTGCCTCTCTGCCTACTTGTAATCTCTCTCTCTCTGTGTCAAATAAATAAATAAAATCTTTATAAAAAAAAAAGAGTAAAAAAAAAAAAAGATTTTATTTATTTATTTGACACACAGAGAGAGAAATCACAAGTAGGCAGAGAGGCAGGCAGAGAGAGAGGAGGAAGCAGGCTCCCCACTGAGAAGGGAGCCCGATGCGGGCCTCGATCCCAGGACCCTGAGATCATGACCTGAGCCGAAGGCAGAGGCTTTAACCCACTGAGCCACCCAGGTGCCCAAGTTACACATTTTTAATGGTATTTATACACATTTCAGATTTAGGGGGAAGGATAATTTCATGGCCATCCTAAATGATTATGAATTAGGACATTTCCCCTTCTCCCAACGACTCCCTATTTTCATAGTATCTTTCCATCCAACTCACATTTTCCAAAACCAATCCTGTCTGTCTGGAAGCACAGTTAACATTTATAAAAATGTATCAAAGAGCTTCAGAATATTCTATTCCTTTAATTCTCACAACATTCCTGAAAGTTCAAATGAGCCATTTTATATGGGTTTTGTGAACTTAAGAGACTTGCCTAAAGTCATAGAGCTACTAAGTGACCAAGCCAACCCTGGTTTCTTCATCCCCAACTCAGCACTCTTTCTAATACTTCCCACGACCCCAACGACATCTGTGGGGTGTACAGCATGCTACACAGTTACAGTCAATTTTTAATTACTGACACAGGTATTTTTTCTGTTATGCCACCTAAAAGCTAAGCCTTTTCACTAGGTATCCTTTTAAGTACCTTGCAGCTCACATAATCTCTCACTGTGTAAATCTATACTTACTTGATGAATTTCCTTCATCCAGGCTCCTCAAAAGTTTCTAATATCTTAAATATAATATTTATTTTAGTAATCCAGTAGTATTTATTGAGCATCTATTTATGTCCCAAGCACTCTATTAACAACAAGGAAGACACAATAAACTTTCTGTCTTCTAGGAAATTAGTTTATTTCTCTAAGGTAATATAAATATCATGATGGCAAGAACACCAGTTACTGTTGTATTGTTGATGCCTAGAACAGGGCCTGGCACTTAATAAATATAAATAAGTAAATAAAAATTTTAATAAATATATACAGTCAGACATGTAATATTTAAGTGAATTATCTATTCTAGAAGGCATAGGATGGATATAACTAGAAAAGCACAAATGTAGCCAATAAAATACAGCTTATAAAATGGAAAAACAGTAGAGTTCTAAGCCCAAACACCCAAAGAGTATGCCAACAAGGAACAGGGACATTCCTGGGATAATTAATAATTCCTGGCAGGCTTCTGTAACCAAAGTAGAGAGGAGCCAAACCTCTTTTGGACTTGGTTATATCAGAAATCTTATCATAACATAAACCTTGAGCTATTTACAAATTTTTGAACATTTTCCACAATGTTCACACAATGTGGGTTTACAGGCATGAAAGTAACAGCGTATCAGCCCAGTCCATTCATAAGCATTAAGGTAGCATTGTCTAAACCGGAAGGGCTAGAAGAGAATGAAAAAAAGGAAGAAGGACTTACAGAGTCAAATAAAAACAAGGCAGATTAGTAATAATGGAACTATTATTTTAGCTAAAATTGGTGCCAGTTTCTGGGCTTGTGTAAATTGAAAACTTTACTAAATATCATTTTATGTGGATGAAATTTATATTAGGTTTGAGTACATACTGCAAGTTTTATAAGAACTACTCATTTTTTTCATTTCCCAGTATAGATTTAATCATTCCCAACCAATTCTCTATCTTCAAAATGTTAGTTTCTATGTGTTTTTAGAGGTAGATGCTTAGATAAATCTTGCCTGACTACTAAAGTGGGCATCCTTTGCAGAATATCACTTCAACTATAGCATTAGCTAAAATTTACTAAACACATTCTCTATGAAAGGCAGATAAAGAAACTGAAACATAGAGGGTTTCTCAGGATCCTACAATAAGTAAATGGTGAATCAAAATCTGAGCTCAGGAAGTCTGGGAGCTGATGATACTCTAAACTCCTAATTAGGGCTTATATCAATGTCTACTTAGGATGCAAGAATAGTCAAAGTTCACTCTATGCAAATGTATTTTGCCTTCTTGGTGCACTTTGCATGACAAGAGTTTAACTTGAGAATGATATATTCTTGCCATGCAGTATGGATTATTTTGTATTGGACAATGTCATCGGTTTTTGTATGCTTAAGAAATATGATTTTAATGCTAACCTGAAATCAGCAAGAAGGCAAATCTAAAAGGGGAAGAAAAGTATATATGATAATTTCAAAATTCCACTCTGAAGGAGATACGATGGCAGGTGATTAATAAAAATCTAATTTGTTTGATTTTCCTAGTCTCCCAAAAACAATCCAGAGAAGTGATAACCAAACACCTCATACAAAGTAGGCATGAAATTGTTAAACTACAAATCCAGTTGTTAGGAAAGCTTCATCCCTGGAATGAATGAGCTCCTCACAGAAAAGAAAGTGGCAATGAGGAAAAAAAAAAGTGCCAATGAAACACAAGTTTAAAAAGGCATGATCAAAGTATATTGGAGTAAGGAAAGGGAGAGTTTTAGGAAATCCTCAGCCAAGATGTCCTCCAAGTCTGATCCTCCTTGACAGCGGTGTGCATCCTTTATTGTGCAGGAGAATCACCTGGTTAAAACATAGGTTTCTGGGCCCCATCCCCAGAATTTTGGATTCAGTGGGTCTGAGGTTGGAATTTCCATTACTAACAATTCCCATGTGATGCTGATACTCCTGGCCCAGGAACCTCACTTTGAGAAATACTGCTTTACTGGCTCTACAGCAATTGCTCTTAATATATATGCAACCACCAGAAGGAGTGTTCTGTAAAATGCCTGCATTGTAAGATCATGCCTTTATAACCAGGATCAGAGTATATGCTAGAGTAAAGGGTTAGAATGAGTAATTCCTGAGCAAAAGAAGAAAAAGAGAAAGAAAATCCACCAAAATGTGTATCGGCTCCAGGAATAGCAAGCAACCTATCTGTTGAGGGCTGCTTGACTATGGTAATAAAAAGATACCAACCAGACCAGAGACACTGACCTCCCCGTCCACTCTTAGCTAACGTTGTCATCAGTAAACTGGTGAGATAGGATACCATATCTATATTGATTATATTACTGGTTAACCTATATATTAGTTATGATTGGATAAAGATCTGGACCTTATCCTATATGAAATGTTGAGTCCTGGAGAGTTTTAAACTGGAACATGACCTATTAGATCTGAAGTTTAGAAAATGAAAATATATATCAATAAGGAATCTTCCAACTGAGAATGAAACTCGATTCAGGCCAACTTTAGCAAAATGGGGAGCATATTGTTTCATATACCAGGAGTAAGTTGGAAAATTTATCCATGGCTGTATCTACACGCTCAAACAATATTCTCAAGATTTTTGCCAACTTCTCCAGTTGTTCCCAAGACTAGCATCTGCCAGACTTCAGTCTAATGTCCAACCATGAACCGATGTCTGTGGCCACAGGTAACTGGCAGGTTGGGTTGGCCAGAGCCCCAGAGCCAGGCCCGTTGGACCATGAGCAGCTCTCTTCCAGTTGACCCCACTGTTCCACAGAAATCATAGCTGTTTTTGTATGCCTTGACATTAAAGTGTTTGGGGAAATATTGCTCTAGAAAATAAAGTAACATAGGAGAGAAAATAGGCCCCACATATTTTCTAATGATACCTATAATGGTCTCAGTGAAAAGAACTTCTTTGTGTTAAGGTCAAAAGAAGGCTTAAACAAGCAACATCCCTACCTGCTATTACCCAAGTTAGGTAGTTAAAAAATCCTTCATAGAGGTGGCTGCTATGCTCTTAGAAGATTGAGGAGGAGAGGAGAAGAAGGTGGATAGAAAAGCCTCAGATAGGACATTAGGCCTCTCTCACTGCTGCCCCCTCATTCTTACTTCAACCTGAGTGATGTTGGACATACTTCTTTCTATTTTTGTATGTGAGCTTTGCTTGAGGTTGGGGTTCAGTGGCTAAAAGAAGCTCACAAAACACCACCTTCAAAACAGGCTTAAACAGAGACTCCTCCATGGTAATTATGTCAACCTTCACTACAGAACTCAGAAATATTCTTGAAAAATCTAAGCTAAGGGATATATAAACCCTCTATCTTACAGACCCCTGTTATGAATAGAGCAAGGAATAAACTCTCTGGGACTGAATTTTTGATGTAGTTACAGTGCAATAGCTTAGTTCATTTTAAGGACATGAATTTAACTAAAGCTCAGAAACCAGCTTGTCACCTTCCCTGGGCTCAGGAAGAGCGGGACACGCATACGTACTGGTTTGGGACAATTCTGGCAACAGTCCAGTGAGAAAATACTGCATGCCAGGCTCACACTCAGTTATCTGCAGTTTGAAAAAAAAATTTTTCCCTGAATAAAAAAAAGGTGAGAAAAAAAAAAACCCTCATGAAAAGATAACCAATACAGCCTTTAGGAGAACTTTTAGCTTTCAAGCGCCTCATTGCAGAATCACACAAAGATGATTTTAAAAGCCAAGTTTTAGAGTGAGATGTACAGTTCTGGGTCTTCACCAAATTCTGACAAGATTTCACACACTGTCAGAAAGGTTCTTTTCTCTTGCCTGGCTTCCCTGTGGTGGGAGAGGGGACAGAGCCAATGCCCCAACCTCCTTGCACTCAGGGAGCCACTTTGACCCAATTCCAGAAGCCCAAGGGCTGTCCTTAATTAGCATTGTAATTTATATTGCACAATTATGCAAATTGGGTACATAAACAAAATTATCCTTTCAGTTTGGCTTTGCTACTAGAGAAATGCAAAGCCAGTTAAAGATAAGAATAAAGAAAACAGAATACATTTGCTTTAATGCAGTGCACCATTTCTTAATTTATCCATTCTTTTGTTTTCCACTTTCACCTTGTACTTGGGGGTTTTACATTTTTTCTTTACTCCTATTTTGTTTTTTTCTTGCTTTTATGCTGTTTTTTCTTCCTTTACTTGGCTCCTTTCCTTGAGAAATTTTCCATCTCATTAATTCTGCTGCAGCGATTCATAACTCTTCAGGCCATTTGTTTTTTGATATGACCACTATCTCGACTGTCTAGTTTCCCTTTTCTTTTTGCTCTCAGATCCTCTCCTTTCTCCTGGCATCCCTTTCTATTTTACTCCATTTCCCCATTAGTCTGACTTGCTTTTATAGCTGTGGGATGCTCCTTGCCTGAGATCTAGCAAACACCCTCAGGATGCAATAATTTTTCCTAAGAAAATGGAAAATAAGCATGGCAAATAACAGAGCTTGGAAGATAGGGAATTTACAAAGCCCAATGAAATCTAACTGGAAGCCAATGCCTAGAGGCAATAGACAATATTTAAGTAGATATTAGTCCCCAGGTAATCAGTCAATAAATCAGCATTACAAAGATAATTTTCCAACATTGGATGATATTCTAACTGAGATGGCCCTTTCAAAAAGCCTTAAAATTCCATGGAAGAACAGAAAATTTAAAATATTTAAAATTGGCAGAAAATATAACCTTCTAGATAAAGCTGGTTTTGCAAGAACAGTGGCTGTGCTGGTGCTTGACAAGGTATGGGACTAACAGTTGAGGGCATTTGTAACAGAAGTGCTGGAACAGAACTAAGAAGAGAACAGAGTTGTTCCTTGCTTTATCTGCCCAGAACCTCACTTCCACAGGGAATTATCCCTCCTCCTTCTCCTCCTCCTTCTGCCCTCTGGCTATAGGAACTGCAACCACATCAAAATATAACCCAAGGTATACCAGGTCTAACTTGGGCAAATCAGAGCACCCTCTCTCTGGCTATAACTTTTCCACTTTGAGTAACATTCAAATGCCTTCCATACAGGTTGTTAGTCCCTGTCTCTCTCTCTCTCTCTCTCTCTGACCCCTAACTCACCTGCTACCATTCTCACATCCATTTACTAAGTTCTAGCCATCCTGGCTGACTAGTATTCATTGCTTTTATACGGTTCATTTTCTCTTCCTGCAATGGTCTTCCTTCATTTTTTGATGGATGGTTTCTTCTTGTCATTTGAGTCTCTGCTCAAATTTCATCTCCAAGAAATATTCTCTTATATCTCTATCTAATGGTGACCTCCATCCCATCACTTGCTGTATATATTACTTTGTTTTAATTTAGCACCATTAGAAATTGGCTTACATATTTGTTTTATATTTGATCTTGCCTCTCAGATATTTATATTTTCACTTATTTATTACCTGACTCTCCCCACTAGAATGTAAGATCTTGACTGTCTGGTTCACCCCTGTATTCAGGACAGTGTCAGACACATGGAGCATTCCCCAAATAATTTTGATTTAAGTGAATGAATGAATGATTGTCATAGAATGGGCAATGACCTAAGCTTGATCAAAGTTTACCATCCCCTTGAACTGTGGGCTTCGTGGTCCAAACTGAGTCAAGTTCATCTTTTTGGACATTGAGTGCGTGAACTAGGAGATAGAAAGCTCACAGTAACTAGTTTTTCACCATGTGAACTAAAGTGAGTGAGCCAGTGATGGTCAGCGGGGATAGCAGAGGGGGAGGGAATAAGTAAAGGGTGTGCCAAGGGGTGATGTCCTAAGAATAGAGGTGGATGGAAACCCAGTTGGACAGGGTTCGATCCTGGTTTCTGATGATCCTGAGGCCCAGCTACATTCTTGTCTTTGATTCCTATTAATCCCCTTGGGGTCTTTTCTATAATTTCTTCTTTTTCTTGAACTGTGAATTGGATTTAAAGCCTTTGCAATCAATAAAAGTAACACATAACAACATTATAGCATTGTGCTTAGGAACTTACAATCAGGTGCAAAATTAGCATTTGAATCGATTCCGCTATTGTCCGTATCACAGAGAACCAATTTCTTAATGTCTTTAAATTTTGGTTCTCCTATTTAAAAATGAAGGGCAATAATAAAACCTAACTGATGGAAGGATTTAATGTGATTATATATGCACATATTTTTAAAAGATTTTTTTTATTTATCTGTCAGAGAGAGAGGGAGGGAGGGCAGGAGGGCAGGAGGGAGCACAAGCAGGGGGAGCAGCAGGCAGAGGGAGAAGAAGCAGGTTTCCTGCTGAGCAAGTAGCCTGATCTGGGACTCGATCCCAGGACCCGTTATCACGACCTGAGCTGAAGGAAGATGCTCAACCGACTGAGCCACCCAGGCGTCCCCACATGCACATTTCTTAAATGCAAGGTCTGACATATATTAAGTTCCTAATTGAGGAAGGAAATGCAGCCTGGCTCAAGGGTGAAAGTCTACTTTGAACTGGTATTTCAAATCTACCCTCACTGGTGTATCTTACTTTTTGTGGCACATACTGCATTCCCATTTATTTTAGAATGTATTCTAAGTTCTTTCTATGATTGAATATATTTAGAGTATGACTTCCCTCCTTCCTCTAAGGACATTTATGCTCATCTCATCATTGATATATCAATTTCTGTTAAGTATGCTAGCTGGGGCATTTGTGAATGAAAAAAAATACTTGATGCTAAGAAATTGGAGAAACGATGACATAGATGGATCCTCTTCAAGCATAAGTCTGCAAGTGTGAAATATCCCAGACTATGAAGAGAAAGGTACATTCATAGGATGAGATCCTGGAGCACAGACAGTGGTGGAGGCTTGCCCCTCCTAATGTTCTTGGTGATGGAACTCTGCCTATTATAAGACGTGGGTTGTTAGAGTAGAAGAATAAAATCTGGAATGACTTGCACTGGCTCAACCTTTGTGGATGAGGCTTGAGATACCACTTGGCTGGTCCTGTGGTGGAGACCCATATCCTAATGTCCAGTCTACAGGGATCCCGTGAGTCAGCTCTGCCCTCAACACACCAATAAACCAAATGAGGCACAACAAGTAGGGGAGGTAGGGGTGATGTTTATGAGGAAGAGTTGTTCCCAAGAGCATTAAATCCCAAAGTCCAAGGAGTAATGATACAAGAAACAAATGTAGCAGAAAGTAAAATGTGGGTTTCTAGGAAGTTAATATGTGTTTTTTTAATGTAGTTTATCTGCCAAAAGTAAAAATAAATTAATAAATAAAATGAAGCATTTCATAAAATTTTTATGAAATGAAATGAAACATATACATAAAAAGTTTAAAATCTATACATGGCACACGTGGGTGGATCAGTCGGTTGAGTGTCCCACCTTTGATTTCAGCTCAGGTCATGATCTTGGGGTCCTGGGATCGAGCCCCACATGCTTAGTGGGGGATCTGCTTAGATTATCTCTCTGCCTCTCCCTCTGTCCCTCCCCCCGCTTGTTACTCTCTCTCTCCAAAATAAATAAATAAATCTTTCCCAAAAATTCCCAAAAAACTTAAAAAAATTTAATGATATTAATTTAAAAATGTTGATATTTTTAAATATATTCTCTTACCTGAGCCAAAACTGGAACTTAGACTCTGCTAAGTGTCAGATTTGAATTTCTAATTGGCTTGCAATTCCCAGGAAATTATGACTGAAAGATTGAATATCTTCTAATACAGTAGATCAGAGTACATTTAAAAAGATTGAAAACTGTTTTTCTGACAAATTCTGGGTGTGGATTTGAGAGAAAGACTAGAGTATGGGTACTATATTTTCTGTTTCTATCCAAATTGTAGTGTGTATGGAATACTGTGGCTTATCTAATTCAGCAATTACCACTTAAAAATGCAATGATTCAGGGCGCCTGGGTGGCTCAGTGGGTTAAAGCCGCTGCCTTCGGCTCAGGTCATGATCCCAGGGTCCTGGGATCGAGGCCCACATCGGGCTCTCTGCTCAGCGGGGAGCCTGCTTCCTCCTCTCTCCTCTCTCTCTGCCTGCCTCTCTGCCTACTTGTAATCTCTCTCTCTGTGTCAAATGAATAAATAAAATCTTAAAAAAAAAAATGCAATGATTCAGATTTGCACAAAAATATAAAATTGTAAGAAAAATACTTAAGTCTTTTTATAGGCCATATAAGAAAACTTGACTACATGGAGAGACACAGTGTTCTTATATGGTCAAATACTAGATATTGGTCATTTAAGTTTTCTACACATGGCTGAGATAAATGGAAGTATTGGTATAATATGGGGTATTATTTGAATACCCTATACAAATTATATTTGTTAGTACAATGGCTCCCCACTTATCTGCAGCTCCAGTTACCCACAGTCCAGAAGCACTGATCATCCCCTCACAGCATCAGGACAATAGTAACCTGTTATGTCACAATGCCCACATCATTCTCTTCACTTCGGCTCATCACATAGGTACATTATCATCTCACATTACTGCAAGACGTTTGAGTACAGTACAATAAGATAAGAGAGAGAGAGAGACCACATTCCTGTAACTTTTATTGTAAATATTGTTATAATTGATCTACTTAATTATTAGATATTGTTGTTCATCTCTTACAGTGCCTAATTTATAAATTAAACTTTATCACAGGCATGTATATGTAGGAAAAAATACAGCAAATATAGGGTTTGATACTATCTGTGGTTTCAGGTGTCCACTGGGGGTTGGTCTTGGAATGTATCCCCCTACAGACAAGAGCACTATGTATTTCATCAAGAAAATGCAATTACCTTCATCAACAAGATTACCCTATGTCTTTTCATTTCTTATTAGTTTTATTCTCTTTCTTGTTTCTAACTTTTTTTTGATCTTTACTCTTTACATAAAATTAAAGATGTTTTCCTTAAAAATTGATTTAGCTCATGGAGCTCCTGGGTGGCTCAGTTGCTGAAGCATCTGACTCTCGATGTTGGCTAAGGTCATGATCTCAGGGTTGCGAGATGGAGCGCATTTTGGGCTCCATGCTGGACATGGAGCCTGCTAAGATTCTTTCACTTGCTATTCCTCTGCCCCTATCCCCAACTCTCTCTCTACCAGAAGAAAAAAAAAATGATCAGTTCATGATTCATGTGTTGGTTTTACATTTCTTTAATTCAATTAAATTTATGTTGCTTCTGTGTCTTTCTTCTCTTTGATTTATTGTCATCTACTTAGATTCTTGAGATAAAGAGTTGATTCATTTACATTTATTTTTTATGTAGTAAAGGCTAAAGCCTATGAATTTATTTCTGAGAGCAGCTTTGGTCCTATACCTATGTTGAAATATGGTGCTGTAATGTTAGATTTCTAAATAGTATATGATTGCGGTTTTATTTTCCAATTTGTCCCAACAGTTGTTTAGGCAAATTGTTTATTTAATGTTTCTGTGTTTTAATGTTTGTTTTAAAAAATATTTTGGAGATATTTTCATGGAAAAATTATTTTTAGTACTATTAAATTGTGACTATATGTGATTTCTGTAATTTCTATTATTTATCACTTGGTTGCTCTTGACTAATACCGATCTATTTTGCCAAATAAATCATAGATGCTTGAAAAATATGTGTAGTGTCTGTCTGTATGGTATAAATATTTATAGATATCAATTTTTCTTTTATTTCCTTGATTTTAGTTAACTTACATGATTCTTCTCTAATGATTGGGTAGTTACACATCATGTTTATAGTTCATATGTGTTTATATTTCCCCTTAAAATACCTCCACACATTCTTTATATCTTATACTTGAGTCATTATCAAAGCCAAGAATGAAGCTTCTCCCAGTTAAGATGAAAATCTTGGTACATTTTTCCTTTATAATCCTCCCACTCTTCCCTCCCACTTCTGTGTCCACATTCCTTTTCTAATTTCTGTCAACATAATCCATAATTTAATACCAACTGATGATGTTGTTTACTTTTTAAAAAATGTTTAAGTCTTTTTATTTTGCCAATAATTTTCACATTTGCATTCAGTTTTCTAAACACATTTCCAATGATTATGTAAATTTACCTTTTTGTTCTTCACTGCTGTGTTTCTGCACAATGGCTGGTACATTATCCGTTCTCAGGAATTCTAGTGAAGGAACCAATGCAGCAGAGTGAAAGAGAAGATAAAAACCTGACCAAGTGAACTTAATAAGTGTTGCTTCTATAAGTGAAAGTTATCATAAACATGTTATCACCAAGATTATGATAAATCCATAGAGCAGATTTTACCTTGGTAGTCCTATCTCTGCCACGGTCACAAACACACACATACACACAAATCTATTCTAATGGGAAGAAACACTTTACTATTTCCCATGCGCTAATACTCCTGGAATGTGCTATACCTACACTGACTTCATTGTTATTAGCCCTTTTAATGGATTCACCTGTAAATAACTGTAAACATTGTTCTCAAATGCAGCTGTACATTGTAATCTCATGGGAAGGTTCTTAAATGCTTGTAATGACCTAGCTACTCACCACACCAATTAAGTTCAGATCACTCTGGTTGAAACCCAGGCTTCAGTACTTTCTAAAGCTCCTCATGTGACTACAGAGCCCCGCCAGGAATAAGAACACAGGAGAGTCACTGTAGGTCTGAATCCTCAGTCTAGCTGTGCCTGTCGATAAAACGCAACATAAGAGCTTTTGGGGGGTATTTAAAAAGAGATCCTGGGAAAGAGAGCTTCTTTAGGACTGTGATAACCACATCAAAATGGAAAGCATGTCTATCACTGCAATAACTGTTCCCTCATTTTTAACATGCCAATGAATAAAGCATCCAGCTCTGTTTTGGGGTTGAGTGTAGAGACAACAACAGGGCTCAGAGTCTGACGGACAGCTCAGCTAAAACCTACGTGAAACAACAGAATGTAACCCAATTCTTCAAAATTAAGAACCGTTTCATAAATTCGGTTGGGATCTCTCCCACAAGAAAATTTGGAGTTATGGTCCCGATATTGAGGTCTTACAATTTTATTTCTTTACTTTTAGGCAGACTACCACATAGATGTTTCCTTATTTTATGGAGACTCAGACATTTGAATTCAGAATATGGACCAGAATATTATCTAATTTTGAAGACTACATGAATAGAGTCAAGAAAATATTCTCTCTAGAATTGATCTTTGAACATTATTACCATAATAATTAAAATGCTTGACTTGAGGAAAGATACAGATAAAAAAAAAGAAAAACAAAAAACTCCTTTGCAAACTTTTGATAGCATTTCGTTATATATTTCTTTCCAAACACACTGTTAGGTAATAAATTAACAAAACCACTCAAACTATAGTTATTATTACTTCATAATGAAAGGAATCAACCAGTTGTTTTATACACAATAACAATATTCATTCGATTGCTATTTTCTTAATTTAAAATTTGTTTTGAGGGCATCATTCAATTTATTTTTAACTTTTTTTCCAGAATTTTTGAGGTATAATTGACAAATAAAATTTTATATATTTAAAGTGTACAATGTGATGATTTGATATACATATATGTTGTGAAATGAAACCAGAGTCAGGTTAACACATCCATTACCTCACATATTTAATGTTTTGTGTATGTGTGTGTGTGATGAGAACACTTAAGATCTAGACTCCTAGCAAAGTTCCACTGTATGAGCCAGTGTTACTAACTGTGGTCACAATGCTGTACCTTAAAATCAATCAATTTAGTAGTTAACAGACTTCTCAGGAAAGAGATAATATCTACAGACAACAATGAGCTACGTTAGCTTCACAGAGCTAAAACTTCTCATTATTTTTGGTCTCTTCCCTGCTAGGGAGTATCTATTCATTTTATTGTGTAGTTGTTTTTAAATATTCTGTTAAAAATATGCCAATGCACTTGTCGGGCAGAGAACTTTAATTATATTTTAAAGATAGCTTTCTTTGTAATAGAATTTGAATTTCTGAAGACACAGAGCTTGACCGAAAAAAATATCAAGCAGAATATGGGATCTTTGGACTTTAATCAATAGAAAAGTAATCCAGAAGTTAATATGACTTAAGTGTCTTCTCTAGTGATTTTCGCCTAGTCCTGTGGTTCTCAAAAGGCACCTGGACCAGCAGCAACCACGGCATTTGAGAATTTTAGAAATGCAAACTCTCAGGCTCCACCCAGCCCTACTGAGTCAGAAACTTTGAGTTTGGGACCAGCAATCTCCTTCTCTGTGATACGGTTACACTCTGAAGTTTGAGATCTTTGACATGATAAAAATGCTCCAAAAAGGTACTAGAACAAACACAAAACAACAAAACCTATGACTCTTCCACTGCCTCATTTTATTTTGTTTAGAAGATGATTTGTCTGCATTGAAAGATAATATTTGCCCAGGAAGTTCATTTTTCTATTCAGTGGAATTAATCAGGGTACCTATCATTCTATTATATTTTCCCGTTACATGTCAAAGATTCATGACTGGTTTTCAACATCTTTTAAAGTACACTTAAGTGATCATTAATTCCTCACATTTGCTTTCAAAAATTCTTTCAAGCAGCAGAGTGTTAGATTTCACGTGTGCTTTACTTACCTCATTGAGATAATGTTACTATAATGATCTCACTTATATGTTGCATAATTAGATCTAATATCTCTCTAATGAGATACACCATGTTATTTGGAACCAGCTGCTCTATCATGGATAGCAAAGGACACTTTTCACTAAATTTTCCAAGGTATTCAAGAATAATGTTAAGTGGTGGTCATTTCATACAAATTATTTTTCCTCCTTTCTTTAAGAATCTATTTGTTTCTGGGATGGATATTAACACTCACATTTCTTCAAAGACTAAAGGAGTCTGCTGGCTTTGGCATGAGACATAGTACATAACAACTATTTGCTGTGAGAATGAAAAATCTCTGTTATCAAGAAACAAACAATTACCTGAGAATCTAGGCCAGGGTGCTCTAACTATTTTTGGCATTTGTGCATTTATAGTATATGTTAAATTCTTATGATATTATAGTTTAAGAAAGAAAATTCTTCATATGAAGAATATATTTATTAAGAAAGAGCTGCATGGAGGTTTAAGAATGTGGGTGGCCATTTTTTTTTCAGTTACTGCTTATGTATGTTCAATAAATATGAGATGGAAATAAGTACATATATATCTTTGGGGCTTGCTTCACTGGTTACTCACTCATATGAAAATACCTATGTGCATATTTAATATAGACAAATGAATACACAATAGACATAGGTAGATACACAAGGTGAACTGCATGGAGCCTATCCACTAGTTTATATTCACTGGTATTCTCATCTCTCTGCTGAATGTAAATACATGACTATTTATCTAAATTGTATTTGCTTGTTAATGAAACCAGAGCATGCAGCAATTTATGAATGTGTGGTGAATTAATGGCTAAGATTACTTCACCTCCCTACAGCCTTCTGAGTCTCTACAGAAGAGGAAATTAAGGGAGACAAACTGAACTGTGATGCTCTGGGACTCCCTTGATTCTGCCTGTCACTGTTATGAGCCAGCTCAAGGCCTCGGGGGAGTCTGCCTGCTCAAGCCTTCCGCAGCCAGCCAGACGGTGACGGCCCACTGCTTTTATTCATTACCCTGAATGTAATGCACTAAATTTAACAAGTAACACACTCAGCGGGAATTTATTGGCCTTTTGCAGCATGATTGCAAGGTAGGATATGGATATGGATTCCAATTACTGTTGACACCCAGATAAGAAGAACAAAGCCGATATATAATTATTAATCAAAGTTGATATTTTAAGGAAATGAAAATAAATAAATAAATAAAATAACTCCCTCTGTTTTATTTGAAGCGAATATTCCCAGGTTGAAAGAACTCTCCCTGGTTACACAATGGTAGCATTCCAATGAAATATAATAGCAATAATAAAATGGCAACATAGTGGCAAAGTGATCCTATAAAGCAACAATTTTCACATCAAAATAACTGTTGGAGCAGATGCACAGTAGAGAAAAGGCTAACAAAGTCTAAACATAGACTTGTAATATGTAAATGAATGGTCAAATAAACAGTGATCTTTAAGATTTAGTGTCTTCGTTAGAAAAAATAATCCATTTAAGAGTGTTATTCCAGATGATAGTCATGAGTAGTTCTATTTTAATATGACAGGAAGAGTGATTGTAAAAAAACGGGACCACAATCTCATATCTGTAACACTGGCGTTACCTGATCATGAAAACTAAATATTGTTGGCATACAAATACTTATGAGGAAACTCACCGTCCTTGGGTCGCAATAAGAACATGAGGAGCGGGCGCCTGGGTGGCTCAGTGGATTAAGCCTCTGCCTTCGGCTCAGGTCATGGTCTCAGGGTCCTGGGATCGAGGCCCGCATCGGGCTCTCTGCTCAGCAGGGAGCCTGCTTCCTCCTCTCTCTCTGCCTGCCTCTCTGCCTCATTGTGGTGTCTCTCTCTCTCTCTGTCAAATAAATAAATAAAATCTTAAAAAAAAAAAAAAAAAGAACATGAGGAGCTAGGATTTTCACTCGCTTTAGGCGAGGGTTTGTTACAGTTATTGTTTCTTTTATTTATAAAGGCCAAAAGAACACAATACATGGAAAGGCATAAGAGAGAAAGAGCAGGATTTTATTTTACCAGACTGTATGTGAATGAAAAATGTTTAAAAAATATATAAGGCATGTGAAAACAAAGGGAACATCCCTTTCTCCATGATTAACCTAAATGGCCAACTTATTATTGAAATAAGAGGCAACATGCATCACTGGTAAAGGCTTGAACTCTCATATTACAAAGAATCATATCCTGGCTTTAATAATTATTAGTCCTCTGACCTTGAGCCACTGATTTAATCTCTCTTAGCCTGTTTCCTCAAGTGTAAAATAGAGATGATTATAGTAGCTACCTGCGTTGTTATATTGACAATACTGCATTATATACTTCAAAGTTGCTAAGAAACTAGATTAAATGTTCTCGCAAAAAAGAAATGATCACTATGGAACATGATGGTGGTGGTAGCTAATGCTATTGTGGAAATCATATTGCAATATACAAATGTATCAAATCAACACATTATACACTTTAAACTTATACAACGTTATATGTCAATTATATCTCAAAAATATTTCTGATAATATGGTCCTGAGCACAAAGTAATATGGTTCTGAACACAAACTCAATAAATATTAGCAAATTTTATGTTACTTCATATTATTTTAATCTACTCGATATTAAAAATCATTAAACCAGGAAACAAATAGCATCATAATCTTCTACACCCACATAGGCTTCAGTACAAATCTGAGCTCAAATACTTTTCGATGAAAAGAAGGCGTATTTTGTTTCTCTGATTAGTTTGTATCTCAGAGTCATAATTTCATGGAAAAGTCTTATATAACTGTGTGGCATTAAACAATGTGCATTTCCGATATTCAAAATGCTAAGGTATAACATTGCTCTAATGACACCTACCTTTGAGGGTACACAGTAAATTTGGAGAAAACATGTGTATATGTCCATGAAACTCAGCACATAGCTTGGAACCAGCCAAAAATGGAGATATTTTTTATTTAGGATCTATAGATGGACACTTGTTTGTCATTGCAATTCCACTTAGAATTCATTATCATCCCCATTTATTAGGAAATGAAATGAAGGATAAAATGCTAAATGGTCTGTTCAAGACCACAGAATTAATAGCAAGAGCTTCAACTCATTTTAGGTCAAAGTGACCATAAGTCAGTGTTCTTTCTACTACAGTAACTTCCTTTTGTAGGTGGGAAGATAAACGTAGATCACTGAGAGAGTGTGTGTGTGTGTGTGTGTGTGTGTGTGTGTGTGTGTGTGTGTGTGTGTGAGAGAGAGAGAAACAGGCATGTGCTCTTAATAATTGGTATACAGTTTGGGTTTTAAAAGACAGTAGGTAGATGAAAATCATCTATGCTATGCCATGGTTTTCTCTGATTTTCCCAAGAATGTCATGGAGCTTACCTATTAAGGACCTTAAATAATTGGTATCCCGAAGTAAAATTATATGCAGAAGTATAAAAAAGTACTTCTACGTCAATGTGACCTACTGACTGGGGGAACCAGTCTTTCAAAAGCCCATAGTCCAGAGGAAGTAGTTAAGCGACATGATTTCCATCATAACAATAAAATGATTACTTAGATTGAAAAGTTTAACTAAAAGTGCCAAAGAACATTTTCTTTCTATATATACATTCATATATATATATATATCTTAATATTTTTACTGTTGAATTCAATCACCTCTTTAGAACAATTTTTATTCCACAATAAATAGGATCCACATGTAAAAGCTGTTCATAGAACTTATAGATTGAAACCCTGTCTTCTGAATCAGAGAAACAGGAATAACATTGATTTTAAAAATTAAGGAAAATGAAATTAAGTCAAATGATAAAGTAAATCATGTGTAAATGCTTACATTGAATGAAATTCATCACTGATGAATGGATAAGAAGTTGTGGGGTATATACACACACACACACACAATGAAATATTCAGCCTTACAAAATTAATTTTTGCTATTTGCAATGTCACGGAGGGAGCTGTTTATGGAGTATTATGCTAAGCGAAATAAGTCAGTCAGAGAAAGACAAATACATATGATTTCACTGATATGTGGAATTTAAGAAAAAAAAGCTAATTGACTGCAGGGGGGATAAAAGAGTAGTGAACCAAGAAACAGATTCTTAATTATAGAGAACAAACCAATGGTTACCAGAGGGAAGAGGGGTAGGGGGATGAGTGAAATAGGTGATGGGAATTAAGGAGGGCACTTGTTTCGATGAGCACCAAGTGAGGTACAGAAGTGGTGAATCACTATATTGAACATCTGAAGCAAAGATTACCGTATGGTAACTAACTGAAATTTAAATAAAAACTTACAAAAAAGAATTAAGGTGAAAAAAATTCATACATTCACTCATTCTTTTCAACAATGGTATACTAACTGCCTCCTTTGTGCAAGTTCTATGCTAATACTGAGGACATAGGACTCAATCAGCTAGACAAGGCCACCGCCCATTCAGTAGTGAAGAAAAATAACAATCATATAATAGCAATTTTAATGAGGATGCTGACTGCAGTGAGAGCCTATATAAGAATTTCAATTTGCTCTTGGGCAGGGGTCAGAAAGATCTCATTAGGAAATAACTTGATCTGTGCGAACTTAGTCCTCACAGCAACCCAATGAGACCAGTACCGCTATCACCACCCCATTCACAAATTTTAAAAAAAATGAGGGAAAAGGCATTAAATGTCTTAACAAACCAGACAGTTGGTAAGGGGTAGATCCAAAATCCCAACCCAGGCCATCTGTTTTTAGATTTTGCTTTTAACCCCTGGGCTATGGACGTTCATGTGCATTTGTGAGGGTCAACGAACACACTCCAGAGGGAAAGGTGTACAAAAAGAACCTGAGCAGGAACATGTGCTCTACATAAGAGTCGCACTGTCCAACAGAAACGTGAGCCACATATGTCATTTCAAATTTTCTAGTAGCCACGTAACAAAACGTAAAAAGAAACAGGTGGATACAGTACTTGGGAAAGGTGATTTGGCATTTTCTCATAAAACTAAACACGCAGATACCATATGAACCGGCAGTTGTACTCAAGCATTTACCTCGATAAATGAAAATGTATATCCACACAAAAATCTGCACCGGAATGTTTATGGCAGTTGAATTCATAATTGCAAAAACTATAACCAACCCAGGTGTCCCTCAATGGGTGAGGAAACAAAGTGTGCTACCTCCAGCTCATGGAACACTATTTGGCAGTAAAGAGGAATGGACTACTGATGCAGGCAGTGACTTGGGTCAATCTTGAGGGAATTATGCCACGGGAACAAAGCCAGTTCCCAAAGAACACACCCTGTATGATTCCGTTTACATCACATTTTGACATGAAAAAATTACATAAATGGAGGACAGATTGGTGGTTGCTAAAAGTTGGGGCCAGGGGGAGGGATGGAGGACAGATATGGGGTGGACATGGTTATAAAAATGCCACACAAGCAATCTTTGTGGTGAAGGAACAGCTCTGAATCTTTTTTTTT
>LNAC01000003.1:7277556-7453437 GCA_002007465.1 Ailurus styani
TCAGGTCATGATCCCAGGGTCCTGGGATCGAGCCCCACATTGGGCTCCCTGCTCAACGCGAAGCTTGCTTCTCCTTCTCCCACTCTCCCTGCTCGTATCCCCTCTCTCGCTGTCTCTCCCTCTCTGTCAAATAAATAAATAAAATCTTAAAAAATAATGTATGCATATATCTAGTGTAGAAGACTTGATAGGCAAATGTTGCATAAGATAACCTCTCAAACACAAATTCATATCATCCAATATTTTTTCCAGAAAAAAACAAATATTTATTAAGCTCCTAAAATACATTAAAGATTTTATATGTGATCTCATTTAGTCCCCATAATATATGGAATGTTATTAACTCTATCTATGAGGAAATGAAAGCTGAGAAAAAAGTATGTAGCTTTTCAAGGTCTATTGGCTGTTAAATGTCAGGATTCTGACACCCAAATCTAAAGTGTTACTTCATACTTTACAGTAGTAGTCCTTCAATGTAGAGATAGCTTCTAGAACAAGTGACACGGGTATTTATTTTTTTACCAAAGTTATCCAAACTTTCTGAGCCCCAAAAGAGAATATTGATAAATCAGGGCTTAACCCACAGAAATGTAACCGAGATATGCTGAGCTTCTAGAACTATATTTCATGTCAGATTAAGGAATTGGGAGAATTTTATCCAAGAAAATAGTAAACAATGCTGCATAGTGAGGAATTTGGCCCCACCCAAGAGACGTCTGGCCTTTGTTGTACTTAGCGTCTGGGAGGTAACTTCTAAACCCTTGGAAATTTCTCAAGTGATAGGAGTCTCTGTTTTTCATGGTGGACCCTCTGAAAAACCTGGCAAAGCAATCAATCCTGGTTATGTCATAAAGCCCCCATAAGTACCCTGGATGCTGAAGCTCACGTAAGCTTCCCTGTTGGCACTACTATATGCGTATTGTCACAGACCAAGACCAGAAATGAAACAGGTCCTGAGAACAATGAAAGGTTCATATTTGGAACCTTCCCAAACTCTGCACTATGTCTCTTCCTTCGGCTGATGTTTGGCACCATTTCCTTGCAACAATTGTAAGTATAGTAGGTTTCAGTTAGTTCTGTGAGTCTTTCTAGTGAATTAGCAAATGTGAGGGTCGATTTGAGAAACGCTGAATATACAGTTGAACTGAGAAGTAAGGGTGGTCTGTGTGGACTCTGAAGTTGGGCTCAAAAATCTTGAGCGGACTGGGNTTATTCATTTGACACAGAGAGAGAGATTACAAGTAGGCGGAGAGGCAGGCAGAGAGAGAGGAGGAGGCAGGCTCCCTGCGGAGCAGAGAGCCCGATGCGGGCCTCGATCCCAGGACCCTGGGATCATGACCTGAGCCGAAGGCAGCAGCTTTAACCCACTGAGCCACCCAGGCGCCCAGGGCTCAAAAATCTTGAGCGGACTGGTTGGTCTGGAAGACTATACCTTTAACTCTGTGTAAATGTATAATACAATACATTTAGAGGTCCTTAAAAATGTATTAGGGCATATTAAACATTTCTTGGGGAGAGGAGCCTGGAAATTGACGTCAAATATCCAGAGTATTATCAGGTAGACATGTTTGGTATTATTCAGAGATAAAAATTTGCCTCAATATGGGAAAGAACTTTCTGAAAACTAGAGCTACCCAAAGATATCGTTAGCTGCCCATGAAAGTAGTGAGCTCCCTACCTTTGAAAAGGTTAACTCCCAGCATAGAATGCTATAAGCCAGATGTATTGTTAAGGGATTCCAGTCTCAGAAGAGAGGGTGGATGATTTTTAAGATATCTTCAGACTCCAAATTCATGCAATTTCATGGTCTCTATTTCTTCGAAATAGCAACTAAGAAAGCCAAGCTTACATGCTTAATAGGTCACGGTTTTCAATTCGGTTCTTATAAAGGTCTGTAATTTTGTTTAGCTTAAAAACACCAGTGAAAAAAGGGATGCTCTGGGAGAGAACGTTTCAATTTATGTAGTGCTGGCTCGAATCTTCCCATGTAAGTTTTTGTCATTATCAGGGTAAATTAAGGAATATTTGCTTTCAGACGTTATAGAAAGTTTACCTTCTCTGAAAAACCACCCAATCACCAATACAGGATTTTGATGATGTACCATAAGAACTGGTATTCTGTTACAAATCAGTCAAATTACAGAAAACCTTTTTCAAATGAATTAAGATATATAACAATACCTAAAATTGTCATGTAAGAACACAAACTACACACCTAACAATTTAATTTGATGCAAAATATACTTACATTCACTTCATGAAACGTTTTCTTCACATTATAACATGCCACTAAATGTTGTTCATATATAAATTCTGAAACTTCCTGAACAATTGCCATTTCTTTATACTGAACTGAATTTTTAGGTTCTTAGGTGAAACTCTCAGAGTATGGGTTTTGATGAACTGGCAAAAACTAACTTTTACTTTGGATAAATTGCATTGCGCACATTTCTGTTCATACTCTAATCAGCACAGAGCATAAGCACCTTATTTGAGTCAGTTCATTTTTGTGGACCTGATGTGTTATGAAATATGAAATAAAGTGATTGAGACTCCCACCCTTTGAGAAATGCAATGATTCCTGGTCCAACAATCCCCCCCGCATAGTATCTTATTGTTTGGGTTATATGTAAGGGTTATATGTTTGGGGTTGCGTCCAGCCAACCTTGTCAATTTTTACAACAACCTCGTCATTTTGTTCTAAAGGCTTAGCCTGTTCCAGGACCCTAACTGTCACAGGAAAGATATTATATAAAATAATAATTTAAAAGTTACATATTAGATTAAGGAGCTTAATTAAGACAGAAAAGTCTTTTAAAAATTTGCAACGATGAGGTGTTTTAACCAAGCAATATGTCCACATTCTTACTTTGGGGGCAAAGGCATCAGGAAGAATAGAAGTATAAGAAGTGGGTCATAGACTCCCACATTTCATTTTGTAGATTTATGTAACTTCCCATAAAAACCTTTCCAACTCCTGATATGGTATTAAAATAGATCCAGGGAACCTTAGAAATTGAAGAGAACTCATTAAGGTAACATAGTTTTTAAAGTCTAAGTAAGATATTCTCAAACAGTTTTATAATAGAATATGGGTCTAATTTTAGTGACGCATTATTGAATAACTGGAGTATTTTATACATGATACCATAGCTTTGAATTAAAAACACACATACAAATGGGAAACTAACTATAACTTATTTATTCTCAATACATATATAGTAAAAAGATATATCTTCTTCATATCTGACAAGCGATATAAGTTTAGAGTTCTGTCATAATGAGATAACTATAAATTAAAAGTCCCTAATTTTCCAGTTTTTTTAAAAAATAAGAGGAATCAAAAAGACAACTGGAAAAGTGGCTATTCAAAAACCCATTCTGAAAGCCCATAAACAATCACATAATTTTATTTCCATTCCTAAGAATACACATGCATTTGTTTTTAAGACAGTTGAGAGGTGCCTGGGTGGCTCAGTCAATTAAGGGTCTGCCTTTGGCTCAGGTCATGATCCCAGGGTCCTAGGGGTGAGGAGTCTGCTTCTCCTTCTCCCTCTGCTCCTCCCCTAACTCATGTGCTCTCACTCTCCCTCAAATAAATAAATAAATAAAATATTTATAAAAAAATAAAAGATAGTTGAGATTTCATACCATGTCTTCATATTTTTATCTCAACTTGGCATTCCAGCATAGTGCAAGGATGTACCATCTTCTGGAGTAGGCTAAAATATTCCCATGCTCCACCAGAAGATAATTCTGATGCTTTGAATTGCCCCTGAAATTTAGTCCATATTAGTCTTCTCTAAAGTTCTTATAAAGCTAAGAGTCACCACAACAGTCTGGTTCTAATACAATACTACTCATTCTTTTCTAAGAATGATTGAGGGATATTTTAGATTAGATAAATTCTACATTTAGGCCTTGTAGTTGTTTAAGGATACTTCCCCTAGAATTTCTCATAGAATTTTTCCATAGTTTAATCCAATTTCAGACATATAAGTGGAATAATCCATAGTTTGATAATCACTAGGGTAATGGTGCTCAAACTTGCTCAGTTGGTAGAATCACTGAAAATTAAGGTGCCCTTTTTGAAATATCACAAAATAATGGCGTACGAGGGCACCTGCATGGTTCAGCCCGTTAAGTGTCTGCCTTCTTCAGCTCTGGTCATGATCTCAGAGTCATGGGATCGAGTCCCATGTCAGGCTCCCTGCTCAGGGTGGAGTCTGCTTGTCTCTCTCTCTGCCCCTCCCCCGCTTGTGCACACTCTCTCTCACTCTCTCTCTCAAATGAATAAATAAAATCTTTAAAAAAATTGTATGTTAAATTATTACTTGAGTTTGTAATAGTTTATTCCTAGATGATGCAACCATAAATCACAAATCTCCTCCCACAAAATATCCTCCCACTTAGCCACAAGAAAAACAAGCTTTCTGTGTGCTTTCTGATAGGATGTACACAATGTCATTGATGAATAAATCTTGCCAACACAAAAACAAAAACAAACAAACAAAAAGAACTTGAATGAAAGATTTCAGTCTAGCTCTCAGTTTACAGGAATTACCAGTAGAGAAGAACACGGTCAACGACACTACAGGGATGCAGTCAGCAAAACTCAGAATGAGAAAGACACTGAAGGACGACCGATTCCATTTTACAACAAATACATTGCAAAGAACTAAAAGAAGAGGAAACTTAGAGATTGAAAGGGACTTTATAAAGATGTCAACCAGGGACACCTGGGCGGCTCAATTGATTAAGCATCTAACTTGATTTTGGTTCAGGTCATGATCTCAAGGTGGTAAGATCGAGACCCACATTGGACTCCATGCTCAGCAGGGAGGCTGCTTGAGATTCCCTCCCTCTCCCTCTACTTTTCCCCCTCCCCCTACTCACATGTGCTTTCTCTCTCTCTCTCTCTCTCTCAAAAAAAAAAAAATCTTAAAAAAGAAAGAAATATGTTAACCAAATGCCATGTGTGGCCTCGGTTTGAATCCTCATTCAAACAAATTAACTGTTAAAAGAGAGAGAGAGAGAGAGAGAGAGAGAGAGAGAGAGAGAGAATCAGGAAATTGTATAGACTTATGGAATGTTTGATGATATTAGGGAACTACTGTAAACGTTTATGGGTGTAATAGTGCCATCATAGTTTAAAAAATAGTGCTCTATTTTTAGAGATATATATTGAACTATTTATCAATGCATGCATATTATATGAGACATGGGCTTGTTTCAAAGTAATCTACGAGGTAAGGAATGAGTGAATGGTGGGTATAGATGAAACCAGTTCAGCCTTAAATTAAAGCTTAATAGTTGGGAATATATCTGAAGGAAATGAAATCACCATCCCAAAGATATATCTATCTACACAAGTATGCTCATTACAGCATTATTTACAATAGCCAAGATATGGAAAAAAACCTAAGTATCTGTTGACTAATGAAAATGTTATATATGTTTTATATATATAAATATATATATATATATACACACACACATGTTCCACCATAAAAAAGAAGGAAATCCTGTCATTTGGAACAATATGGATGAACCTTGAGGTCATTATGCTAAGTGAAATAAGTCAAACAGAGACACCTGTGCAGCTCAGTCAGTTAAGCGTCTGCTTTCAGTTCAGGTCATGATCCCGGAGTCTGCTTCTCACTCTGCCTGCTGCTTTCTCTCTCTCTCTCTCTCTCTCTCTCTCTGACAAATAAGTAAATAAAATCTTTTTAAAAAAAAAAAGAAACAGGTCAAAGAAAGACAAATACTATATGATCTTACTGGTGGAGTCTAACACAAACAAACTCACAAAAACAGATTATAGGTTAGCTGAGTAGTGGAGATAAATGAATGATGGTGGTCAAAGAGTACAAAATACCAGTTATAAAATGAGTAAGTCTTGGGGATTTAACATACAGCATGGAGACTGTAGTTAACAATACTGTATCCTATACTCAAAAGTTGCTAAAAGAGTAGATCTTAACTCTTCTGGACAGCAAAAAGCAAACAAACAAAAAAACAAAACAAAACAAAAAACTATGTAACTGTCTAAGATGATGAATATGTTGACTAACCTTATTGTGGTAATCATTTTGCAATATATTACATAATGACATACATATATGGCAAATATATAACAATATAGCTGGAGGAAAAAGATATCAATTCTTCCCCTCCCCCTCCAAAAAAGTTGAATAGTTAAACCTCTATGTATAATGGGCATGTAGAAGTTCATTATGTTATTCTACTTTGTATATATTTGGAATTTGTCAGAGTAGGAGTTTTTAAAAAAGAAAGCTTATTATCAAAATATATTTCCATTAATGTTTGTGTAAGTGGGAAACCAAAAGAAAATACAGCAAAAAATGTAAACACTCATTAGAACAGAAATTTCAGCTCATTTAGTAATATTTGGGAGTTGCGGGGGAATTCTGACCAGGGTTTGGGGTTAGGTAGTCCATTGTTAAAATGAGTTTTCTAGAACAGACGGCACTGAAGAAGCAGAGCAAGAAAACCACAACAAAACCAATATATTTGAATTATGTGCTAATAGAAGCAAAGAGAAAAAGATGAAGATTAGCTGGAAGGTTGAAAGGAATACTTTCCCTCTTAACTTATTTCACAGACCAAACTCTAAATCATGTCTTTTACAGAAGTACAGAAAACTTTATAGATTGAAGCGAATGAGTAGAGGAGCCTAGAGGGTAAATAATTCAAAAAGCACTTTTATAGTATTCAAAACACCATATAGTAGTCTTTTTTCTGAAATACTGAGTTTAGATCTAGGCTGTGTGCTAATCACTTTTAAGCGTCCATATATATTTTTTCACCAATCCTTTCAGACTGATAATCTGTTTTGGTGTCTGGTTACCCAGACCATTGTCAATATTTTGCCTGCCATTTCACTTGTTTTCTCCAACTGGAACTGAACTCTATTGTTCATGGTCAAATAATATAAGACATCCATGTTCCTAATTCAATCTGAGTGTTTGCATCAAAACTTGAGTGAAACCTTTACCCTTTTGTTGGCCCATCCCTGGTCTTGAACTAATTGGAGTGTATTTGTTTGGATTATTGTCAAATTGAATCCACTATTCAATCGATAATTGAACTATGCTCCTAAAATGCATTCTGCTTAAAACTGAAGGAAAATAACACAGCTTGACCCTTGTGAAGTGTTATGAAGAGCTAGAGTCAAGTGGAGACTCCTTTTATTCTGGTTGGAGTATTTTGTTGCTATCTTAACCTTATGCTGGGCAGTCATGAATCGCTGCATAAAAATTCCTTTATCTTTGTTGTTTCAATGTCAAGAGGTCTTATTAACACAAAGGCATTAAAACTGGATTGAGTCTGTAGCTAAACATTTAATTTTAATGCTTAAAATAACCTGAACTAAGAAAACAATAGCTGTCATTTACTGAGTATGTATTTTAAACAAACATCGGGCTAAGGGCTTTATATACAGCATTAAATTGATAGACTTTTTCATTATTTATTGATTGGCATTCCAAGAGATCATCCAGCTGGTTGCTCCCATCAAACTCACCACTCTTTGCTCCAGACTTTGTAATGGCAGTGAGCAATATTATTGCAGCTTTTAAAGATGCATCCTGCCGTGGGCTGGAGCCAGCTCATACTGATTCAGGTGACTGTCCTATGCATCTTTCCCCCACTCTACATTAAGTGACATCATACTGGTAGTTTAAATGGCCACGGTGGGAGAATTTACACTACAGATATTAGTAAATGTCATTATTTTCCTCCGGAGGGCCAGTCGTTAGACATTTACTAATACACCACTGTATGTATCCTTCTTTTATCTTCCCCCAAAATGGAAATATCACTGGGAGGATCTAACAGAGCCCAGTTACTGCCACTGCAGTAACAGTTAAAGCCAGGACTAACTTGGAACAAAGAAGGGGAGAAGGGAAGGGAACTAGCATCAACAGAATTCCACAACCAGCCATTCCCCAAATTGTTTGATTTCTTGAAAGGACCACAGAAGATAGCCATTATCCTTTTTGTATTCTTTCAGTAACTTGGTGGGGGGAGGAACTGAGGGAAGACTGTCTAGATTGGGGTCAGCAAACTACAGCCTGTGGGCTAAAGGTAGCAGACTTCCTGCTTTTATTGGAGCACGGAAACACCCACTTGTTTCTTTGTTACCTTCATACCTTAACAGAAGTGCTGAGCAGTTGTCACATGGACTGTAAGGCCTGCAAAGCTAAAACTATTTACTATCTGTCCCTTATAGAAGAAGTCTTCCAAAATGACTGGGGTTGTGATATGTTTGACAAATGGGTGATGTCTTAGTTGGAATTTAATTCTTGCAAGGAGGAGGTAGAAAAAGCTCAGTTTCCTGGTTTTCCTTGTTTTACCTTCATCTAATGATAGTAGTCCCAGGAAAATAAGATATGTCCCTAAATTTTATTGTATCTACTCATTCAATTTCATCATGTAGGGGAAAGTTTCATTCATTATGTCAGGAACACTCATTACTGTTCTCCCATAGATTGGGATACCCAGGCCCTCTACCTGGATCTCTTTATTCAATTATTTATTCATTTATTCATTCAACAACTATTTATCAAAGGCCACTAGGATCCAGCCTACTAGGTTCTATGCACTAGAGGTAGACATATGACTGATCAAAGTTCCTGTCCATATGGAGCTTATATTTTAGTGGGCAAGACATAAAATGGTTTACATGTTGTCTAATATCATAACAAGACATGATAAGCATTATGAAGAAAATTTAAATCAGAGAAGTTGTTGGAGAATGAATGAGGTGCTTTTTAAGATGTTTAGCGGGGGGGGGGAGCATCTCTCAGGAGGTGATAATTGGACAGAGAGACCAGAATAAAGTCAAGGAGTGAGCCATGCATTTCTGGCAGAGGGAACAACAGAGGCTAAGGCTGTCTGGTGAGCATGTGCTCAGCTGTGAGAAAAAGAAAGAGAGAATGAAAAGAGGGGATGACGTTGTCAAGAAAGTAGTCAGGGGCAAGGTCATACAGGACCTTGTAAGCACAGTGAAAATTTTGTATTATATTCTAATTATATGGAAAACCATTGGGAAGTTGTGAGGAGGGTGCTGACTTCAAGTGATTTGCCTTGTGGGTAAACATCCTATCTCCTGTGCAGAGTGGAAACTACAGTGGGCGACAAGAGGGAAGAAGACCGGCTACAAGGCTATTGCAATAATGCAGGCAAGCGATGACCTGCATGGGTAGGGTCCAGGGGTTCCTGGGAAGCACGAGAAGGTACTTAAAAGGATTTTGGGTTGAAAATGCTTGTAGACTTAACTCTTTATAACTGAGTGCTAATTTAGTTCTTACTACACAGAATAGAGAGGAGGGAAGTTTCCATGCATTTATTCAACAAACACATTGACCATTAATAAGAATAATAGGTCCTATGCACTTGAGATCAGAGGTCAAAAGAAGTTCAGTTGAGTGAACTTTCACTGGCAACAACTGGGTTCCTCATCTGTCAACTCTCTCACTTAGTTCATACAACCCCCCGCCCCCATGCCTGACCCCAACACCCCCCACACTGTGTTCATGGGATACTCCAGGCCCATGGCTGCTTATACTCAGGATATCTGAGGCTGCTGCAATTCAAGATTCTCTTCTCATCTAGAGTTTGAGAATGGAAGAAATGGGTTAAAACTGAATGTAGTTTTTGTGGTACACACGCACACGTACACACACATACCTACAGGTGTCCTAGTTCTAAGGTGTAACTGTTGAATCTCCTAAGTCTTGCCTTTTATAATTTTTACTTACCTCTACTGGCACAGTTATGTCATTCTTCAGCCAATTAGGCTATGGGATGTCTTTAAGTAATGTTTTAATTATGGTTGCCTCACCTGTCCCTTGTTCCTTTCTTATCCTTTCATTGTACAGTTTTAGGTGAAATGGACCAAAATTTTTGAACAGATTTTCTTGAAGGTCTTTTCTATTGTTTGACATAGAGAGACACACATTCTCATATTAACCCTACAGCTCTCCATGTTGTAATGGGTACCATGAATTCAGTATCTGTTGCAAAAGTTATGCTTCTTTTTTTTGTTCTAAACAAGGGACAGATCTTTGCTGGTTTCCCAAAGTGGCAAGACTCAAGCCCTGAGTGAACATTTGGACATTTTAGGGAAGTGGTGGCATTTTCCCCCATAATATAGACCTGCCTGTGACTCCAAAAGGAACCTTTCAGTGTCAGCTAAAATCTAGGGTTTACAAAAAGGAGAAGGGGTGTGAATCAATTGGCAGACAGTTCTCGAAGCTGAGAATTAGTGTACCAAGCTAATATTCCTGAGAATATGGTTTTTGAAATCTAAAAACTGTGGAATCCAAATTACAACACAAGGCACTCTGATGGGACTGAAAAATTATTTAAAAAGCAAGGAAATGGTAATGGCTATGGGAAGTTTTATATAGTCTAGGTTATATGTAAATATGTAAGTATATATGCCACGTTGTTGATGTATTTTTAATTCTGGAAATGCCCTAAGTGTACAACCTTGGCCATATTTTCCTTAGTATTATCATGAAGAGAAAAAAATAAAATGGAGACATGGTAATCCTCTCCCAGGTGTGAGTGAGCTGCACTGGACTTCCTTCACCTCACAAGCTAGGCTTTGGAGAGTGCCTCAGGAGCCTGGGAAGGGTTAAAGTTTTGTCTGTGACACTGAAATTGAGGCCAGCTGTAGGTCATATTCACGTCCCAGTCACAGGAAAATGAACCTGTGAGACAGAACCTAATTATCTGCTAAACCAAAAGCCAGTCTCAGTTCAATAACTTACGACAGAGCTAGCAGCCAGATATAGTGTTACCATGGCAACGCTGGAAAAAGCTCCACTGCGGTTGAGAATAAGGAGGAAAAGAAGGAGACTGTAACCCTAAATGTGCTGTAGCCGTTTGATCTCAGACAAGTGGTCTGTCTGGAAAACCAGGTTATTCTATACATGTCTACCATTGTCTATTTGCTTTAATATCTGCTACAATTACTGAAAAGGAAAACGCAATCACAGTGTCCTCTGGGCTTAAAAATAACCCACCTGCAAATGGCTAACTGGGAATTAATTTTACAGAGAAATATGTAAGCTTCCTCTTTCTCCTCCTCTGTGCCATCCCTAAGTACAGAGAAAGCAGGACACAAAGGGTGGGGATTCTTGAATACCTCATCATTGTAATGAATGAGTTCTGTGTCCACAAAATGCACTGTCATCCTATTTTCTTCTTCTCCCCAAATGCTGAGATATTTTTGAGAGAAACCTTTGGGGAATTAAGCAATAATAGTTGCTTTTTGAAGCAGTGGGAGTAGAACTAGAGAGTAAGGGAGAACTAATTTTTCGTTGTGAACTCTACCTAAACTTTCAAGTGAAATGATTTCCTGGAATATTGAGTTAGGAAGAATCAAACATTAGTGGGAGATAAGCCCTGGCAGGTTGGTCATTTTTCTTCTTGCCAGTTCATCTTTGCAGGTCTTTCTGGAACAGCACTGGATTTCTGAATTTAAGAGATGATATAGCTTATGTTCATAAAAACTTCAGATGCCCAGTTATCATGAATACTCTGCAAATGGCATCTCACTAAAAATATTTGGAGAAGAAGCACCAAGAGTTTACCATACAGTCATACTTGGAGGAGAAATTCAGAAATGCCTTCCTTTCCCTCACTCCTTTCAATCTTTCCCAATGGAGACAAATCATGCTAAAGCTTGTCAGTTACAATTATTGGATTTCACCGTATTTGACAATTTTGATATGCCATTAATGATGTAATAAGACACATCTAGCACATTATCACTTGGGCTTGCTATCCAGTTGTAATGCCAAATTTGAATCACATAGATATGTATGTATAAATATATAGATACAGCAGTGTTTCTTCATGTATAACTCATAAACATATTGGGTTTGGAATATGGACAGGAAGGAATATGGAGATGAATAATATCCTCTTCATATGCATGAATAACTTTGCAGTAATGCAAATGAGAAAACACAAAATGGAAAGTAGGTTTCTTCTAGCAGAAATATGACTAAGAACATAGCCTAAAATTTGCCAATATATTAGAGTCACTTATGTCAGTGAATTTTCTTTGAGATGGCACTTCTTTTAAAAACATTTTACCCTACTCTATTCTATTTTCACTATATAATTACATAAGTCCACAATTTCAAATTTCTTTAAACTACCATGATGCGTGAAAAGGAACTTTAGGATTTAAGAAGATAAAAAGGTGGTAGTAGTGGAGTGGTGGGGGCTGGAGGGGGGGGAGACAGAAAAGCAACATCAAAGGGCAAAACGAATTTTCTGATTAATTTCCAGGTAGAAGTAACCTAACCTCTGCTCCTGACCCTAACTTAATTCCTTTTCAAGTAAATGGAAGCCAGAAAGTATACCCCTTTCTAAGACAGATGTTTCTGAGATCTGATTATTAAAAGGGTCTTATTAGTTGCAAAGATGCCAACAATACAGTCCAATACATTGTTTGGATCCTATTACTCCTAATATAAATAAGTTTTTCTTTTAATCTTTCCACTTAGATGAATTAATTACTTAGAAAATAAAATGAAGCAATTTTATCAGAAAGGCATCTGAAAGAGCTATTGATTTAAATGCTTTTACATTTTAGCCTTATCACACATGATTAGCTTGCAGATATGAGCTTAATAATGATGCAAAGCACCAGATTT
Organism: Ailurus styani; assembly: GCA_002007465.1. Taxonomy (NCBI): domain Eukaryota; kingdom Metazoa; phylum Chordata; class Mammalia; order Carnivora; family Ailuridae; genus Ailurus; species Ailurus styani. The sequence goes on from LNAC01000003.1 coordinate 7,290,258, forward strand.
CACTGGATTCTCTGTTCCACTTGAATTCCCAGAAAAGATATTGGAAGCACTAACAAAGAAATAAATACTGTTTTTCTCATCATGTTCCTTTGGACAACCTTTCTAAAGTATTCCATTGCACATTTTCTTTAAAAGCATCAATCTTTCCTATATTTTTGTGAATAGGTGTGCTTGTATTTTTGTTTATTTTTTATTATAACCCTAAGATCCATCCATAAGTAACAATTGTGTGAAGCATATGCTCCATCCAGTATAAAGGCATTGATATGTTCAATTAACAATTAACCAAATACAATAAAATAAATTGAGCTGAAAGTAAGTTTACAAATTAAAACTAAGTTTATAGACTAAAACGATCTGCTTGCCATGTGGAAAATACTCTGCGTTTGTTGATTGAGTGAATAAAATAAATAAACTAGACTATCTGCTAAGGACTAAAATAGAAGGAGAATAAAACAAAGTCTTTAAAGAAACTTAAAAAAAAAGCCAGACTAAAATCATATGCTACCCTTGGATAAACAACTGTGAATGAAAAAGTGTCCAATTCTTAGATGTTCTAAATTCATTCACTAGGAAGGAAAAAGAAAAGACAACCCAGAAATACAGTTATCAGTATTGGCTCCACCATTTTCAAATGGACTAGAACATTCTGGAATACATAAGAACTTAATATATAATAAAAGTGGCATTTCACATCTCTGATTTCTACTTTCTCCCCGTTAAGGCTACCCACTGTTTTCTAGTCCTCACTAACTTCTGCTAATATGTCTCTTTGGGTGCTGGTCTTTCACCCTTGAAAAATTCATGAAATTCTTCCTTCAGCAGTAAAACCATATAATGCTGCTCTCAAAAAGTCCAGCCAGGGGGCACCTGGGTGGCTCAGTGGGTTAAGCCTCTGCCTTTGGCTCAGGTCATGGTCTCAGGGTCCTGGGTTCAAGTCCCATATCGGGCTCTCTGCTCAGCAGGGAGCCTGCTTCCTTCTCTCTCTCTGCCTGCCTCTCTGCCTACTTGTGATCTCTCTCTCTCTGTGTCAAATAAATAAATAAAATCTTAAAAAAAAAGTCCAGCCAGTGGATTAAACCTCTCTACATTGGTCTAGTTGGTATTTTGGATCCTTTGAAATTCCACAACATCCTCCTCTTGTCAGCTATCTCCTTGATGCCCCTTTTGGAAAAGGAAGTTTCTCCAGATTTCGTCCATGCTCTGCTGAAGGGCTCTCTTAGAAGATGGTGATGGGTAGAGGTTTAGAGGGGAAGGATGCAGTTCTCCCTTGATGTCATTCCTACCAGCATGTACAAAGCTGCCTCCCCTGGATTCCAAGTGGGCAGTGACCATAACCCCTCTGGTCTTTGTGTCTTTAGACTTATCTAATGGGAATCTGTTACCCACTTTCCTCCCATAGAACCTCCCACACCAGAAGCCGAATATGTGATGTTCTTCATCTACATCCATTTCTCCCCCTTTCTCTTGTACTCTAGGCTGGCTCCTCACTGCCCACAGCCTAGAAAGTTTCATGTTGTCCTGTGTGATGGGAAACTACCTCTAGCTCATATCCCGAACCCTTTTCTCCTTTATCGTTAGCTTTTAAAAATCCTATGATCCAGGTTCTCTAGCATCAGATTAATATTTCTGGCCATGTCTTTTAGGAATTAAAAATAAAACCATTTCCCTCCCAAGAACTTAGCTCTTCCAAAGCAGAGCAATTTGTTTTGAGCTTATTGTATTTGCCAAAAGTTTTTGAAAACATAATCTATTAGGCACTTTAAATCTTCTGTTGACTGTGTTTCTTGATTGTGTCTGCCCTCCCTATAAAGCAATAAATGTCATTGATTAAATGGATAGAGAAAAATAAAGCAAAAAGCATGATTTGGGGAAGGAATCTCCCTGGTTGAAATTTTCTAGATATCATTCCCGCAAACAATTAATAATGGATCCATCAATTCTATCTTCTACATATTCCTCTGATCCCTCCTTGTCTCTCCATTTCCACTGCCACCATTTTTGTTCAGGACATTATCATCTGTCCCAATTAATATCCTAAGGGAATCAATATATGTAATTATATAAATGTGTATTTACCATCAGAATACTATTTATATTAGAGGAAAAAGGATGGAAGAAAACTCAATTTATACTTTCAAGTGGATTAGTTAAATAAGTATTATATTGAAGTAATAACATAATTAGCATATGCTAAAATGACAATATGTGGGAAAGTGTTCATTTGTTATTTAACAATTAAAAGCAAGTTAGAAATGATTATGAAAAGATTGAGTGTATATGTGCATAAGAGAGAGAGACAAAGAGAGGGAAGATATGAGTATATACTATATGATAATAGGAATTATCTTCTGAGTGATGAGACTAATAGGTTTTTTGCTTTTTTATTTGTTTAGAATTTCAAATTTTATAACATGACCTCTTGTTATCATTGTGCAGGTAGAATTGAATTAATTTTGTAAACAAAGTAGCTGCCTATAGAATAATGTGAAAATATTTTTATTGGCTTAAGATGGATTGAGACTACTAGGCTTAATAAAATTGAACTAGCAGGTTTAACTCCAGTCACAACCAGTAGTGCTACTTTTCCAGTTGCACATAGAAAAATTCATTATTTTCAGGAAATGAATCACTTGAGGAGGACAGGAATTTGAAATAAGATATGTTTTCATAAAATAATGTTATAAAGAAATTTCTACCTCTTTCCAATCAAAATATATTATTTAGGCTGAAGGCTGAGATATTATGATCTCCTTTCATTAATTACTGAAAGCTGCAAGATGGTTTATGTTCACTATGACAAAGATTGCTAGTTTCCCTGCAATATCTGTTCTCCTCATTTTTTTCTTGTTTTTAGCTAGGTGAATGGCTGCCCAGAATAAAGTCTACATTTCTATGTGTCCACTCCCCAAAAGCTTTAGGTACCTGGTACCTAAGTTCTAAGGGTATAGTGGAAGATGTGTATAAAAAAAATCCAGAAATTATTTTTAAAAGGAAGTGCAGTGTCCTTATTTTTCTCTTCTTTTTCCTACTGACAGAAAGTAAACAACTTGGTGGAGCTCCAGTGATCATCCTGAGACTATCTGGGAAATGGAAGTCATTTTAAAAAAGCATCAAAATAGAAGCAGCATAGGTTCTTGACTTTAAAGTGCTCAACTAGGTTTCCAGAAGAATGATTCTTGAAGATATGTAATTGCCTCCAAATTTTCCATGATTTGTTTTACATCTACCTCTGGATGTCACAATCACACCATAAATCCACCATGTCTGATATCAAAGCTCTATTAACTGAAATGGGAACCAAGGGGGATATGATGCTGGTTCACAAAAGGATTATCATCATTCTCATTCTTCTCGTGTCAAAAGGTGAAATTTAGTGTCATCTTCTACTCTTTTCTTCTACAATTTGTATCCCCCATGCAATCTACTCAGTCATTAAATCCTAGAAATCAAAAGATTTCTCACACCTCCTCCTTTTCACACTAACTATGGGTAATGGTTCTTAATTTTGGGATGGTTTAGTCTCCACTGAGAATCATATAAATACTATTCAATCATTTCTTCCAGAAAAATGTATATCCACTCAAAAGATCTCAGGTAATCTCATGGGAACATAAAACTTCAAAAGGCCAGGGATACGTGGACCCCAGGTTAGGATCCTCTGGTTTAGAAATTTTTGTTTTGTTTTGTTTCTTCTTATGTCTAATTATCCCCAGTATCTTTTCATTTCAACATTCTCTACTCAACTATTTCTCAATTGGAGTGTTTGTCAATCATCTAGGACGTATTACAGAATGCATCTGCATAGGCTTTATTCCAAACTTAATGAGTTGGAATTTATAGGATGTCAAGAGCAGTGTATCTTCATAAGTAGTTCTGATATGGCCTTTGGGCTGAGGTCTTAAGTTACACTGATCTCAGATTAATCTTGCATCTTTCATCCTTTTGTCTCTCCCCCAAATCATTAAAGGGTTCCCAGTGTCTACCACACTGTAGAATTGTGTGATTACCAGAAGAGCCCCTGTGAGCACCGTGGGGCCTCCTTCAGCTGATCTTAGCTAACCCTTTAATGGTCATTTTATAAAAATATACCCAATCTTCCAACAAAACTGAATGCCAAAGATAGCCCATCATTTGTGCTCCTGAGCATTTGTACATACCGCATATTCCTCCTGAAATTTGGCCCTTCCATCACTTCTAGAAACCCTTCCTATCTCTCACAGAGCAGCTAACTATAGCCTTGTCTAGGGAATTTTTTTTCTTGATTCTCAATAACTAAATATTTCCCCCAAATGTTTCAAATCCCAAAGCATTGTGTTTTTGTATTCTTTCTGGACCTATCACATTATGACTTGATAACTTTTTTCTAGTTTTTCTTATTTTCTTATAAGAACATAATATCCTACGAAGAAAGAATTCAAACTTCATTTTGTCTTTCCCACATACCCAGGACAGATTGTTATTTTGTATAGATAATGAAAGAAAGGATGGATGAGTAGAAAGATGGATAAAAAGATTGAAGGGTTAGAAGTCTCCTGTTTATAATAATCTGTAACTCTACTTGTCTGTAGGGCATTGCCAAATAATGAATTTAGCAATCAAGGAGTATTCTGGCTTAGAAGTAAGATTTGGGACAAAGTGAAAGATTAATGATGAAGATGATAAAGAGAAATCATTACCAGGCATTCTGGTAATCTCTCTGTACTGGACAAGACACAGAGAGGCGATGCCCGAATTTTCCATTAATAATTGTGTTTAGAAGATCGAAGGTTTCACTGAGTTTAGATCACTCTTGTGGAGGGAACAAGCAAAAGTATAAGGAAGCAGAAGTTTCTTCACCTATATGGTTTTAAAGACACTGTAATGTTCTTCTAAAGGTGGGAGACATCACACAGTAGGTTAATTTTTTAAAACATTCAATTCCAAGCTCCTAAAATATCTAAAAATAACTTCTTTTCATACTAGCCAAGTGTGGAGTTATTTCTGTGTCTCCTGGATTGAATGTTCAAATCATTGAGGCAAGGCTTAATGCTTTATGCACCGAATACAATTAAATGCATGCCATTCCTTATTGACTCTAGAATATGTAAATCTGGTGTTTATGTGCAAGAATATAAAAGTACAAATATTAGGCTTTGAAACCTGCTTAACTGAAGTTCAAAATCACTCCATAAATTACATTATGTATTATTAAATAATCAAAGGTTAATCTGTACATGTGTGTACACAGCTTGTATTTTTAAATCACAGAACATTCTATAAAAATTTTGCAAAACTAGCGCCTGCTATTACTGCTGTTACTGCCGTTTTTTAAACTATCAGTATATCATGGTTAAAATAAACTCTGGCTTACTGGTGGTTTTTTTTTTCTTATATAAAATTTTAAAAATCAACTTTTCCATTTTGAGATCGACAAAGGGAATAAGACTGCGGTTTTATAGCTAAAAGGAGGAATATATGACTGAAATAATCCTCTGATGATCATGAAACTCCCAAATAAGTCTCCAGAAGACATAAGCAAAGGTTTGGAGTAGGAACCCAAGATTTGTGAAATGAAATTGATTTCCATTCAAATCAGGTCTTTTACTCTTCTTGAAAATGTCAAGGTGTCAGCCTTGGCCATTACAAGACCGTGATTTATAGTTGAGACAAAGCGATAGTACCAGCTGACTGTCTGGAGCCACAGTGCAGAGTCTGGAAGGGCTGCCAATGATAGCCATCGCTTTTCTTAACCAATCAGTAAGCCTTAACAAAAACCCAGGTCTTTCCCCCTCCATCTTGATAAGAAAATGCGAAAATACAATCTGGAAAATTTACTTGGTGGGAAATAAACAAGCGTTTTGGGAGGAAGTAGGTATCGTACTTCCACAGACTAAATAACCAATATTATTTATGGTAATCTATATTTCAGACATTTGGAAACACATATTCATAATAGGAGCATAAACAGATGTTCCTAATATGACAACTTATTTTAATATACTGGAAACCACAGCATAATTTTGTAATTTGATTAATTAAGAAGAAGAATTGTGAGTGTTAAAATCAATTTCCAAACTCTCTAAATTATATTTATAGCATTGCTCATCTGCATCACAAAAAAAATCCCAAAATGTTTTGCATTAGAATCATTATTCATAGAAAATTAATCTTTTTCTCATTGAGAAAGATCCCTAAATAGTAATTCTTGATAGTAAAATGTTTAAAACTGCCCAGGTCATACCATGATAAACAACCGAGCTGAGATGAACAAGCATTTAACATCCTAATCATATAAAACCATATAATGGCTACAACTGTATACCGATATAATTATATATATAATTATATATACGTGTATAACACATATATATAATCATATAGTAGACACAATTATATACTGATATAATTATATATCGCTATATAAATATAGCCAAATAAGTTGTCCTATCTGTATATAATTACAGCCATTATATAATTTTATATGATTAGGATGTCAGCAACATAAAACTCCCTAATATCAGAGTTGAAAGTGGAGGGGATATAAAATTCTCTGTAACAGAACAGCCCAAACATATGGTGGCCAAGGATAAACACTGGACTACAGGATATAACTATTATGCCTTCTTTACCAAATTCCCCTTTCTAATGATCCTACATCATTTTTAAAATGTTAAATTCCCAAATGAGTCCAAATACTGACTTTCCTGATGTATGCTATGTATTAAATGATTGTGGAAAATGTTAATAAAATGTAATTAATCTCCAGGATACTCAAGGTTGCAATTTGTTGGTGCAGATATTTTATAGCTACAACGCTGTACAGAGCACATTTGGACTAAATAAGTTAATACTGCCTGTATGTTCATAGGCTCCACTAAATTTACCAAGACCAACATACATGATAGAAACCTATATTATATCACTATGTTGAGCAAATTAGAAATTCGTAGTGGTTGTTGGGAGCCCTGCTATATTTTGCCTGTTGGAACTTCCTTTACCTTCTGCCCTAGACATTAACTTTCCTACATTAGTCTTGCTCTGCCTCCATACACAGCCTTTCCAATCTGCGTAACTCTCATCTGGACAGAGAAGTGGCTCCAAGACAGAACCAATAAGAGCCTTTCTGAGAAATGAAATTGGTGTTGGGGTAGAGAGAACCTTTCATTTTTTTTTTTTCTTTCTGGAATCCCCGGCTCTAGGAATGATGCATGATGCAGGGGCCATCTTTGCCACCACAGAGAGAGAATGTGAGAACGAAGTCAACCACCTGAGAGTGAAGTTAACACACTGGAGAAAGAAAGAGAGAGAGAGAGAGAGAGAGAGAGAGAGAGAGAGAGATGGAGTGGGAGACGGAGTGGAGGAGAGGACCCGGATAGAAGAAAAGAGGAGGAGAGAAAGAGGCGGCGGTGTGGGGGGGCTGGGGTCCTGAGGACAGTGAGATGATGATGATATACATACAGCTTCCTAATTTGAGCTCCGTTTTGAGCTTTTGCTACTCAAAGAGTCTGATTAATGTAGTGTTTTATACTAAGGTTATTCTTTCCTACCCTTTGATTCAAAAAGTCCCCTTGGAATGGAAAAGTACCCAACTGCCTAATCACATGTTAATTTTTTTTTTACCCAAAAGTCACTCTAACAGCATTTCCTTCACATCTTTATTTGATAAATCAGTTGTAAATGAGGAACGTGAAAAGGAGAGAGGTTCAGTTCCACAAGATAACTAGTGGTAGGACTGGTGCTAGAGTTCTGGTCTTCTAGCTTCTACTCCATTATTCAAACTCGGTGGTGGCATTTATCATGCACATATCAAAAACTCCAAGTTTATTTTGCATATTTTGTTAATCCCAGAGAACAGCCCAACTAGAATGCTTTGGTCCTTTGACTAAGTAATGTAATTGCTACTTCATGAAACTGCATGATCAATATTATTATATTCACTTACTTCTTTTTTTAAAAAAGAAATCAAATGGAGGTTTTTTTAAAAGGCATTGAAATCAAATGTAAATACTGCATGTTAGTCCAATTATTCTGGAAATACCATTTTTATAAACCATAATTATTAACATTTTCATGGCCTATGGTTTTAGATCACCAGACCTTTGCATACTATAGGGAATCATAAGACCAGAATCTAGACAGTGCAAAATCCTAGCAACAATCCATATCTTGCCCAAAGCAACTCGAAGTAGATAGGTAGGTTGTTTTATCTGCAACTAGAAAATAGGACAAACCACATAGAAGACTCATCTATAAAATATAAAGAAAAATAAACTGCCAAATTACAAGATTTACGAAATGCTAAGGCACACAAAAAGGACAAAAAGTGTTAGATAAGTGAGAGATATCTTTTGTAGACAATAAACTATTTGAGAGCAGAATTTCTCTTTTTCTCTCCTCTAGTGGATCTCCTGAAATCAGATTAGGAAACATCCGATAAAGACATTTATAGCACATAGGTTTTGAGTGTTCTGGATCTGAAATAATTTCCCAATGGTGTCTGCCTCTTACCCTTGGGGACAGTGTACACCCAATAAATTTTGGTGATGAAAACAATTGTCTGCTTAGCTAAAGCAAATACTGAGAACCAACCAGGAAGAAATAAACTAATATTCTTTGAGTGTTTTCTTGGTAATAGAGACTAGGCTAAGAAATCTGCTTGGATTATTTCATTGATCAATCATTAAGTCTATTTAAATCCTTGATATTAAAATGTCATTAAAACTTAAATAAATGGAAATCAGTTTGGCTATTTGGTAAATTACGACTTAAGCTAGAGCTCAATGCATTGAGGGAAAGAATTACTTTTTATCATTAATATCTAAAATCTATAACTAATATTCATACATCTGACATTTCACTTTAAAGCCAATCACGTTTTATTAAATAATTAAGTCTTAATTGGCCATAGTGGTCCCATGTGTTGATGCAGCCTTAATTTACTGAGTTTTTTTTAAGCTAGATATACATTTATGAATAAATGGATACATTAATGAATCCACAGTTTATTCTGAGCTGACAAATTATATTTATTAATTGGCAAATTCCACCTGGGTTTCATTCTTAAGCAGGATCTTTCCACAACAGCAACAATGATGCATCACTAGTGAGTCTAAGTTTCTATTTTCTTTACAACTTGTAATCCACAACACAAAGAATGACAATCTTTTTCCAGTATCTACTTTAATCCTAAAGGAAGACGTTAGGAAAGAGGTTGCTAGAAATTTCATCCCTGAGTAAGCCATACTGGCCTTTAAATGGATTTTGTAAGCAGTTCTTTAGCTCAACTTAAGGACTAATAAAGTATAAATTCTTATAGGTGTTGGTACTCCTTATAGATGGACATCTAATAGATAATAAAGGGTAAAGAACATTCTCTAAGTCAATAAGGGATTTGGTAGGGATCATTCTTTTATCTTTCAAATTTAGTATCATACAGTCCTATTATTTATCAGCAATTTGCTCTTTCAGGATTACTTTACTACATTTATTTACAATATTATAAATCATAGAAGTGGGTGGGAGGAAATGAGCTAGAAAGAACATATAAGTGGCATTATATCTCTCCCAAAGTAGCCAGCGCACCCTCTGTTGTGATTCCTCTAACCGTTGAAAAACACGTTATCTCTTTGTTTTATGTATACACCGAAGTGATTTTAGTCAGTGTACTAGGGGGCCCTCACTAGAGCACACCCTATAGAAAGAAAACACATTCTCTTTAAACATAAGATACAATTCCTTTGAGATCCTGTTAATCATTTTTCCTTTCTAATTGAAAAAGTCACCACAGAAATTAGAGTACGAATTTCATTATTCTAGAAAGAACCTTAAAAGTTGACATGTCTTTGAACAATTGTCTCAGAAATCCTTTTTTAAGTACATTTTCATTTTCTGGCATGGCTTGAATTGAATTCTAAACTTTCTGCTGCTTGTCCTCTAAGCTCCTCTGGTGAATTTAAATAGGTTTCCCTATATATTTAGTACATTCAAGAATTCTTTGTCGCAGTGCCTACTCTGCTTTATTATTAGAAGGCTGTCTCGGAAGTCCAGCAGCCAGTTTGTTTTCTGCCATTAATAAAGAGTCTACTTTTTTTCCTCACTTCTTTGAAGAAGTTGAAAAGACTCCATGTTGGGGGGTGGTGGGGGCAGGAAGAGAGACAGAAGTGAAGTGAACCGACTGTGGTGTAATCCCCCATCAAAAAATGTTGTCTAATGTAGAAACCTCCCAAAGTTTACAAATGCACCGGCTGGGCTTCTAGTGTGATATGTAACAGACAGATAACCTAGCCACAGCCTGGTTTCCCTTTCCCCACGAAGAATACGAAGTCTCCTATGAGAAAGACATTACACTTTTTAAACCCTACAGAACCAAATACTTCCACTGGCTAGTGTTTCAACACCACCCAAATCTCTTACTGAAGATGTCTGGAAACTGGAGAGATAATCACAATGTAAATTTATAATTTCTCACAATTCCCTTGTACGTCTAGGAAAACAAATAGAAGGGTTTCAAGAAAGACCTACCAATTTGGATGCACAAAAGATTGAGGTTGACTCATGGCCTAGGGAAAGCTAATTCAAAGCAAGGAAAGATGATTCCACAGAATAGTCCCTTGGCGCTCACAAATCGTCAGACACCTACCAACAGAGAGGGAGAAACTTTTTAGAAAAAAAGGAATGGTTAAATCCACCTAAATAAAAGAAGCCAAAATACCTTACAAGGCTAGGATGAAACCTGGAAGTTACTGTTCTTATTTGGTTGACGTAAGAGACAGTCCATGATTATTAATATATTTGTTTAGGAATTAATTATTAAGGTAACAAACTTAAAGTCACATTACTTATATGAACAATGAAAGATTTAGTTTATCATATGAGAATTTTTCACTTCTAATTTCTCCATGAAACATGTATGAAATTAGCTGATTATATAAAACTATTTAATCTTAAATTCACTTAATATCATTACCTTTCAAGTTCCTCTTACTTTTAAACCTTCACAAGTAAAACATTACATACAAGTTAGTATTATTGGCTAGTAATGCACTTCATCTGATAAAGCTACATTGAACATAGAGAGATTTGGGGGGGGGAAAGGAATGAAAGTTGAAGCTAGCTCATTGAAAAAATGCTACGGATGATTTTATGAAGATGTCTCAATTTTTATACTGATTTTACTGATGTTTTTTAAAAATTGAAGATACATGTACATATATACACATATATAATGTATATGTATATATGCCTCAGTGTGTATTTGGTCACTGATCATCAGAAAACTAAGTATGCAGATGACAGATAATAATAGCACTTAAGTTTCTGCATACCAAACGTGCATTTGCAGAGCTACACTAAAAAGTCTTATTTTTCAAATGTTTACAAATGCCCAGGATTTTTAAAAACTTCTCTGTATGAGAAACTTCATTTTCCTTTTCCAAATACAGTCACTAAGAGATCAGTGGAATTTGAGTACCGAGTTAAAGGTCTGGTAAGAAATTAAACAAAAGAATCCAAGTAATCAAAATGATGCCTGCATTTGCTCCTACCGAAATGTAGGCTGCACTGTGTGTGTAAATGGCAAGAAAATTTGGGCGTTAGCTAACCCTTTATGTACTGTTTTCTCAAAACTCATCCAAACATGACAGCTTGTAAAACCATTTACATATTTATCAGGTGAATTCGACCAAGCCTAAGCATGTCCATTTGAAGAGGAATGTAAGGTAGTATATACCTTTTCTCATTTCATTAGTAATTAACTTGTACTATAATTCCCCTGTGATACTTATACCTCTTCTAGATATTATTAATGTAGCCTGATGCTTAAGAATATCTCTGTCTAGCTCTTCTTTAGCTTCAGTGGAACACTAAAGTGTTGTAGACTTTTATGCTAAGAAAAATATTGATCCCGTGAACCCTGAAATGAAAAATAATCATATTTAGATCTGGCAGAATTCCAGAAGTGGCTTCCTTGACGGGTCCTAAAAGATTAAAAAAAATGCCATTTTGGAAAATTAATATTTTCCTTACAGAGATTAAAAGTTAAATGCACGAGTGTCACAAGATTCACAGAGCAATACAAAAGAGACAGAAACAACTAATACTTCATCGGCCTTTGATAGATTTTAGCTGATAAGTTTAAAGTGAGTGATGATTATAAAAAAAAGGAACTTGAAGTTCATAGTAAATTAACAAGCAAAGTGAAGAAGGAGAAAGAATCAAGCGGGGGTTAGTGTATTTATGTAAAACAGTGATTTGCTATTTCAAAATTAAAATGTGAAAATAAGCTGGTGTCAGAGAGGAGGTGATTCCTCATTTCCACCGCACTGAGCAAGCTCACATCGGCAGCAGACAGCTCTTAATATATGCGTCTGGCTCAGGCTGGTCTCCCAACCAGGAAGCCATCGAATTGTTAATATCACTGCTTTTTTTGTATGCAACACACATCATTTTCTCGCTCTTTGTCGTAGACCTCTCCTTTTATTTTAAGCTTAGTATGATCTGATTTTCCAAGTCATATTTTATAGCCCCAAACAATATTATTGTTTGACAGCTTAGATAGAAATGCAGAAAAAGTGGCATCCACCTATCCACATGCAGCATAAAGTAGTTTATATAAACAAAGTCATCCCCTTAAATCTCCACTCACCTTTATGGAGTAAGAGAAAAGCTTTATCAATGATATTCTCAGAAAAGATAGTTTATATGCAGGAAGTTTACATAGGGAGGGTTCAAAGAATGCACGATGATTAGTAAAAAATAAACATCACTGCATTCTAAATTCAGCTTTGGTACCTTCCCTCTATGAAAAAGAAGTTAACATAGAGTCTAAATCATAGCTATAATAACACAAAAAATATTGCATTTGAAATAGCTCATATCTGATATCACTATAGCCAATAAACAACCATCCCTTGCATTATTTTAGAACTAAATGTATGAAATATCATTTACATATTATTTATGATTGTGTTAAATCAGGTGTCTGTAGACATATACCTGTGTGTGATAATTGTTACATATACGAGGTAGTTTCTGATCTGTTGGATAAACATTGCTATTAAATATAATCAAGTTTCTGTGCACTTGTAGACACACATGCATATAGAGTTCTTTGTATTGAGAAACTTGTGCTTTTAGAAGTGTTTAAGTATAATGAAAGTGTGGTTCAAAGAAGTAAAAGATAAACACTATCAAAAATCTTTACTGTCTCTATAACCTCCCTTTCACATGGAGTTTTAAAACAAATGTTTATACACACACATATACACACTTAATATTTCAGATATTCTAGATAAAATAGGTGATAATAAAGAATCTGAATAGGCACAATGTGGATACATGTTTACACTTATTTTACGTGGCTTGTATAGAGGAAGAACATGTTGACGATATTGTAATATCAATTTTTTAAGGAAATATAACTCATGGGTGATTTGCAGCTTATGATAGTTCAAACATGAGTGATTGTAACAAATCCAATGAAAAGGTGAACAAAGACTCCATACAGTGCTCTAAAGTACATTCATAAATTTATTTTAACAATGCAGAAGGTACATATAATTTATAGCACCCATGTAAAGCATTAGAGTTAAAAGAATGAAATCATTTTGGTTCTTCTATTCTGGAAAGTCTCTCATCTCCACTGTGTATCTTAGTATCTGCAATATTATTGTAAAATTTGTAAATAGATTTAATATATTGATTCCACTTACAATAAATCAATATTTGATGTGACAATTGTCTAACAATGTTCAAATATGACACGTTACTTACAGTTGGAATAGTTTATAAGACTAAAATTCGTATAAAACTCAAACTATGCAGCTCAGAGTCCATTGATCGATGAACTAGAGCAGTCTGACTTCAGAGGTGGTGTTTACTGATTTATCTCCCATAGGTCCATGATATATATGAAGTAAAATATAAAGACTAAAAGGCACCATATTTTTGCTAATTATTGATAACTCTTATGACAAGAGAATATCTTGTTATAATAGGACATATAAAGTATTTTGTCTGCTTAAAAGACTAAAGAAAACTCTGGCAATAAATACCAAGTATAAAATAGCATTCTTCTTAAATCAGTAGTAAAATCTAATAGGGTCAGTAAAGAAGATTGTAAATTATTTATTTCTAGGCCTCGAGCATGATTATAGCTATACATTACATATTCTGAGCCACAGTTACATGGAGACATATAGGACTTATTTAAGAAGCTAATGTATATATTTCTATGCATATGAACAAAGTTATAAATATAAGCCACTGTCTTCAGTACTAAGGAGGTATATTCTCTTAGACTAGCCACCTTAAAACACATCCAAAGAAGCATTTTGAAAACACCTGTCTTTTAACTTTGCTTCTTACATAGTTCTCTTACACTGCTTTTATATGGTTGTTATAATATCATACAAATGCTATTCAGTGCAACTCAGTAATCACTTTTGAGTACAGTTTCTGAAAATAGTATTTTTGGGGGTGGGTCATGATGAAAACATTGCTGATTATAAAGAAGAGCATTGTTCTTTTCTCCTAGGCAGAATCTATGTATGTTCTTTTGTTCTGGTGGTAACTGCAGACAATCAATAAGGTCCAAAGCTGCTGGTTCCCCTCCGCCTAGGTCCCAAGAGCCTGACTTGTGATGTTACTAAAATACCTCACAAGTTAGGGTCTCAGGGACTAGGAAAAGTCTGGTTTGATGCGGTTGAATTCTTCTTCCAGTAATAAGGCTAGCTTAGAAATTACAGTTGGGTTCAGTTAAACTTTTTCCTCTAAATACTAATTAAAATACATACGTAGAAATAGATATGATACATAAAAGTTAGGATTAGCTGAATATTCACGACGACCACTTACAGACTAATTCCAGACCTTAAAATAATGAAGAATATGAGAAACAATGCAGACAATGAACAGTTAAGAGTCATTCCATCAGATTCAAAGAAAGAGACTAGAAATGGGTTAAAATCTGTTCCTAGCAGATTTGTACAGCAACACCATAGCCTCTATTACATTAAAGAAGGATTTTATGCCAGTTAATGGGACCCTAATTGAAATTTTGCTTCCCATTACACTTCTATACAGTACAACTGTTAAGGTGGGCCAAGGACACATAACACTTTAAATCTGATTTCAGTATATACTGTTGCAGATAAGAATAAAACAAAAACTTTTTTGCATGTCATAATTTAATACCTCCGAAGCTTGATTTTTCTCTCTGAATCTCCAAACTATTCAGACAGCAAATATTTCCATGCATACTCTGCAGCTATTTGAGCAATGCCACTTAATAAACATCTAAATGCTGGCAACATGAGAAGAAAAAAAAAAGATTCTATTTCTTAAATAATTGCATTAGAAAGCTCAATACTTTTGAAAATACACAATCCCAATCCTGTATATTCACTGAATTTCCTCCGATCTTTTAGCCTTGTTTGTGGCTCAAGAACAGAATTGGTACTTTAGGAATGATCCAAGGTTTAGTAGCATAGAACGCAGGGTATAACAATCGGACCAGCCATAACATAACAGTCCTGGCCACAGAAGTAGATTCTGGTTCTTCTGAAGTGGTTGATCTTAAAAGGGAAAAGAGGAGGAAAAAAAAATGGAAAGAATTAGAATGTTTTCCTGCAGAACAGGTGAATCATCCATTTCCAAGTAAGCTGCAAGGAAAGCTATGCTGAACAAAATATTTGCTAACTGGCCCCCCTCCTCCACCCTAGTACCACACCCCTTTCCAACCACCACCCCCCACCCCCTGTCCAGATCTTTACTTTGCCTTGTAAGACTTTAAATATTCTGCTCCATGATGTAATGCATCATTATATAAGATCTCTTTCTGTTTATCATTTGATTTTCCATACTGAATCCGTTATGGCTTAAAATAGTAAATAGTTAAAAAATAAAATAAAAAAGCAGCACTCACAAAAAGCAAAAAATAAAACAGTCCTTAGATATAAGTCCATGCTTTTCCTTAAAACTGAATATGGCTTTACAATTTTTGACCATAGCATTCAACCAATTATTAGAATGAAAAATCTCACCCCTCCATAAATATGACATTAACATAATTATACCACCCCCATCACGGAGACCCATCCTCCTTAGGGAATACATCTGATGCTCCAAAGATGGAAATCAGTCAGATTTTAGTTGCTCTCCAACGTACCTTTGCTTCTCACTGACTGACTGGCTTTTACCCTCCACGCACTCACACGCCACCCCCTCCCCTCGGCTAGACACGGATGCCCGAGCGAGCACGCGCGCGCACAGGCATACAGACACCCAGCGAGAGGCGAGGCGAAGCATCTGATGCTGACTCAGAGCGCTTCTGTGTGCAGGGGGTGGCCGCGGCTGGTATTTTCACTGCGCTCATCATTAACATTAACTCACAGTCTAGCATCCACCCTCTCCCAGACCTGCGGGACTGCAGCATTTGCATGACGCTGTCACTCTAGCCTTTGCAGGTCAGATGATAGGGGGGGAAAAAGCAAAGAAAAGGAAAGAAAGAAAAGGACTGGCAAGAAAAAGCCCCAAGACTCTTGTAAGAATTCCCTTCGCTTCTTCCAGGGTCTCCTGATTTTTCTACCTTTCTACTTCCTCTGTGGCTAGGTCTCAGTTGTTTGACATCTTTCCGGAAGAAAATGTCTTGTGCTTCAGTGAGCCAGTAGTCAGTTGGTCCTCCCCTCCCCTCACACTCGGATCCCCACCCCTTTCTCCCCCTAATCAATAAGACGGATCTCCAAATGCAGTTGTGGAAACAGGCTCCGACACAGTCTCAGCCTGGATCCACTACCTCAGAGAGCAGGCAGCCAGGCTCACATGTGAGAGAGCGAGAAAATGCCAGCAATTCCTTAATAGTCCCAGACTTCATTCTACACCTTCTTTTTTTTGCCCCCCTGGCTGAAGAAAGAGCAAAAGGAGTGTTTCCACTTCTATATGGAGAGACCCAGACAGCCCAAGGGACACATGAGTGAGACCGATCTGTATAGATCAATCATTTCTATCTAATAATGAGCAAAACTACAATTTTAATAAGAATAATTGCTTAATATTTTTATTAGCTGTGCTCTCAGTTCACAGGAATTATAAGAGGTGCCAGGATCTGAATCATCAATATGATTTAAACTGTGTCGAAATCCTAATTTGCTGGAATGAAATCAACCAACAGGATATTAATATGTTTTTTGTTTTTATTTTTTGATTTAAGAACTTCTAAAAATAATAACAAATAGCTGTGTGTTGGTGAATATGTAAAAGCTTTTGAGATTAAGACATGCTCGCGGGTGGTAACTATTAAAGATTGAATATATGCTCACATAAAATATGGATTTGTGTACATACATGAAAACAATCTACTACATGCATTGTTACAAAAGGAGCTAAAATATTTGGCTGAACACAGTCGTGTTTGTACTACAGTGTTTCACAACATAAAAGACAGTATATAGGTATTTATCCAGTTCCTTTGTTCTTCAATTGTTCTTTTTAATGACAGAATGTGGTAAACTGCCTACCTTTCCTTTCTACATGAGCAATATTTCTGAATCGCTTGCCAGCCAGAACTAGCCATCGGTGACTCTGCAGCATGCAAGAAATACGTACAAAGGAAAGAAAAGTACGGCAATTCTCAAGCCAACTGTAATGCTGTCTGGTGCTGTAGAAATTTCAATTTACTCACACAGACAGATCCCAGCATGCACTGCGGCACTGCAGAACCAACTAAGGTAGCAGTTTGGCCACAGATCTGTGGCAACAAACGTGAAGGACAACCATTTGCAGAGGTTCCAAAGAAAACATCACACGACCCATAAAAAGAAGGACGCATCTGCAGGAGGAGACGTATCTCTAAAATCAGCTCCTACAGGCTCCTGATTTGAAACCAAAAAGCAAAAAAGGAAAGGAAAAACTTAAGCACAAAAACAAAAAAACACAAATAAAAGAAGTGGGCACCCAAAGAAAGTACACACGCCCGCGCGAGAGAAAGGCAGGAAAGAAAAGCGTAAGAGAAGGAGAAAGAAGAGGAAATGGAGAAATAGGAAGAGGGAGGGGAGGGGTGAAGGAGGGGAAGAAAGAAACAGGAAGAGCACAGAATCCCCAGGCAATGAAGCAACAAATAACACATGAAATTAGACTTCGGAAACTCAAGATTCGGGAATCGTGGTCAAGGTTAGAACTTAATGAAAAACTACAACAGAAATTAACACATGTCCAGCATGGCTTAAGATATTTATTTTCAGTAACAGATGCCTGCTGACTTCTTCCTTCCTGTTCTATGCGTATAAAACTGGTCATCTCTTAAAGTCTTTTTGCTCAAACCCATCTTTCTTTTTTTCTTTTTTTTTTTTTAGCACTCTAGCATCTGCCTCCTTTATGCAATTTTTTTTCTAGACAGTACCCACAATACTCTGGATAAATTAATGTCACGACCTCGCTATGGCTATCAGACATAAAATGTCGACTATTTTAATAATTGAACATGCGCTTACAGCAAACTGCCTATTGATATCTTAGCTCTGTGGACTATCTTCACGAGCACCTCACTCCTAGCTCTACAAATCAGAAACAACAGATGCAAATACAACTTACCCCCACCCTGGCCGAATCCACGACATCTCTTTTTCTCACATTCAGAGACAGACACACACATCACTCAACTTTACAGAAGGCATAAAAATATTAACGAAGGAGGTTAAAAAATCAAGGGGAATGAAGGTTTGAAGACAAATAATGATTATAACGGAGTGGCCATGCATTTAAAATATTTATATCCAAACAGGAGTTAGCCAGTTTCAAGTGTCCGGGCTTCTGTCAAGACCACCATTAGGACCAGTGGGAATGCAGACTTGATTAAATCAATATTTATTTGAAAGAAGATGTTGTAATCAATCAGTTCAATTGCCGCTGTCATAGATATGGGTTTAAGGTCTCTTTTGATTCTAATTTCTAATCATCAGTACTAAGATATCCCTGAATGAGGCTTTGACTGTGGCTAAAGTGTTTACAAAGCAAAAATTTCACCTTGCTTTATATTTCATTTAAGCAATGTAATTCAAGTATGGTCTCATTAGATCAATTATTTTTATATGTTATTTTCTATGTTTTCTTTCTTAAAAATATAACCAAGATAGATCCGACTGTATATCAAATGACACATTAAGCTAGAGGAAGCAATAATGATTCTGCAATACTTTAATACAACCTGTCCTCCACCTTACTGCTAAGGCAGTGAGGGGATCTTTTATTTCTGATAAAGGTCATTTGAAGTCAGTGTTATGGGTATTGTATTTAACAACACTAGTGGGGTTTGGGGTAAGAGAGACCGAGGACAAGAAAGAGCTCTACAGTTCAAACTTGGATTCAAAATTCATGGCCATGCAGAATATATTGTGGTTTTTTTTTTACTAGTTCCATAGTATTTTGTTTTACTTAACCTACACTCTCTAAGAAGGTGTGACCCCCCCCCCCACATGTAGGTATTAAAGGTAAGTAAAAGTAAAAACTGAGTTCCTCTGTTGCCTTAGCCACACTTCAGTGTATCATAGCTCACATGGCTGGTGGTTACCATTTTGGACAATGCAGCTCTAGCACATTTCCACCCTTGCAGAAAGTTTTATTGGACAGTGCTGCCTTAAACTGTCCTTGTGAAAAGTTTATAGCATAACTGATCATTGGGTCCTGATGCTTTCATTCCAGTCTATTTTGGGAGAATGAATCTATACTGACTTATTTGAACATGGAAAAGAAGAGAATTTCTTCTAACTGAAGAGCATCTAGTGGTTTGGTTTACTAACAGTTTTGACATATGTAAGATTACTTAAGGGCAGGGATTATAAAGAAAATAACTTTAAGGCAGTTGGTAACAAAACCATCAGAAGACACACAAAAAAATACTCGTGCTGAAGTCTCTGAATAAATCTGACAGACGCTTATTTGTCTAACTTTTCCAGAAATGAGAACTGTGCTCTTTTTGTGTCAAACAACATATATTACATCTTTCATTTTCAATATTTCAAAATATTTTCATTTGCAATAAAGAAGGGATGTAGTAGGGGTGCTGGTAGCTCAGTCAGTTAAGTGTCTGACTTAGGCTCAGGTCATGATCTCAGGGTCCTGAGATCGAGCCCTGCATTGGGCTCCCCACTCAGCAGGGAGTCTGCTTGTCCCTCTTCTTCTCCCTCTGCCCCTCCTCTGGCTCATGCTGTCTCTGCCTCTCTTTCAAATAAATAATTAAATAAAATCTTTTAAAAAAAAAGGGATGTAATAGTAGTGAGTAGCAAAATCCCAGGGAAAAAGCAATTTAAAAAAAAAATCCTACTCATATAAGGAAAGAATAGCAGTTAAGAGCAGCAACAACTATGGTCAGACTTTTTTTTAAAAGAGAAAATAGTAATTAAAGAGTAGGGAGATAAGAATCAGATGCCAACAAACAAGGTTGATCTGGTTGGGAATTTTCTATTGAATAAAACGTTGGCAAAAAACCCAAAAGGGGTGTGTGTGTGTGTGTGTGTGTGTGTGTGTGTGTGTGTGTGTGTGTATACCTAGTTAAGGTAATTTTGAGTTACCAATGAGATTCTGAAACCAATTATCTTAAACAAAATGAAAATAAAGTATAATGCAGATGTGAGTTATCACTCTAAAAATTTTGTGGTGAAGGAGACAGCTACTTTTTAACCAGGGAAAAACCTGACCTACATTTTCCTTTCAAAGTTTAGTATTTGGACTAGAGGATGATTCAGTGTTTAACTCAGACACTTTTTGACTAGGATGCAAAAGGTTTGTCAACCTGGATTTTTTTTTTTTTTTTACCTCTCTTTTCATAAGTACAGAGCGTCACAACTGACATGGAAAAATAATCACAAAAATTTCTCTTCCTTTCAGGGATGATCCTTTAGAACCTGGTACATGAAATCTAATGTTCATTTCTCTATCTAGGAAATGTATACGATAGCAACTCTCTATGGGAATCACTCTCCCTCTCGTTTTCTTTCCCTCTTCCCCTCCCCGCCTCTGCTTTCCCCAAGCGTGCAACCCCTTGTCAATCCAGCCTGTCATCAATATCCACCAAGGGACCCCATTCAACGCCACACCGGCGAGATGAGACATGAGGAGAGCTTGTCTGAGATGGGGTAATTAGAGCAAGAACATGAACTTGAGCAAGGTCTTGAGGGGAAAGTGGTAGGAACAGCCACACATAGGAACAATCAGGTCTTGACGATGCTGGTGGAGTATTCCAGGAAATAAAAAAAGAAAAAAAAAAAAGGAAAAAGAAAAAGGCAGGGTATGATAATGAGGGGCAATTTAGAGACCATGAAAAACTATGTCATATCAAATTATATGTAAATCTGGAAGAGTATTTTTTTATAGTTAGCAGGATTATACACACCAATAATAAAAGGACATTTCTGCTGTGTTGATGTGCTCCCTAACAGGTGAAAGAGAAAATTTATTCTTGACTTTTCAAGATGGGGCATAAATAGAAAGGATTTAAATGATATCAAGTGACTTCAGGATTATTGTCGTATTTAGAGCTTGAATATTATGGCAAAGGAGCAATAATAATTTTTATTTTAGCTTCTATGACTCTAGAAAAATACCATTTTCCTTACGTTCGATATACAATACTTTTAAACAAAGTTAGGAAGTAGGAGGGGAACTAATCTATGAGTCAGCAAACTGGGTCTAGTGCCGATTCAGTAAGTAATAGTTTATGGTCTTGGATAAGTCACTTAACCCTCAGAACCTTGGTTCCTGTCCCTTTAAAATTGGGAGGGATGACTAGGATAATCATCAAGGCCTAATTCAGCTCTAAAGAATTGTGCAACAGAAGGGGAGTAAAATTAGAAACATGTGTTGGTCATTACTACTTACTAGTTAGATATTTGTATACATCATCGTCTCATTTGATCATTATAGTACTGTTAGTAGCATCTATCTCCAGAAAGATTAATGACAGCTCTTCCTATGTCCCAGTGATATCTCGCGTAATAACCAATTCTCAAAAATTTCAAAAATTTCATTTCATATCATTTGCATAATATGCTAACATTAAAATTTCTACTGGATATTTTACATGGTTTACAATATTTACATTTAAATTTTCACTTATTTGAAGTAATATATAAAATATTTTCATTTTAGAACTTGGGATGTAACAATTTTTTAAGATTTAGAAAAATGTGTACATACTGTTATGGTATATGCAGTAGGGGGAAGAAGTCATTGTTTCTTTGGATAACTCACTTGTAAAAATTAGCCTATATAGATAAAAAAAATTTTAGAATTAATTGATAGAACAGACTTATTTCAGCTTTAAAATGCATTCAAAATGTCAAGCTAAAATATGTCAGGTTATAAAACCTCCTTAAGTAGCTCTTTGAAATTTTAAATTAAAAAAATTCAGAAAGTCAGGTGAATCATAGGTTTAAAAATTTCTGTCAACTGCCAAAAACTTTTAAAACATATTTTTGGCTTTTAAAAATACTCATTTTGAATGCTGCTTAATTTGGGTGGAATAAAGTTATTAATGGATAGTTATTATCCTGATTGCTCATAATCATTCTAGATTTTTCAGTTTCCTTCAATATGAAAAATATGCTAATATCATAGGGGTTTTTTCCTCATAAAGAAAAAAATATTTTATCCATTGATCATGATAGTTAAGAAGGGAGCACTAATGATAGAGTAAGTTATCTTAAATAAAAAAGTATTCTCTCTATAGATACTTACATTTCCTTTTTTTATTTTTTCCTATTAAAAGTGTTTATTTTTGAAGTCTAATATCATTCAATCATATATGTTCAAGATTGAATTTCCACTTTGTTATCTCTATGCTCATTGATAGAAATTGCTTACTGATTAACATATTTTTAGAAGTATACACACTGGGAGACAAATTTAACTTTGCAAAACATATTCTTTTCACTAGGGGGACTTCTTCCCCTTAATGCATTGTGCCATAAGAGTATATATACATTTTTCTAAATCTTAAAAAATTGCTACCTCCTTAGTTCTAAAATGAAAATATTTTATATATTATTTCAAAACATATTCTGCCACTATACTATATTCTCAAACATTGTTACATAGGTTTTCCAACCAATTTCATAGGATGAGAAAGTTTCCATTACATGGGAGTAAAGGAAAATGCTTCTAAGCATTATAAATCTCATTTAAATATATCTGAACAGTAAAGGTTCAAGTGTATCCTGCACTCTCATGCTTTATTCCCATCCTTTCCAATCAATTGTATTGATTTGTTAAGGGTTAGAAGGTATGCTTTCATTGATCAAGGAAATAGCCTGACACAGCAAACCTTCCGACAAGTTCAGGCAGATCAATCTCACCTTTGCTTTCTTTTGGATACATTATGGTTATTCATTCTGCATCCCCTAAATTCCATAGTCCATATCTTAGTTTAAGAAAGGAAATGGATAAAGAATCACCTATTTTCTCAGAAGAAAAATGATACATTGCTGGATCTTCCCCACCCTGAACTGCTTTTGAATTTGATGGATATTGTATCACCTGATGAAGAGATTGGCCTCCTTTTCTAGTTCACTTGAGAATCCTGTCCCTTTTCAGGATTTTACAAAGCATTGGGGGGAAAAAAAAAACAAACCTAAAAAAAATGTTGAATCTGTTTACAAAATGAGTGTCTGTTTGAGAAAACAAAAATGAAAACACATCATTGTGACCTTTTTTTCTAGGGCCACCTACCCGTTCATTTTTTTAATGCCTTGGTGGCAATGGCCAAGCTGCTTACCATCCACAGGTCCTGACAGCTTCATCACTTCAAGAAACTCAAGGACCCAAATTACCTTGGAAAATAATTCTTTAAAAACCTTCATACAGTGTCATATTGGTATATTAATTCTCCTGTGAGGGTATTTTTTAAGACCCTGTACTCGAAACCTCCAGGAGTTATTAGTATTTTGATTTCCATTGTCCTGAAAAGTTACATGCTGTTTAACACCCTTCTTACCCTGTAAATTTTACTTTGGTAACAAAGTAAATATTCACAAAAATTCAAAACCCTCATAACCCAAATGGCCCAGGGGCCTGTCAGGTTTTTGTTATTATTATTTTAAAATTTTTTTAAAGTCATACTTGCTTATATTTATTTAGCAATTTAATTAATTTATTTTCTCTTATGTACCACGAGTCATAACTCATTAAAGAAGGTTATAGTTTATGTTCAGACACATTGCCATTATAAAGCTTTGAATTTAGGAGAAACATATTTCCATTCCTGTGCCCGACAAAGACATGTTTTAAAGTACACATTAAACAAAAGAGAACAGCTTTTCCATTACTAAATGCAGTGCTCAGTAGGACAGAAAACTTACTGGTTCTCTTAAATGCTAAACCTTTAAAACATTTGCTGGATGACAGCATTATAGAAAAAAATAGTTTCTTTAGCAAAGAATTAAAGCTGAATATGCAACATTTCTTAGGAGCATTGAATAAGTCTATTTGTCCAGCTTACTTTGCAAAGACTGCGTAGAAAACAGCACCATAAACACTTTCAGTCCCCACACAAGGGCTAAACAAAGAGTCCTCTTTCTAGCCATCTAATCGGGTAATTTATTTTTTCAACCATCACATAAATCGAAACACAGCTGTAACCAATGACTTGCAGATCCAGTTCCCAGCCAGCTGGAATCAGTTCTGCTGAAACAGCAAGATTTTTACATTGTTCACTTCTGTACATCTGGAGAAATCATTGAGGTTCAAAGGTGACCAGAAAAGCTCTTTAAATAAATTTAACCGACAGTGAAGATTTGCCTAAGGATCTATAAACTCCACATTCACTTTTGCAAAATGTTCATTTCATGAAATTAATTCTTATAAAGGCTATTTGCATCCTCATCTGTATAGACTTTATGAGTTGCTAATTGAATTAAGCACTTGAATGCCTGTTTCTTTCAAACAACTTGCTTAGGGTTCTTCCCAACTTTTCATAGGAGTTGTAGCTATTTAGAGATGGTTACATTAAAACATTATGTTACAAGCAGAAACAGGGACTATAAGGACCTGGAACAAAAGCCTATATGAGAAATGCACCTACTCATATCTCAAATTTAATCTTGTTGAGTTAATATAATCCTCTATTTAGATAAAATAAAGGAGAAACACTATCCGAAAGAAAGCAGAGCTGGAACACCTCCATCAAGCCAGGCAGGCAAATCCCTAAGGAGCCAGAGTCCTGGGAGAGACAAACTCAGATTAGGAATGTTCCACATGCAGTATTACAGGGAGGTGGTTCTGGCACTAGAAAAGAATCCCCCTCCACCCCCCCCCAAAAAAGAAAAGAAACCCAAGAGCAGCAGCCCCTTTTGCTCTACCCTAGACATATACATGTGCACACAGAGCAGAAGTTAAGACTCCCCAAAACAAAAACTGACACAGCCCATCCTTGATCTAAAAAGCTTTCTGCAAAAGTTGGCTCAACTTAGAGCAAACAAACCCAGAAGAATCAATGCAGCTTGGCTTTTAAATTACACACCATATATCAATTCAAAGGCATCATTTTCTTTACTAAAGCCATCGCAGAGATACTCATCTTGGGGAAAATGAACGTATATGTCTGGCAAACTTCTCAATACAGTTTTTATTGTGTCAAAAAACCAAATACAAACTAATCACATGTGTTTTATTTTGTTCTCCTTTGGTTAAGTCAATATACAAGTAAACAAATGATCTTCAATAGCCATCTTATTCAAA
Organism: Ailurus styani; assembly: GCA_002007465.1. Taxonomy (NCBI): domain Eukaryota; kingdom Metazoa; phylum Chordata; class Mammalia; order Carnivora; family Ailuridae; genus Ailurus; species Ailurus styani. Next base: position 7,315,962 of record LNAC01000003.1, read on the forward strand.
CATGTGGCTATTTCAGTCTGGACTTCCTTATGAATTATACCTCTCATTAAAAAAAAAGTGAAAAAACAAGTAGTAATACAGTATACTTTTAGTGTTTACTGAATGACAGATGGTGATCACAGAGTAAGGAGCGATTCCCCATTAGATATTAAATTCACATGAAAGTGTGTAAGTTCATTCACTTGGTAAACAAATATGTGGCCAATTTTTATGTCAGTCACTGGGTACAAAGGCTATAGGAAACTAGTCTGGAGCAGAGAGAAATCTGATATAATAAATAACAAAATATTCAGTGTCATGAGAATTATGTTTAAGAATTTCAGGATCCTAGAAAATTGAATCTAACCAAAAGGCAGGAGGTCTGCCCTCTTGTCCGCTACTGGTATCGACTGGCTGGGTGATCTAGAGAAAAGCAGCCCTATGGATCCCCTGTGCAAGATGAATCTAATTTCCTTTCCAGCTCCAGTATCCACATTCTGGTAGGCAATTTTTGAAATCCCAATACATGTCTGCTTCTCTTATTTTTCCTCTTGAAATGTAAAATCCCAGATTTTCTTTCTTAATGTCCTCACTTTGGGAATGGACATCATTTTAAAAAACAACAATCCTTTTTGTAGAGATGAACCAACCAACCCAGAGATAACCAGAATCTACTATACCATATTCCTGATGAGTCAAGGGAAAGTTAACTTTATGGGGAAAATTCTCGAACAGACATGGCTTAATTTTATGAATATGTCATTAAATATTAAGCAACCAGTTAAATGTCTCATTGTTTTAAAACAGGACTAAAATTAGGCAGCTCCCACATTCTGTTCTCTACTATAATATTTAAGATGTTTTATGAAGAAATTCACAGGGCTGGAGTTTCCTGTGCTATATATAAACATTTTAGTTCTTTGAATTCACATGTATCCCAGAATCCTGTGATCTATGATGTCTAAATATTCATTCAAACATGCAATATTTCTAAAACATCTGTAACATATGACATATATACCAAATATATACACATTTGTGCTAGTGAACATTGTGTTTGTAGAAATAAACATATCCCCAAATCTTCATAATCCATGATAGAAAATCACCTGCACCAATAGCATGAAAAATTGTTATGTTCCACAGACACTTGTTCATAACAAGACAAAGAAAATAGACTTCCCACAATAATTTCTGCTGGGAGAAAAACAGGAGGGTAGGCTCTTATTAGAAAGTAATTTGTCTTCGGTATTTCCTAACTGATAATATGCTGTAATATGCCCAGCTTAGAAGTAAATTTTATAAATAATGAATTATTCAGTCATGAGGATTACCTTTAAGAATTCCAAGGTAATAGAAATACGCTTAACAAAGGATTTGAAATACATATTTAATACAATGTGGGATCCATGCAACATGGGATAAGAAAACTTTATAGAAAATTGCCTTCTCTGGGTCATTATGAGCTGTTAAAATCTAAAAATGTTGTCAGTCCTCACTTTCCTCAAGAAACTAAGAATGGGTTTCTCATTAAATTTTGAGCTGGTAGAATAAAGGTCTAAAATAGGCAAAAGTTCTATGTCCATTTGTGAATTTTGCTCTTATCGTGCTAAGAGATTATTTTGTCCATTAATGTTAGCCTGACTCTTTTTAAGTCCTGGTAAGACATGGTATTTCATCAATATGCCAAATCCGTTGTTAAGCATGTTACATATAATCTTGTGTGATAATAATAGTTTCAATTTCTTTGGGCTAGCTCTCTGACTAGAGAGTCAGAACATAAATTTTAAAAGTATGTATTTAAATATAATTACCATTAAACTAGCCTAAAGAATTATAGTTGTTATTTAACAAAGGCTTTTAAATCCTAATAATTGATTTTTAACCATCAAGGTAGCATTTATTTATATTAATTGTTTGCTTAGATGTATACTTCATTTGTAATGGTACTCAACTATCATCCAGTCTCCATGGGGAAATGGTAGAATTTTACATATTTAAAAGTGGTTTGAAACATGGCAAGGTAGAAAGTACTAAAAATCCATATTCAGGGAGGGGTGAGAAATCCAGTTTTGTTACATAAAGATGAGCATGAGGAGAATGCAGGGAGGTAGGGCTGGAGAGGCAGCAGGCGGTGAAATAGAGAAAAAACTCGTAAGACAAGATGGTTCCTCACACATATTCTAGAACATTCTTGAATCAAATAATACTTCCGAGGTAGGATTATCCATGAAATAATTTGTCTCTTTTCTATTTGAAGAAATATATGTAATATTTAAACAATTTCTCCTTTATGCCTGATAAAAGAGAACTGGATCTTACATTGACTTGCAAAATACTGATGGATTTATCTTTAAAATTTTAGCTCACCTCTGCATAGAATCAGGAATAAAGATTTTTGAAAGTCTACTCTAACCTTGGAATTTTAAAATTGGGTGGGTTTTCTCTGTCAAACTCTGGCAGGTCCAGTCACTTCTCTAATCGGGGTTGGATCTTGGTAATATTCATTCCATAGGAAATATCAAGTGAAAGTAATCAGGATTTAAAGATCATAAGATTATGATCAAACACTTTGATACCTTGACTGGATTGTCAAATATACTGAATCCTTATCAGAAAGTTGGATATCGGGGTGCCTGGATGGCTCAGTGGGTTAAGCCTCTGCCTTCGGCTCATGTCATGAACTCAGGGTCCTGGGACTGAGTCCTGCATCGGGCTCTCTGCTCAGTGGGAAGCCTGCTTCTTCCTCTCTCTCTGCCTGCCTCTCTGCCTACTTGTGATCTCTCTCTCTCTCTATGTTGAATAAATAATAAAAATTAAAAAAAAAAGAAAGCTGTATATCATGAACCCTTTTAGAATGTTTTCATGCAAGGGTTTAGCCAAAATCTGGAGGCCAGGAAGGAAGAGACCATTAATTCCTGTAGGAATTATTCTTTGGGAATAAATTCTTTGGGAAAGCAAAAGACGATACGTATATATAATGTATACATATAAACATACTTTTTTAAAATAAGATATGCATGTATATATTTATATATATGTGTTTGTATACTTATATATATATAATTTTATAGTTTAACCCCTTCACTCAGAGATTAATTTCCTGCAATAATGGCTCATAGATTTGTGGAGATACGAAGAAGTCAAATATCTACAAGGGGAACTTGTCTTTGGAGGATTGATTGATCTTACCTATCAATGGGTGAACTTACAGAACAGGCTGCTAAAATAATTGTTTTTATTTATTTATTTATTTATTTATTTATTTATTGAGAGAGTGCACGTGCAAGTTGTGGGGGAGGACTAGAGGGAGAGGGAGAAAGAATCTCAAAGCTGACTCCATGCTCGGCACAGAGCCTAACTCGTGCTTTCTCACGACCCTGAGATCATGACCTGAGCCAAAACCAAGAGTTGGACACTTTACTGACTGAGCTATCCTGGTGCCCCTAAAAAAATTATTTTAATTAGGTTAAAACTAGGAGCTCTTTCAAAATCTGCTGATATTTATGTTAGGGTCAGATTTTGTTTTTTTCTTCTTTCCTCCAATCTTACCACCCTTGTATTAATCAATTTTAAGGAGTAAAAATTACTTCCTTTCCAGAGAAAGAATGACAAAACATTATGTTTGAAATCTTGAGTTTATTTTCTTTCAAGAGGACCTGTAAGTCTTGCAAATACACCATGCTAATCAATGTATTTACCTTTTTATTTCTTTAAGTAGGAAACATTTCCCAAAATATTATAGGCACTGTCATAAGCAAGCCAAGGATACAGCTCATGATTTACATAAAGGCTATGTCCATGAGCTAGCCTGGACAGAAAGAACGCTATACCTATAAGCCTTATATCTGTACAATAAATGAAAGTGAACTTAAGGGAAAAAGTGATTTGGGGTCAAGTATCTCAATATTTTTTGTCTTTTTTAGAACCAACCTCTTATAAATGAAAACTTGATATGTAAAAAATTGGAAAAATCACATTCATTTGGACACTTCAAATAGTACACACCTGTCAAGAAGACTTACATGGGGTTCTTTCCAAGCTTGCACTCACTCTTGACATATATTTTGTGAGTATCCACTGTGCATGAGTGACTATCCGTCCTCAAACACCTTAATATGTAGGGGAAGTGTCAGACACAAACAAAATTATAAAGGATGGAAATATGAAGCATGCTACTTTATACAAATTGCTATGAAAACAAAGGAGAGAGGTTCAATAAATATCGAGAGCTGCCGAGAAGGCTCAAAGCAGGAAACTCCACTTGCATGGAGCCTTGAAGGAGAAGGACTGCCAGAAGAGGCAAAGTCTGAGAAAAAAAAAAAGATATCTAGTTTGTGGGCAGAGAAAGAGGAAAGGCTCAAAGGTGGGGATTCATGCAATGTTTGGGAAATGGCCAGGCAAGGGTGACAGAGTGTTGGCTTCTGCAAGGAATGATATTAGGAAGAATGGCCAAGCAGTTGGACTGCATCACATTTAGAGTGTGTCTTTAATGTTATGCTGAGGATTAATTATTTAAGCAAAAATAAACAGCTAAAATCATCTTGAGGAGGATTTTTTTCCAATTAGTACAATGACCCCACAAAGAAGAATACCAATAATTCCCATGGATTCCAACACCGAATCCCTATCTAGTCCTGTGCTGATATACATCATGCCATTTTATCATACCAGTGACTCCGTGAAGTAAGTGGCATTCCTTATTGGCAATTTATTGACAGGAAATCTGAGCTTCACAGAAAGTTTAGTGTACTCAATGTCATACCATTAGTAAAGGGCTAATATCTGATCCTGGCCTATGTGATTCTGAAGTTTGCCATACCACCTATCAAAGTTAAATTGGCCTCTCTGAGAGAACACTTTTGAATCTGGGTCTCACTACCCAAGAACATGGGCAGTCTATCAGGCTAGGAAGATCCTGCAAAGAACTTCCAAGATGGTACAGCCGTTCCAGGAATCCCTTTGTGTTCTGAACATTTTGGAAGTGACAAGAATTCAAACATAGGTCCATCCAGTCCCAATGCTCATGTTCTTTCCTTCATTGCATGCTCCTATTTGTCTAATTGATAATTAAGCAGCTGTATAAAATTTCATCTTGGGAATGTACCATAATTTGCTCAACTGCTTCCTGACTGCTGAAACTCTCTAGGGGTTCCAGTTTGGGTGTATTGTAACTAGTGCTGAAATCAATGCTTTTCTCCACATCTTGTGTTTTCTATTCAAATTTTCTCCTTTGTGTAATATTGCAGAAGTGGGAAGGTTATGATTTAAAACAGCCGAGGAACTTTGGCATAACTGAATAACAGGTGGCCTAGAGAGGTTTTCCATTTTTATTTGAAACTTACAATATCTCATACAGAACCACAATATCTAATATGATTTCTTTAAAGCCTTTGCTTCTAAGTTTCACTCATGCATTCCTTTTTTTTCATTGGTTCATTAGTCAATCACTTTGTTGTTCATCTATTTCTAATCTGACTACACATTATATGAGTGAAAGATCTGGTAAAGATAAGACTCTTCTTTATCTGGTAGACTTTGAGAGTAGCCACCTAATATTTTAATGTTTAAAGAACATACCAACAGAATATTTTATTTTCTCTCATGTGGTAAAGTCTCAAGTGACACAATAAAAGAACACTAAGCATTACACCATTATGTCTATTCCAAGGAATAAGTTTGGTCGGTAGAACATCAAAGTTTGTACCAAATTTCCCACGAGGATTTTATCAAAACAAGAAATCTACCAGAGTTTGGAGGCTTTTATTGGCATTCTATTTCATTCACATTTCGAATATTTTTAACCTTTTGAAAATAAGCACTTAAAATCACAGAAAAGTAAGCATAAGTGTATCATAGGACAAGTGTTTTTTGAGAGGTCTAAATTAATTTTGAAAGCACGCAGCTCTTCTAATTAGAGAATTAAATATATAAAAGAAAAGCAGATAAAAATGCGTTAAAAGTTAGAAACTCTGAGTTCTAATTTTGTCTCTGCCATGTTCATTGTGCAATGACAGACAAGCTAGTTAGCACTGCAAGGTACTGGTTTCACCATTTGAAAAAGCATTAAGCTACCACAGTGGATTGGAATGTCAATTTTGCAACTCTCAGCCCAATGAAAACAAAAAGTGCCATATAAATGCAAAATAACATTTCCATGTAACAGATTGATACGGGGTTATTTTAGCTGCTGCTTTAAAATCAAGTTTTGCTAAACGAAAAAACAACAACAACAAAACCATTTCATCTGTTTCTTAAACCAGGCTTTATGTACCTGGATGTGGTGAGAGTTACAGGGTTTTGAAAATGTGAAGCAGAGCAAAGAGTCAAGGGAGAAGCCTGAACTTTTTCCTTTGATTGAGATACATATGGTCTAGTAGGGTAAAAAGAAACAGAGACAACTAGTGGAATTTTCAGGATCCGAGGGCACTGTTATCCTGAGATGAAAAATCAAATAAAATTTCCAAACTGTAATAATGCCATCCCAATTCACATATCCCTCCCCAAAAACTTTTAGATTTACAAACCAAAGAAAAATATGAAAGACATTCTAGACCCCTTAAAAAAAAGATGACCTTATGATAATTTTTAAAATAACTACTTGGAGGGGCACCTGGGTGGCTCAGTCGGTTAAGCATTTGCCTTCAGCTCAGGTCATGCTCCCAGGGTGCTGCTCCTTGAGCTCCCTTTAGGGGCCTCCCTGCTCAGCAGGGAGTCTTCTTCTCCCTGTTCCCCCCTTGTGTTCCCTCACCCTCGCTCTGCCCTCTCAAAATAATTTTTAAAAAAATCTTTTATTTTTAAATTTTATTTTTAAAGATTTTATTTATTTATTTGACAGAGAGAGAGAGAGAGAGAGAGAGAGAGAGAGAGAGAGTACACAAGCAGGGGAGCAGCAGAGGGAAAGGGAGAAGCAGGCTCTCTAAGACCTGTTGTAGGACTCGACCCTAGGACCCTGGGATCATGACCTGAGCCCAAAGCAGACGCTTAACTGACTGAGCCATGCAGATGCCCTTTAAAAAAAAAAAAAATCTTTAAAATAAATAAATAAAATGACAACTTGCACACAGAACCTAAAAAATACATCTACTACTTATGGGAAGGAAGAAGTGGTGAGTGAACAAATCAGGGACACATAATATGTATGGGCCCTTTCACCGGTTTCTTCTATGCACCCTGCTGTTTCTGTCCTAAGAGCAGAAAGGACTTTCTCACCAGGGTAGGAGGGGATCTGTTGGGTGGATTCTTAAATAACTCCAACCAGTTCTAAAGGACACTGAGTTGTGAATGCAATAATTTATCCAAACCCCAGATATCCAACTTTTACAATTATAAAGTGAGTCGTACATGCCCATGTAACTTGGATAATTTGTATAGTTTCCTCTTGCCTTTCTTCATTATTAGAAAAAAAATCAATAAATAGTGTGGGGAAATAGAAGGCATATTTTTACTCTGACTCTTCATCTCCTCTTCGGGTAGGAAAGGTTTTTACCAATAGTCTAGACAACATCTCCATGCAGATCACTGTTGACTAAAAGAATATCTATGTATCTATACATCACACTGTTTAGAAGTGAAAGCATTTCTCTAAAGGTTACTTCTTAAAGAGAAGGAAAACATGTTGGGTACCACGTGAATTGGAAGCATACAGTACAACAACGAAAGAACAGCAGCAATAGAACAAAGTCGAGCTTGTTTAATAAAAAATGCTTATTCAACTCATTCAATCCTTACGGTCAAAACTCTTTTCACAAACAGGATACGTTGAACAAATTACAGAAGTAGAATTTCGAAACAAAGAAGCAAAATTTGATGTCCCTAGTTTTCAGGACAGCTACCTACACTATGCCTCAATTTCTTTAGGATCCAGAGTTCTGTGTACCTCAAACACGCCTGGAATTTTCTGTTCCTTTCTTCAGAATGGTTTGCCCTATCTTGAAAAACACCGAGTTAAGAGTTTAAAGAAACCCTGTAAATTTTCCTTGAGATTAAGTACAAAATGTGTTAGATACTATTAAAAAAAATAGGAAGACAGAAAAGAAAAATCACAGAACAGCCTGTTCTTGGGGAGAAATAACAATGGTACATAAAAAAAGAAAAGATGAAATTACTAAGGACTTTGAAATTTAACAACACATGAGGTTCAAACATGTTTCTCTCACATTCCTCACTCTCCCATTTCACCGGCTTCTATCCTTTCCTACCCAGGCAACCTCCCTATCACCCGCTACTCATCCACTGAGCAGATGCGTTGACATAATGTGAAAACCATGCCTTCTGGTGCACATTTGATCACTAATGCAACCACGGGGTAACAGAAATCCTACTACACTTGACCAGCTGAGTATCCTTCCATTTCTACCTATATTTAGGATGCTTTTTGCTGCCATTCCTATAATTTCCAGCAGCTTTTAACCAACTTTGAAATGGTTGTGATTTTTATGATTGCCTTTTTTTTTCCTTTGAGGCTGTTATGATGACTTCAGAAAACACTCTATTAATTTTACTCAATTGTCTTTGTTTGAAGTTTAGAGGTAGTAGCTTAGCACGTTTTGTTCACAAATGTGGATCCTATTCATTGACTTTGACCTTGACCTTGTTTTCAAACAATGATATACCACCCACTTCTTACTTCTGCATGCAAAACTTATTACATGAATTCTTATTTTACATTTTCTACTTGTGACTGAAGCAAAGAAAATTTTTTAAGTCTTCCCCAGAGTGCAGCAGTAACACAGCTCTAAGGGAAGATAACCTGAAGAAGAAAGAGTAGCCAGAGAATTGAATTTACTGAATGTAATAACAACTTGGAGTTTTAGGTCACTCTAACCACGTTTCTGATAATGAAAGAAAATTCTTATACCTTGAGGCCTGGTGATCAGAGAACATTGCTTAGTTCTAGGTTGAGAGTCTATACCAAGGAGATCATTACCTATCTGCCTTACCTGATACTAAAAATAATTTATTTTTAGAAAAATTATTAGGAAAGCACATACTGCTTTTAAAGTTTTCATTGAAGAATGGATCTAACTCATGTATGATTTAAGTAAAATGTACATACACATTACATATAAGAGAATACAACAAGGCTTGAATCACAAGGCCTCTCTACTTTGGTCAAAATAATATATGGAAAAGAAAATGCTAGCAATGATGAAAGAGGTAATACATGCATCAGGAGGAAGTCCAGCTGCCCATATTTCAAGAAGTGTAACTTTCACTTTGTTGGAACAACCTGTGAATTCAACAAGGGTCTAAGAGCAACTGTCTGATGTAGACTCGTTGACCACATTATCTGCCAAGTCCATCCCTATTTTTTCTGCATGAGCCTGGACTGACCTTTGCTTCTACCACCTAATAGGCAGCTCAGAGGGGATGGGATAATATTTAACTGGAATAAATTGTGTAGATAGCACTGAACAAGTCTTAAAAGCTTGAGAGAACTATTTGAACTTAAGCATTCTAAGTAGGCCTATGAAACTGAATTTAACATAAAGAAAAATATAATTCAAAATAAAGACATCAGAAAAGAAAACTTCACAAAATAGATTCATTAATAAAATATGCCAAAAATAAGCCCATCTATGAAAGCCTAATTATCTGGTGTTTGGGGTTTGTATACTGCTGATGTGATGTGAATTTTGGCTGCCCTAAGAAATATGAATATTCCTGGAAAAAATGGGAGCCAAATTTAAGCCATCCCTTGGGTAACCATCTTTTTTTCTTCAGAATATGTGTAACTATACCATAAATATAAAGAACAGAACCATTATAATTATTTGAACATGAATGTTTTTGAAGAATTATACATAAGGCTGTTCATAGCGATTCAGAATTAATTTGCTCTATTTTATTTAAGTAAGTAGAACTAATGGGAAGGAATGTGTATTATTATTTTTTTTTAAAGATGAGTAGTACAGACAAAGTAATGCAAGGGTAAATCTTTCAGTAGCAAAAGGGACAAGAGGGTACCACAATCTTCATTTTGAACATCCATCATTCCCCTGCAAATAGATAATGGGGGTCAAAATGCCTATTCAAAACCTCACAATAAAATAACTTTTTTCCCCAGAAAACTATGACTAAAACATTCTGGATAGGAAACTTTTCACAAATGAGTGTCCTAATTATGGATTCAAAATCAGGATCATATGTTTCAATCCAAAGAGTTTCTTATAACGTTAGTTTCTGTGGAGCCTTCTCTAACGCTCCTGTAGAGGACACAGCTCAGTTCATCAGGAAGGGCCTTCCATCTTGCATTCGCTGGGTTTCAGTTTAGCTTATTAGACAGATTCAAGGGGGGAAATGTGCCTGGAATCAGACCTTCACCCCTAGATCCACCAGAAGGAGAATATACACAGGCAACAGTTTTTGAGGCATTAAAAGTAGCAGCCTCAGGATGGTAAACACAGACTATGAACATTCACACTACATATTGTAAAGCGTTAATTGAAGAATGTTTATTTGGCACAGGAGCCTTCCCTTTTTTTTGTACATTCCATAAGATGCTGGTGTCATGTTCACATGGCTATGCCACCTTGCAGCACTGCATTCTTCAAAACAGTTGCTAAATGCTTATAATTACCTTTCTTTCAATACCAGATTCGTACGCTTAATTTGATCTATGATTTGGAAACCTCCATGCAGACAACATATTATCAACTGGATTAGATGTCTTTTATGATGTTGAAAGGCGTCATAGAGAAACTGGATTTACTGCAGAAGGTTGCTATGTGGGCGCATGCGTGAATCAATGGTCCAGAGGAAGTAAGTAGGGTACATCTGACATTTTCTCATGTGGGGTATGCACTTTTTCTTAGTTTTCAAGAAATACAAAGCTTGAAGTCATTCTTTCCTCTGACTGAACAAGATAATTAACAGAGAGATTGATCTTGGCCAAATATGGCATCAAAAGATGCATATAAACACAGAGGGTAGGCTTTCTTCATAGGAAAAATATTAGTGAGCATGTTGAAGATATAATAATTACTCATTATAAGGAAGACCTTCTGGTATTGACGCATGATGTGGTGGTGTTAATAGGCAGTGAGAAAATAAGAACGCCAAAAATGGTAAGCTTTGACAAAGTGGTCTCAGAGTAAACCCTACGAAGTCTCGAAGACCAGAGAAACACGAAAAATATGGGGATGTTATATTAATTTCAATAATTCAAAGTAAAGCTTTATTTTTTAGTTTAGATTAAATTTGATTTAAACTTAATATACAGTAAACTAATGTATGAAAGTCACTATGTTAAAAAAAAGCCCTTTTAATTGACTGCTTTAAGATATGGATCTATAATTTTCCATTTCTTAAATATCAAAGGTAGTTCTTACAAAGTCATCTGTTACTAAGGGAGGAAGGAGGTCATGATGGGTCCACGTAAGGTTGCAAAAATCTGAATTCTCTCCTTAAAGCTTTTTTCAACAAAAAGAAAAATCACAAGGGACTCCTGGGTGGCTCACGTCAGTGAAGCCTCCTACTCTTGATTTCGGCTCATGTCATCATCTCAGGATCCTGGGATCTAGCTTGACGTTGGGATCCGCACTCAACATGGAGTTTGCTTGGGATTCTCTCTCTCTCCCTCTGCCCCTCCTCCTGCTTGTGGTCTCTCTAGCTCTCTAAAATAAATAAATAAACCTTGAAAAAAAAAAGAGAAGAAAAACAATAAGCCTGAATTTTGGGACATATAGTGTCATAAAGTTATAAACTTGCAGTATCTAACAGGAGGAAAAAAGCTCAGAATCATCACAAAAATCCTAAACACCTGTCCATCTGTATCTTTGCAGGAATTTTTAAATGAAAATTTTACTGATAAGGATGAAAAAATAACTGTGTGGGATCCATACTCAAGGGCAACTGCTTCTATTTGATGGAAGTTGCTAATATTTTTAAAATACACATCTCGTGAATTTAGGCTATAAAATATTTAGCCAGAGACCTCAGAGTCTGACCGTGCAAGATGCAGTTCACTACTCAATGTAACTCTTTCCTGACCAATTATATTTAGTATATTATGCACTTTTGTCTCTAGGCATAGCCTTAAGATAAAGTAGTTACTACTTAAAATTTTATATTCACTTTTTAATTTTCAATTTTGAACATATACAATAACTGTTTTGAACTTGAAATTACAGTGTCTAGAAAATTCAAAATATGGTTATCTTTCTACCTACTCTCCAACTTTTCTATCTACACTATTTTTCAAAAAGGCATCATGTTACACACACACACACACACACACGAAAGATTTGAGGGCAAACTATCAACATGGGAAAACAAGACTGTAGGAATGAGTCGTAAGGACACAGTCCTACCTAGAGTGCCACATATGAGACATTAGACTAACAGGTCACATTGGTTTCAACTCCAAAATGTTATTGAGGATTTTACAGATATATTCTTCTCCTGATTCTTGATGCCTCTCAACCAACCAACAAGAAGTAGATAAATTCTCATTGGGGAACTTGAACTATAATTTACTATATTTTCTGTAGATAATTAGTAAAGGTAAGACACTGAAGAACTAATTTATTCTACTAGAGGATGATAAGAAGCACATATGCCAAGAATTTGAAATACATACACAAAAATTCAGAATTATGTAGCTGGAGTATTAGGAAAATACCAGAAACCCCTAGGATATACATTCCTACAGAATGGAATGAAGAAATACAGCTATTTCAGGAAAAGTTTATTTTTAGCTTTTGGTTCCATAAAAAGAACCTATCTTATTAACTATTTTTCATATGAAGGAAGAACTGGAAAGTATTACCTTAAAAATCAGAGTCAACTAGAATTAGTATAAAATTCGCTTTCATAGCCAACAACATGACAAGCAGTGATAAATGTCATTTATTTTAGAATACTTTATAATGTTTACATAAAAGCAAGACTGAAATATGTCCAGGGTTTGTTCAGAGGCAAACACACACTTCCATCCTCCCACATCTATAATTTAGAAAAGAGAGGAATTTTTTTTGAAAAGAGAGGAATTACCAAAAGCAGATTATAACCTCAAGTTAATATATGATTGTAATGAAATTAAATGTTAAATTAGGTTTTCCCCAAGAATATGAACCTAGAGTATAAAGGTTTTTCTTAAAAAAGATCCAAGCATGATGCCTATCTGGTAAAAAGTGATCAAATATATTTTATGACAGATGTTAATACATATGGACAAGGTAAAAAAAAAAGTATGACTTACTGTAGATCATACTAAATACAGATAATTACTAGACCTCACTACAGTTATCTTGCTTTATTACAGTAGAAATTTTGGTTGTGTGAAACTCGTTTTTGAATTTTACAGTCTTGCTAAATTTTATGAGTTTACTAAGAAAAATAGATGGTATTGATAGAAAACAAAGGAATTGGGAGTAAGTCACCTAGATACATATGAAGTTCCGGTGTCTCTTGAGGGATATCTGGAAATATCTAAATAGATACAGAAACTAGTGAAGTAGCACATTTAATGCAATTACTTCTTCTGGTTATCAAGGATGTAACGAGTTTCCTGACATTCTTGATTTGCCTGTAGCAACCAGAGGGTCCCTAATACTGGTAAGAGCAGGGATTTTTGACTACGTACAGAAAGCCATTCACAGTACTCAACAACAGGTGAGATGGCCCTAAAACAGTTCAACAACCCCCTCCGCCATTCCTACACTGGGAAAATAAGAGCGCCATTTGAGGGTAGTCAGATGGGGATTTAACCAAAGAATTATAAAGAGGAAAAAAATATCTAGCAAATGCTGTGTGGGCTACTGTGTTTACCCCCGTAGACCTTTTCGCTTCTTTTACCAGAAACTTTTGGGTCCGCACTTTTCTCCCTCTCACAATGGGATTGTGACTTTCTTTCTCCTAATTATGAGGGAGCGGGTTACAAGCAGTGTGGACAATTCCAGAAAAGCCCTCTCTTCTTTCCCCCTATTAATTTTTGCACAAGGCAGCTTGAGGTGGATAACCACTGGGCTGAGCAAAGTCACCAGCGGGGGAGGCGCCCTTGGAATGTGTAGAATGTGCATTCTTTAGGTGCTTGGGAGGGGTGGCTGCTCTCTTCTTGGCTTCCACCCATTTTCACTGGTTTGGCAGCTTCAGTAGGAAACAGGTATTACTTTTAAACACTCAGTGGGTTCCCTAGCTCTTAATCACTGACAACTGATAGTCTTAGGGTTCTGAAATCAGGCTTTTAAAGCAGAACTACACTTTATCCACACATGGTTTAGGTCTCTTCAATTTTTGTTGCATTTATTCTATTTCTGAATTAAAGAGTGAAGTTGAGAGAGTTATCTGGACTTGGTTGAAGTCTTTCCGGCGATTGAGCAAGCCTGTGTACTCAGCACTGGAAATAGATTAATAAGGCAAGACCTCTTTCAAGGAACTGATGTGTTCATGGCTTGTTCCTCATGAGCTTTTCATTTTGAGGTGATTGGTGATTAATAAATAATGCAAATAGACTCAGGCTATAATTGGCACTTGCCTATAGTTTTCATCTATTCAGTAAAATATTTTAATTGCCATTATAAAATGCCACTCTTTCCCGTGGCTACTTCCTTTTTTCAGGAGAATAATTTAAAAACTCTGAAAAGTGAAACAAATCTTTTTGTCCAGTCAACTACTTTTTCAAAATAGCAGATGAACTTCTGATCAACTCAGGCACGCAGCTGTTTTCGAGAACAGTCTCGCGAGTCCCTGACTCACCCTAAGCTGTCTTCATGCCATATTGCACTCCTACCCTAGTTCTTCCACTCATCCATTCTTGTTAATGTGCTTATGATAATTCTCTTGAGAATTATCTTAGGATTCCAACTTGTATAAATGACAATGACGACAATTTTGCCTAAGCAAGCCATCTGAAACCGTCACGGATTAGGCTCTATAACAGACTTCTGTTTGATACTCAAATTAATGTATAATATGAACAATAATGAAAACTAGTTGGTTTAGCAGTATTATTGCAACATTTAAAACTTCGTTAGTTTGCATAGGCCTTTGCCTACCTTTTTCTGAATCAGAGTGGTTAGATACTATACATTCAGATGTAAAAGACTATTAAAAGAATATTAAAAATTAAAATAGTGCCAATGAATATGTACAATTCTTATTCCTTCTTTGGAAATCCCATGGCACAAGAATACATTGTTCTGTCAAGGCCTTTATCACACTGTACTATAATTACTGTTTATTGTCTATTTTTCTGAGTAGGCAGAGAGCTTCAGGAGGTCTTAACCTATTTATCTTTGGATCTCCAGCTCTGACATAATGTCTGGCATGTAGAGGAGGCTCAGCACAAATCCGCTGAATGAAAGAATAAGTGAGGAAAGAGAATGGGCAGGATTTCCTTACTCTGCCCATTTATGGTTCCTGACCTCCTATACTTCTTAGTCTGCAGGAATCTCAGCTTCCTCATCTGTAATATGCGTGAAATAAGGAGATGTAAAGAGCTTCATGAGATATCCTGGGTATGTGATCTATAAAGAATTACACAGGGCTTGGTTAACTTTTTTTTTTTTAAAGATTTTATTTATTTATGTGAGAGAGAGAGCACGAGAGTGTGCACAAGTTGGGGAGGGCAGAGGGAGAAGCAGACTCCCCACTGAGCAGGGAGCCAGATGTGGGGCTCAGGGCTGGGACCCTGGGCTGGGAGCCAAATGCAGACCCTTAACCAACTGAGCCACTCAGGCACCCCAGGGCTTGGTTAACTTTAGTATATTTTAGCTCCATCAGAGCTGATCAAGTTACTATGTATGAAACTCTGGGCCAGGTAATGGGACACCTGGCTCTTTTCCTGGTGGAGTGGAGAGTCTAGGAGGACATAATGCCAGGTAAATGGGCAACTGCTGGGCAAACTACAGGACACTGAAGAAGCATACTGGAGGGTCTTTACCACAGCCTCGGGAGTCTGTGAAGGATTCTTAGGGAATGTGGTATTTAAGACTATGTATGATGGGTAAATATTTCAGACAATGGAGGAGAAGGTGGAGAGACCAGGAAGGAAGAGTGAGAGTATGATGTCACCTGCGTAACTAATCCTGTCATCAATGTTTAAAGCAGACTGTAGCAACATCAATAAAGGAAGACATTTAAAATATAATTTGATGGATCCTGAAATCCAACATAGTCAGTAAAAATAAGATAGAAAGAATTACTATGTTTTGACAAGATGAGAACCTTAGGTATCTCTCTAGAAATTTTGTTTGAGGAGGGCTTCTTAAACTCATGTCCTAGTGTTCTTCCAAAGATCATGCACAATGCTTTCATAGTCTTTTATGGTCCATCTGTTTCCAAATTATATAGAAAAACATCTAAGTTAAATTATATTTTTTCTTCCATCACGTGGGCAGTTTTCTCTTTGGAACTACACTTCCAAAAGTCTCCTAACTCATATAATCTTATTTATCTCTTTTGTGATTTAACAAATGTTTCTGTCAAAAAAAAATCAGAATCCCATCTCTATGATGAAAAAAAATCTTGTTAATAATGTTCCTGAATAATTGCATACGACTAAATTAGTTTTAAAAATCTGAAAGCATTTTACCATTGAGTGGTTTCATTTCTCATTAATTACTGGTATTATTTGGCTTCCTTAAGGTAAAAAGAATACTCGTCACAGAAATATTTATATTGACAGAATTAGCAATTTAATGAATGTTTGTCACATTATATTGCTACTTATGGTTAATTATCACATATCAGATGTCATATTAACATTTATATTTTGTATGTTTCATGCCAATACCGTAATAGTGGGAAGTCTATTTTACACTAACAAGTAAAAATTAAACCATGTATTAAGGTCAGTCATCTTAAAACTGACTTCTTTAAAGAAGTAGTGAAAAGAACACCAGCAAATCAGAAATTCTAGGTTTGATTCTTTATGTAGCCATAAACTAGTTCTGTGGCTTCACATGGGTCACTTAACTTCTATTTTATTTAATAACCGTTTTCTTTATCCTTCTCATTTATGTTTTAAACAATGTAGAGAGAACATTTGAGAGGTCTTTCCGTAGAGACTATTTATAAAATAGATACTTAAAGTTTATTTAATAAGTATGGCTTAATCCTAGGAATTCCAGTTAAAGCAAAACAACACAAAAAACCTTCTAACACGTTATCACCTTCTATTTCAGTACATGAATTGTAGACTCAGAGCCATCTCCTCGAGTACTATTTTAACTACAAATATAAATGATACATTTTACTGAATCATTGTTTACATTATAACTAATCCTTAGATATCAATGTTTAAAATGGACTGTAACAATGTCAATAAAGGAAGACATTTAAAAAATAATTTGCTGGATCCAGATAGCCAACATAATAAAAATAAGATAGAAGGAATTATGATGTTATGACAAGATGAGAACCTTAGGTATCTCTCTAGAAACTTTGACTATAAATATCTTTAAAAGAACAATTTTGTGGGCTGAGGGGAAGAAATATGCTACAGAATGATTTCCATAGTGCTCACCCCATGAATGAAATAGTTTACTTTGCTCAGTTTGACCTACCTAAAATTATCCATACTACTCTCCCTCAAAAGAGCACATACTAATCTGGTGCCTTCCTGATTGCTGAAAGAGTTGCATGCTAATTACCTTGGAGGATAAACATGGCTTCAAATTATATATTTATCATACGAGTTCTTATTTTTCCATCCCCAAACTTCCTAATGATAAGAAACAGCCTATTTTAATCAAATTGTCTTCCATTATGCTCCTTAAGTGCAAGAGATGCCCATGTGGGCCTGGAGATAATGTTGCCATGAGATGACAATCGAAGTTTTAGGCCACTGTTGTCAAGGCAGTCTTCTAAAAATAAGTGGTCATTTAAATGCTACCATATCTTGTTTTGCAAATCTATCCTCACACAGCAAAGCATCATTTTTGGTGCAAAAGTTAGTCATAAAATTCTCCATTAGTGATTGGTAATGGACCATAATATTACATGTTTGTAAAAAGTGCATTTGGAAAATGAAATGCTAGAAGTAACGGCCATATAAGGAATATTAATATTTATATGAGATAACTTCGTAGGAAGAGATTTCCTTTTTACTGTCAACTGCCCGCACAGACTATTTTCCATTTTCTTGAGGAGAAAGAGCTTTGCAATTCTATCATTTGTCAAGCTGTATTAGTCCTCTCCTTTGTTGTGTCCTAGCTGCTTTAATAGAAAAATGGGAGTGATTATAATTGTTAGCTTTACGATGGATGTGATAAAATAAATCAGAAAGGAGTCTTGGAGTGTTAAATATATTACAGGCAAACAACATTAACCTGTGTCTAAATCAAACTGAATGCTTTCAGCAGATTTCCACCCTTCATTATTAACACACAAACCCTAAAGGGATGAATTTCAGGCAAGGTCTCAAGAGAGGATCTGGCACGTGTAACCACACTTTCAACATCAACATAAGGTTATTTACTTTCCCAAAGTGGTGCCAGTCACGCGAGCGATGTGTGCCATTTCCACCAGGGTCAAAAACGATAAAGATGCTTTTACCGAAAATAAAATGAACTGCAATCACCTAATTATACACAAAGAACTTCATTCCAAACGCTTTTCGCTCTTGTTTTAAAAGCACTTTATCTACACAAAGATCGTAGTTTCAATGATCAACTCAGATCGGATAAATGTTGCTTTTAGGTTTCACCAAGTCATGAATAATAATAATAACGACTAGGAGTAGCATTGACTGAGCACTCACTATGAGCCAAGCCCTATTCCACTATCTCTGTTACTTCATTTGCCCTTTTCCAAACGTTGCGGTTGGCATCGTTTTACAACATAAAGCATCTGAGAGGCACAGAGAAGTTAAAGAACCTGTTCAGGGCCATACATCTCCAACTCTGACAAACTGATACTGGAGCACGCTTTGTCTCTCTGTTTGTTGATTCCCCTCTCCCTGAGCAGGGAAATGAAAGACTCATTGAAGGTTATTGCTCAGTTCAAGTGCTAATTACCAAAGGCTGCCTTGCATTCCTAAACCACAGTCTGAAGCAGCCAGCTGTTTATTTTCAGGAACTGAAGGGGCCTTGAGCATGAGGACTCAATGGGTGTATAGCCTGTGGCTGTTCTTGGAACTCTGCTAGAACTCACATGGAAGAATATGAGGTTTCTCCCACTCGTGTGGAATAACTATAGAATATGGTCTTAAGGCGGACCCAACTCAGGAGTGAGAAGCAAAATTATGCAATGTAAACTCTAAGATGGGAGAAAGGAAATATTAATTCAGACCAAACCTTGGTTTCCTATAAGTTAATGGACCCTCATAACTCCCCTGGTTCCCCTTCGGTTACTACAGAGTAGAAACAAGGTTAAGGAATGTGAAATTTGGATCCAGACAGCTATGAACAACACAAAATAGGCATTATTAGGAAGTCAAAGTTGAAACTATCAGTTGTTAGACAAACAAAAGGACCAGTGGGTTTGATGTCAAGGGTAGAAGAACCACATGTCCAGGAACTTGACCAGGAAAAAATAATACTGTTTTATCTTCAATTCTCTCTGAGCCTGCCTCTCAGAGTATGCATCGTTACGACTCCAAAGCAAGTTGAGTGACTGCGTTGTAGAACCAGAGTTCCTGACTCTTACAAGGATGATCTTTATATAGACCACCTCAGCATGACGAAAAACTTTCAAGAGAGATTTTCAGTAAGTAAATCTGTAGAAAAAGATGACGTTTGAAAAAGAGTAAGTAAAGTAGAGCACAAAAGCACTAACCTAGAATTCAGAACTCTGGCCAGAAGTAGTTCCATGACTTTGTTATTCCAGAAATATCTACCCTGTAGGTCTACCCTGAGCCAATCACTGTGGATAAGAACTAAACTGATCAGACAGACATTGTTTTCAACTTGGAAATTCACAGCCTACTAGGGAGGCACATGCTACACAATTAATGGTAAAAATTATGTCATTGAGTTTGACTTCAGTTTTCTTAGTTTTTAAATGAAGGTATTGGAGTAAATGATTGTCAGAGCCCCCTTCTCTCTTACTACCTATGACTAACTGTTTTAAAAAGTGACAAACTAAACAGAAAATGATACAATGCCAACATAAGAGAGTAGAAATACCAGAGTGTGCCACTTAAACAGTATTAGTTACATATCAATGTGAACAAAGGGGATAAGCAGATCTTGAAGAATAAATGCAATTTTGCCACAAATATATGCAACTTAAATGCTTTAAGATGGAAGGATCAAAATAAGCAAAGACTTCTGAGTTCATCTTTACCACATCACAATAGCTTCCACATATTGCCTTCTATGTGACAAGCAATTTATAACATAATTTAAATCATGCTATTTCTTTTAATACTACAGGAGCTCTACTACCCTAGCTTTAGATAAAGCTAGTGAGGCTTAAAGAGACAGCCCCCCCCACCTGCAAAATGATATGGCCACATTCTTCTCTGCTTATGTACCTTACTGCCTTCCATTCTACAACACGGTTCACGAGCTACTTTTGGGCATGGAGCCCCAGTATGGGTGGATACAGGGTAGTGGTGTATGAGTATGATCTGGTAAGACATGGGGCCAGGACATGGTGGGGTACCCGGACGTAGTTTATCCTGGTTCAGTGAAAAGAAATTGCTCAGTTCCTTAATGTGCTTTATTTAGTGTATACAAGGTAATAAATGTTTGTTTTACAAAATAAAGGTGAAAGAAAGCCAGAGGCTTCAGTGAGGGTCAGTGTGAAATATTGTGAAACTGAGTAAAAATCAAACTCGGATATGGGGGACAGTTTTTAAAAGAATCCAGTTACCTTAAAATACCCCATAGTTTACTTTAAAATATCCACAGAAACCATATAATACCTCTACTAGTTTCAAATGTGTCATTAGACAGCCAGAAAATAATAACAACATTGGACACTACTATTTACTCTTGTATTTACTAATTTGAAGAAAATTATTGAGTTACCACTATGTGCTAACTAATGACTCAAACCCTAAAATAGAAAAATTACTGAATCATATAAGCACGGAACATTATTGTATGGCTAAGAACTATGTCTAGGAATAGAAAGATTAAACAAATTTGTCAGTGTCAAAAAACAGGTTAGGCAGAGAGCTGGGAATGAATGTAATTTTTAGCAACCAAAGCCCAATCTCTTAATACATTTTATTAATGAATTCCTAATAAATTGTCTCTCAATTTGGTGAAAACGGGGAGGAAACAAACATTTTCTGAGAGCCCACAAAAAGCAGTTCAGTGAGATACTTTAAGTTCTCATTTACTTTTCACAAAAACACCATTGGGTGGCCATATGATCCCATAAGACAGAGGGAAAATCTTAAGTCTCTGAAAAGACTGATTTAATGAAAGTATCAGGGTTCCAGTCTTGACTCCTAAGTGACTATGTGACTTTGAAAACAATCTCCTGATCTTTACGTGCTCATGTCCTTCTGTATAAAATAAAGGAAATGGGGCCAAGTTGACAGGACAAATTGCCTCATTAAATGAAAAGATTCATTGTGTGTGAACACGTGGACAAGCATATGTGTGCCTGGTGTGACTTGATGGGTGACACTGAAAGTCTCCAGGTCTGTGATTCTCTGTCCCAAACTGCAAGAATAGGAAGGAACTTGGCACTGATGAGCGTGGGGAGAAGACCCAGCTGGGAAGCTTGGCTCCCGCGGGGGTCTGAGCAAAACTGGAAAGTGTGGGGGCAGTCAGGATGCTCGGGAAGGAACAGGTCCAGCCGTGACAAACAGTGATGTGACACGTGTGAACACAGTGAAGGAGTTGCTGTCACCGATTGCTAGGCGCCATGTAAAATTTTCACCGAGTCTAAGGCAAACACAGACCCAGTGTAGGTTTTGTGTATGAGATTTATCTTGTGATAGCAACTGTGCTAGAAAAGCTAACAAAGACTCTAAAGGAACTGACACAACAGATCATGTACAAAGCAAGGGATGATTTACATTAACGCAGAAGTGAAATCGCTACAACCAGAGTATTCATCTTTGGGGAAACCCTCCCTCTAGAATTCTCCAAAAACCTACAAAATTTTGTTGTTATTAATGCAAAGACCACTTAGAACATCAGAGAATGCATCCGGTAATGCAGATTTGACATTAAAGCACATTTTTTTTAGTCCCCTGAGTTTTATGCTGATGTTATCAACTGGCTTCTACTTATTAACCGCCATTTGCTAAACTGCTTTGTTTAATCATGTGAGGTAATACAGCCTCGTACTTATCTTACTTGACCCTAACGTTTAAAGGAAAAAAATTAATTTCCAACTTTCTATTAGTCTAATATAAGTTTTTGTATTAATTTTGCACGCTTTTCCCTGATTCTTCATATCCAAATCTTACTCTGGTTTCTTTTGTTTTTTTAAAGATTTATTCATTTATTTGACACAGAGAGAGAGATCAGATCACAAGTAGGCAGAGAGGCAGGCAGAGAGAGAGGAGGAAGCAGGCTCCCAGCTGAGCAGGGAGCCCCATGCGGGCCTTGATCCCAGGACCCTGAGATCATGACCCGAGCCGAAGGCAGAGGCTTTAACCCACTGAGCCACCCAGGCGCCCTCTGGTTTCTTTATTAGCATCTACTACTCCCTTATTTAGTAAGAGTGCAGTATACATGAAGAAATGGGATAAGACACTCTCTTATGGAAAATGCTACCTCAAAAGAGTTGCCAAATAAAAATAGAACGTTTTCTCAGATAAATGATGACAATAATGTGAACTATCAGACATAGGGATACTAAAAAATTATTCCTTGTGTACTTAAAATTCAAATTTAATTGAGCATACCACATTTTTGTTTGTTCTCTATCTCTAAAACCCATGCTTTATAATGAAACTAAGCAAAGAAGCTCTATCTTCCCTACACCCAACCACCACCCACCAAATCTGAGAAGAGCTACTCTGAAGGCCACAGCACTTTCAAAACCAGCAGTAAAATAATCAGTATTTGAAAATGGGCAAGTTCACTATCTCAGCTCCTGAAATCTCTGACACCACCATAAAAGGAGTAATAGGTGCTTAGGGCCAAGCAAGTAAAGATGCTGTTTCCTGGAGGGTATTTAGGCTCTCATCCAGGACCCAGTAATGTGGTGTGGCCTTTCTGTAGAATTGAGGGACAGGATCAGAGCCCTGGTTAATGGGTAAGAGGCTTTAGATGCACTGTATCAATGAACTGTAGATGCCTATGATTCTTCCTCTCTGGAAGTTATCCTGCTTTGAGAAACTACCCAATACCCTGACAAAGAACTGTATCCAGCCTGCAGAAAAGAGGGAAAGAGAATCCAGTTCAAAACCTCACAAGCTTTTGAACCCAGTTCAGATGCCTCCTTTCTAGAACACGGTCTTTGAGAACCATCTTCCCAGGTGGCTGGCTTCCTAAGTAAAGCAACCTTTCCTTTCCCACTAAAAAATAAAAAATAAATAAAAAATAAACTCTTTCTATTACTTAGAATGAAAATGAATTACAATAAAATTACTGAATATGCTTTCAGCAGACTAGCACAGCAGACTGAATTTAGTTCCTACAGATTAAAAAATAAAAATAACTTAAGCATGAAACAGAGACCCACCCAATTTTCTGTGAGAAACAAATTTAATGTCATCAATCTTATCCCGTAGGCATGGTGCGTATGCACTCGCTCAGACTGAAATGATTGGTTTTACAAGAAAGGAATGTGTTAGGAAGAAATTACAGGACCAACCTAGCTTCCAATGGCATCATCTGACCAAGATGATGACCAAGATAGGCCAACAATAAGTATTTTAATTACACTGTAGCTAATACCTTCCAGTTTCACAGGAGCTAAAGTCTACATTTCTCTAGCTGCTCTCATCCATTTAATTAATTCAATAATTCATTCATTTATCTAGGAAATATAATGTTCTTACTTTTGGCATTTGGCTGGATATTATAAAAGTGATTTATGTGTAGTAATGGAGACAGACATGACACAGAGAATTAAGCAATAAAAACATAAGCAGGATCTACCTACATAAAAGAGAGAAGCAAAGAGAGGAGGGCGAGAAAGAGAGACAGTCACAGCAAGAGAGACAGAGGTACTAAAGAGAATGCAACAAGAAGGGATTTTTACCCCCATTTTACAGATGGGAAAACCAACAAGGGTCTTAAGCATTATCATTGCATTTGTATATACACAGTAGTGATAAATTGCTTATGTTTACAAAATATGGAAGAACTAACTTCAAACATAAGAGAGGGACTATAATGTCAGAAGGAAAAGGTAAGACTTCCTGTCTACCATGACCTGGCAAGGAGAATATTTGAAGTGTGACATATACAGAATAAATGCAGGCAGCAAAACCACGATGATCAGGAATCCAAGGAGAGGTCTCAGAGAAAATAACCACCTCCCCGTGTTTCTTGCGGTTGGCTCTGCCCGTGTAAATTCCACAGCTCTGGACATGTGGGACATTTAATAGGTAAATAGTACACTGGATCATTTCATATGGCAATGATGGTCATAATAATTATATTCTTTCAACTCCTATTATCTACTAGGTACCATGCTTGCTAAATGCTATATACATATAATCTTTTCATCTTCAGAAAAATCTTGCAATACTGGTATCATAATTTTTACCTTACAGATGGAGATCAGAGATCCTTGGTGAAAAGGTCAGCTTTTGTAGTAGGGGTTGACTCAAGACTTGTTATAAATTCAGGTGTGTCTTACTCCAGGGCTGGAGTTCAATTCCCTTATTACTGGGGAGGAGGGGAACAGTCCATGACTGTGTTGCAAGTTTAATGTCCAATGAAAGACCAAGCTATTTTGGAGCAGGGGTGACCTTTCTGAGGCCTCTGAAATCTTACCACATAATGGATGCCTATGGGAATGGGTGCCTATGCAGATGGAAAATCTGAATAACACTGAGAACTTTTCAAACTACACCCACCTCCTACCCCACATTCCCTCCCCGCCCCGCACACCTGCAGGTCCCCGAGTGGTTAGTTTGAGAACCACTGTTCTAAGAGGTCTTAAAACTCAGAGCAAGCTAGGGAATAACAAGCAAGTGTCAAGCTCATATTTTTAGAGGAGGGGGAAAGAAAAACAAGGTCTTCTCTGAGTCCCTAGATTATGTAAAGAATGATGTTAGATCCTTTCCAAATATTAATCAGCTAATCTTGAGTAGTCTGCATGGTTTATTGTACTCCCATTTTTGAAATACTTATTTTAAAAACAGAAGTAATCTTTTAAGTAATAGAGAGATGCTGCTCAGTGTTTCTCTTAATCATTATATAAACATTTTACCACACGGAGCTGAACAATTCCCATTAGAAGTAAATATATTTGCTGTTTTTATGGCAACCTTATGGTATTCAATGTTTTAAAAAATCAAACAGAAAAGAACCCATTGAACTTTTGTCATGTGGATCTCTAAACTAAAGAAACACTGGTCCAGAAAATCTCTGGAAGAAACAAAAAGGGCTGGCCAGTTCGACAAGAGGGGCTGTCTGTAGTTTCATTCTAGATGGAGTGGAGCAAGTCTTACTTTCAAGCTTTCACTGTGGGTACCTACAGCTTTCAGATTGCAGAGCCTCTGTCATGGAAGGCATTATAACAAAGTAGTTGAATCAGCTCCTTTGGTGCAAGACACATTTCAGTCCTAAGATTTACTATTTATGTAGTTATAGAAAATAACAGAAACTCCTGACGTGTTCTCTCACTTTTAAATGAGGACTAAGACTATTACGGTAGAGCCCATCCTACCTGATGTGTTTGGACCAGTGGTTGATGCATTGAACAAAAATACTGGTCAGAAAGGGAAACACATTAAAATACATCAAAACATAAATATCTTAATTTTTCTTAAAACATATAAAAGGTCAATTTTCTAATTTTCCCCAAATTTTCATGTCCTTTTATTGAATATAGGACTGGGGACAGTCTTTCTGTGTTTCATAAGTTGCACCATAATGCACCACTTTAATGGACCTGGTCATCCATAAGCAAGAACATTTGCAAATGCACTGATATAATAAACTAAAAAATGGTTTAATCTCTATTTTTATGATTTTCCCAATAATTTATAGCTAAATGTTCACAGTTAATATGGCAGTGATTTTAGCCATCCAATTTTATTGAATCCCTCCAAGAAATAACGCTTTTCTCTCTCTTCTCAACTATATTCCCCAGGTTTAACCAATTAATTATACATATAATCTTAATTAAAATGCATATAAATTATATATTGTGCACTGTTTATTTAAAATTTTACATATTTCATTACATGTATGAACTATATGATTTGAAATATATATGTGGAGAGATGGATAGAAAGACAGATTTACAATGTTTGTAAGAAAAGGCTTCAATTCTATCAGTTTACTACTTAATTAACTTCTGAATTAATTAAAAAATTAAGCTTTATTTAATGCTTAAAGAGCATTAAGCAGTAAACCAATGAAATTATTCTTAACTTTTTCAGGAAATCATGGTCTGCTATGATAAGCTGAGAAGAGCTGGGCCTTTTTCCTCAGAAAAATAAGCACAACCACATACCTTTAAAATATTATACATTTTTTCAAAGAGCCCAGAGACTCAACAAGTTCATCCTAAACCTCCTGTGGATCCATGATCCTAAATTAAGAACACATTTTTGTTTCTATTTTGCCACTGCGACAAGTAATTTTGTTTACTTTCCAATTAGGTTTGTGTTGATTGAATGCTCCAGAAAGAGCTGCAGACCTCTATAGTTTCTAATGTTTTGGCTTTCTTCTGTATAAATTTTTAAAATCCCATCAAATTAAATCTATAATCAAATAGGAGCAAAAAAGCAAACAAATAAAAAACAATAAAATAAAACAAAAATGAATTCCAAATTAATTTGAGTTTTCCAAGCCATTCTCTCCTTAAATCTTAATTTGGCTACAGAGGAAGTACTCTTAGCCATTTACCACTTTCTAGATTATCTGACATTTCCCACAGATGCTCCAGCAGGCTAAATGCAAGTGTGTTACTTTCCAGAACTGCATTGTCTGATACACTAGCCACATGTAGTTATTTACATTTTAATTAACTAAAATTAACTAACCTTAAAATTCTTCAGTCACACTAGCCACATTTCATATGCCGCATGTGGTTAGTGGTTACCATTTGGGACTTTGTAAAGAACATCTCCATCACCTCAGAAAGTCCTAGAACACTCAAATATTTCTACTTCCATCAAGTGATTTGTATGCTTGGGGGAAGTCCATTATGTTTCTTCCCAAATCAGTTTATGCCATTAGGCTAACATGAAATTGTAAAATTTATTTAAATATTATATAAAGCAATTTAAATATGAGTGTAAAAAGAATGAGAGGTGTTCTAAACCTTAACATTTCAGATAGACTATAAAATTTAGTCACTTTAAAATGCTAGAGAGTTGGACATTAGTAAGACAACTTTAAAAGATTAGAAACAATCATAAAGAAAGTACTATTCTGCTCTCAGATTTCTTTGTAATGGATTTGCACTTAAAGACATTTGTGAAACAACTGAAATTAGAAATCAAGGTGATGCATTTTGGGATTTACAAAAAAAAAAGAAAAAAAAAAAAGACTAAGTTCTAATCAGCAATCCAAACTCAAAAATAGTTCTTGGCTTATGTAAAAATACTGCCAAATATATAATCAAGTTTTTAAATTTACACAAAATGTGAATTGTATGTATGTGTTAATTTTTAAGATCCATTTCTTTAAAATAAAGTCTTTGTGGTATTAACTGCTGATCCCAACTGTATTAAATAGGAAGATTTCTACTACATACAGCAACACTGTAAACGTGAGCCTTCTTCATTACTCTAAATTCAGTGTTTTCATAATTGGTCGTGTCATTTCTATTTGCCACATTTAAGTTCATTGGATTAAATTATATTGAAAAATTTATGGACAGGAACCTGATCTAATTCCAGATATATGCATAACTGCTCTTTTAATTATCACACAATGAAATATAATTAACAATAATACCAGTTACTTTATTCTTGAGCTCTACCCAGTTGCCCAAGTCTAAGACATTATATAGAGATGAGAACCCTTGAACTTTAATTGTGTTCACTCTATTTAACCTTTTGATTTTCTCTGACTTCAAAATGCTATCTATCCATCTATTTATAGCATCAATTACTTGAGAAATAAGAAGTATAAGAATTTGTTTCACACATTGAGATTCAGATACAAATGGAAACCTTAAACTACATAGTACTAATGAACTACTACAGTCATTACTACTACATTGCTTTTCTTTTCTTTTCTTTTTTAAGATTTTATTGAGAGAGAGAGAGAGAGAGAGAGAGAGAGAAAATGCACAAGCAAGGGGAGGAGCAGACCCCGATGCAGGGGCAGGACCCATGACCCTGAGATCAGGACCTGAGCCAAAATCAAGAGTCAGACGCTTAACCAACTAAGCCACGCAGGTGCCCCACGGCTACTAAACTTCTTTCATTAAAATAATGCCAAACTAATATGCAATTGGTAGTTGTTGCTTGATCAGTAAATATTTTTCATTAGTCAACTAAATTCAAGGAAATATTTAGACTGTCATATATCATATTGTCTATCTGAATCAGCTAGACATTTGTAAGAATCTATCTTTTTATAAACCTTAGAATTACTTAAAAGTATCATAGATACTCCCAATTATCTAGGTCAACTGTAAGAAAAGATGTTGTTAGGTTCATTAAAAGAGCAGATTCATTGCAATTTGCTTCGATATGTGATGTCTTCATATCAAAGATGGAAAACTGGCTGCTCTTGGGTGCCAAATTTAGATCGACTGATGAAGTCATTTTGAAATATCTTGAAAGTGAGTGTGTCTTCTTTGGTCTACCACAGTCCCTATTACTTCCTCTTGTCTTCAGTCTGTCTCACTATACTGCCTAGACCCTGACACTATTGAAGTTCATGATCCCTGGTAACAGTATTTTACATAATGATATCTTGCATATCTTATGGGGGATATAGGCAGTTGACCTCTGAAGTTGGACTTAGTTATTTTTACTATTTCATATTAACTTTTATTCTTCCAAGCAACATAATGCTAACAGGTTAACAAATTCACAGTTCTTCCCTTTTTATTTGAGAGACACCACTAACAACTAGGCAATGATCCTCTCCAGGATTCTGGAAGGAGGGGAAATGACACAATGGAACTAGAATGTAGATGAATTTTTCTCCATGCCTAGAAAAATAAGAGTGCACTTCTACTTGAAAAGAAAAATAAAATGAATATGGAGTTCATTTTAAATGATATCAATTATATATATATATATCATATTTGAATCTGCAGATAAATTACTGTGTTATTTGTAGTCTTTCAAAAAGAAAACCTTATTATCTTATTTCAGTCAATTAATTAAAATTTGTTCTATGATGCTACCAAAAAATCTATGGATAGCAAATGTAAAATATATCTTCTTGCATAGATCGTTGACCTGGATAGAAATCTAGGCTGTATCCATTACTGGTACACTGGTTCTCACAAAAATCATGAAACCTTCTGGGCCTCAGTTTGGTCATCTGGAAAATAGGCTATTGATCTCTAGGGTTCTTCCAATGTATAAACCTAGATTTTATTTTTAATTTCAATCAAGTACTATTTAAGTTCCTACTAGGTAAAATTATGTATGAATTATACAACTTACAAAGTAACTTCACTATGTACTATCCAAACATATAATAAGTAAAGGGAAACACAAGGCTGAATATGATCGGGGTCGAGTAAGTGTTCCAGTAGTTCATAGTGAAGAGAAACAGAATTAGGATTTAAGAGGGACCAGATACAGGAGAGAAACATGGGTAGTTTATTTAACTCACACATGCCACATAGAGGAGAGTGAAGTTAAAAATGAAGGCACACACAACACAATGCCAACTTAAAAATCAAGAACTACCATCAAACAAACCTGGCCAAAGTTAAAAGTGATATTCCTAATTTCTCTTAAATTCCAATCTTTCAAAGCTTGAAGAAGTCCACCTAAATATGGAATTGCCCCACTGTATCACATAATGTTTTTATTTCATTTTAAAAATTTCTGTTTATTCACCAAAGATTTCATCTGCAGGGCCCTAGGGTAGGGAGTTGTGAGTTCCGAAAAGACAGATACTTCTGTACACAAGGGGCTTAGGCTTATAAATAATACAGAGTAGCGAGTTTCATAAATCACCTTCAGATGATATATCACAGGCTCAATTAGACCTCATAGACAGTGTTAAAAAAAAAAACTCCTTAGCCCATAATGATATAATCTGAAGAATCTAGAAATAGATAACACAGGACTTTACTGCTGAAGGATAGTTTATTCTAAGGTGTGCATAAGTTAAGAAAAAGGTATATACATTGCAGGAGGTATAAGCTTTGGGGATGAAGAAGTGATATACATGAATCCCAAAGAACATGATATTAACAGGCAGCAGGTTTGTTTGGAAGGAGTAGCGGATGGTGGCAATTAGCAGGCAAGTAAGAGATAAGTGCTCTTTCGGTGTGTCCAAACATTCACCTAATGATCTTTCATAGGCCTTCCCTAAAGGCCTTTTAGGGAGTGGCCATGAGTACGGTCAAGATCAGTGACCTCCACAATTATCCCTGTATTCTATGGAAGAGAAGCTAGGCATGGGTATGAAATCATGTTCAGGGTGGCAGAATACTGTATCACATCATTTGGGGAATCACCTATTCTTGTGAGTCAGCATCTGATAACAGGGAATAAAAGAAACAAATGATTATTTACAGAAAGTGACTCATTTATTCTAATAGCATAGTCCATGTACTGCTGGATTATTTCCAAGAAGGCTCAGTCCAACTGCCAAATAACTTATCTGATTCCCTCATAGTTCATTGAACTAACATGAATAAGAACCAGTATGAGAATATTAACATGAACCAGTATTATGAACTAAATTAGACTACTCTAGTATGGTCCAATCAATTGCTTTGCAGTTGGTTTTCCTTTCCCTTTTGTTCTCCCTTCCTGCTTCTGTGCTTCTAACTGCCTCATTCCACAAAGCCTTTAAAGGAAATTAGCCACTATCAACATTAAGATGTATATGCAAATCTCAAGAGAAATATTGGTAAAGCATAATTCACTGATATTTAATTGCTTCCTAAATTTTCATACTTCTTTTGTTACCAGATGTGGAAACCTTGCTATATAGTAAAATTTGACCACTTAAATTCTTACAGGAATTATGCAATCTGCATAGTTGCTCCCTCATTGAATGCTAACTTTCTAAATGTACATTATTTCCCCCTGGTTTATTTTTAGATATTGATACCAGCAGTGGTTCTGATTCTTGGTTTCTTTAAGATAATTCTATCAATTTGTGTATTTGCCATCTGCCATTTTTTCCCATAAAAATATAGTAAGTTAAATAACTCTCATAGCTGGAAGAGCAAATTTATAATTACTTAGTGGAAGAACCTCCCATGTAGTATTCTCGCCCTACAGAGGAGTTTTTATTTTCTGCATTGATGCTAATTATATCCTCTGCCTTTCAGAATTATTATGACTTCACATGACTAATGCTTTTGGTCATAGCTACATCTTTGTAATTTTTCAGCTGTTCTTCTATAATACCAGCTCCCTTTAGATAGGGTAGATACGAGACCATGATTCTACGCATTTGTCATAGTATTTTCATAAGCTTATCCTTAAAATGCACCTCACAGTTGATTTCTGTGATATACTTAACTCTATTGCACCACATAGAAACAGCCATTTCTTGACAATAGTATTCTATTTGACCGATCAATGACACTGACTTGGTCTCCAAATCTATACACAAGAGTATTAGAATACACACACACACACACACACACACACACACACATATGAAAGGGACTGCAGGCTCTCCAAGGCTAAACTACTGAAAAAGATACAATTGTTTACCACTCAGTTGTTTATTTCTTCCGCCTACGGGTAGAACTGCTACCATTATACACATTGTTTCTCTTTTCTAGGAGTACTTCCCTTCTCAACTCTTCAATTTCTCTCACTCTCCTGTCTATGTCTCCCGCCCCATTTTCATTATCTCTTGATTATCCTTGAAAAGACCTTTCTTTCTTAGAGACTACTAGTCTTTAACCTCTGCCTATGAGTCAAATAATTTAGCTTGAAATCACTGGTATTCTGCTTTCTAAGCCTCCTGTGTTCTTCCCGTTGGTGACTCAAAAGTTCCTTCTTCACCATTGTTGGTAAAATCCAGATTCTGAGATACTCTGGATGCTAAGAGTGTTCCATAGGAAGCTCATCGCCACACTGGCAGGATCTTATGGTTCTTAACACATTTATATCTAAAATCTTTTCTGATGCATTCAATGTTTCATACTCAGAGTTTAAAGTTCCAGTGTCTCTAACTATTTAATTCTGTGGGTTCTGAACTGTAGGTTATAGAACTGAGAGGTGTTCTACATAAACTAGCCACGGAAATTGATGGCAAGTTAACGTTCTCCAAAGAGACCTGTTTACTTTGTACAGACAGAATATTGTAGCTGCCTTCCCTTCAAACAAAAATGTGATCCAATCCTCAATTATACTTCATATATTTATTATTAATTTCTTGACGTGTTTCTGGTTGAGTTGTTTCTGGTTTATTCAACACATGTGACTATACAAAAATAAAGGGCAGAAGACAAGGGAGGTGTACAAAATACCAAAAGCGGATTTATAAAGGTGATGTTGAAAGAAAAACCATTCATCTGGAAATTAAAGGATTTAAAAATTCAAAAGAAATACACATTATCTAAATTGAGGGTTATAAACTATAATGAACTTATTAATAAAAATGAGTTTGTTTTATACTTTTTATTCTAGAGAAAAAGCAATCCTAAGTTTTAAATGGTATGTCTAAGATGAATGGACACACTCAACACAGTAAAAAAAAACAAACAGGTATATTACTGATGCAGAGCAGTGTAGGAATTAAATTTAAGGAAAGCTTAGGACCAATAAACAATACTCAAATTTGTGACTCCTGCTGTAATTCATTCAAATGTTCAATAGAAATTCATCACAGAGTAAGTTCTTATACTCCATTCATTCATCCAATAAATATTTAGATATTATGTGTAAAGTACTTTAGGGAATACAATGAAAGATAAGGCATGGACTTTGCCCTCAAGGGGCTTACAGTCTAGTATATACTGGAAAAAAATAAGCAAGCACATAGATAACCATAATATAAGGGAGAAAGTGATGTGTCATAAGAAAGACTCAGATAATGTGCTTTAAAGTCATTGACACTAGAAGACTTTTTTTTTTTACTCCAGTGTCTAAGTAGCCAAAAAAAGTTTTAAAAAGACCAATGATCAGTTTGCAAAATTGAGAGCCAAATTTTGTGAATCTGTGACTGAAAAGTTGAAATATCAATGGAGTTTCAGTCTGTACTCACCAGTTCTTAAAAAAGTTTCTCATGGAGTAACAACCTATTAGAAATGCCAACTTGCCAGTGTTTATAAGTAGATGCAGATGAAATAATCTAGTATTTAGGGAAAAAAGGCTCATTTTAACGTAAGATAGGCTCAAACTGATTATCCAAAATACTCATGACACATTACCTTCTTGCACAAAAATTGGCTCAATCAGATAAAAGTGGTGAAGAATTCCTCGATGGCTCAAGTGTGCTCCAAGGAAAGCTAGAAGGTTGTACAGTTAACTCCCAGGGTGTAACTCTAAACCATACAACCTACTACCTCAACCCGGATGCACACAGCTTCCAATGTTGCTTCAAACTCCTTATCATATCTTCAGTCAGCTCCTCCAAATATGGCGGCCATACACCGAAGGGCTTGGCAAGGATGTAGATATAATAATCTAACATTTCACCAATAGATTTAATATGTGTCTACTAGGACTATCCTAACCTCTTGGGTTTCCAACACAGGTCATACAAAGTGCCCTCTGAAATCTCTCCTGACATATAGTTCTACTAGCAATTAATAATATTAAAAGCCAATAGCATTCAACTTCATTTAAGAGAAATTAGCTCAATAGTAATATATAAATCCAATTACAGCCTTTAATTTTCTTATTGAAGTTGGTGAGGTGTACTAACCACTATAATGTTAACTTAAGTTTCCGAACAGGTTCTATTCAGCTCTTGTTTCATACCTTGCTATAAAAAATTCAAGTTTCTTAAGTAATTTACTGTACTTGGATTCCAACTTGAATGGCTATGCTATAAACCCTTCCTTGTGGTTGACAATTGAAGCTTGCCTCTAAAGACCGATGAAGGTTAATGTATACATGAGAAACAAAGGAAAATATAAATACTTCAAAAGTAATCAACTAAAGTTTAACAGGAGTTTGACTGAAATATTATTTAACAGCATTTGTCTACAGCATTTTGTTAGATTACCACACTGACACAGACCCATAGAAGCGAGCTTGTGCAGTCCATTGCACCACAAGATCGGATCTACGGGTTTATGCCAATGGGCACATCTCACTTGGGCTCCCTAATAATGCAGAATTTGTTGTGAATATCTGACAAAATTAGATGAAAATATTAATATTGATCCTTTACTATAAATATATTTAATGCTGAAATAATCTTAGTGTACATATTCCCAGTTAAGGGCCTTCATAAATATTCTGCACTAAATATAGGTTTATATACATGAAAATTTAAAGAATTGTATATTGAAATATTTTTCATAGATTACTTTTGTTTTAATAGTGAATATTTTGGATTTGGACTATTCTAATTAATAATAAGTTTTAAAAGAAAAAAAAGGATCCATACATGCATGTATGAATTATGTAATTGTGGAGCATGAATGTAGTATTACCAGCCTGTAATTAAGACCAAATTAACTATTAAGCTGATTGTGTAAGAGCCAGAACTGTGCTTGTTTTAACTCTTTTGTAAAACCTCCGTTAGTGGTTTTAAGGAATGGGTAACATTATAACTTTCTCATAAAACAAGTAAGATCTTGTTGACTAGGCAGAGAACACAGGAAGTCACTAAAAAGTCTTAAATGTATACATATGTGTCTATAGTTGGAATAATATTGAAATTAACAATATTTGGATAAATTATTATCAGAAAACTAAAATTAATGCTATATTAACAGCATTATTACTATTAACAGTGTTACTACTACCATAATTTATCCTCCAGATCTACTGCATAAAAGAAGATCTAGCCTGCCTCTTAAACACAATGTATTTAAATTTATTTTTTAAAAAAGATATTCTTAAAACATAATATATAGCTACTTACAACTCTTACCTGGTCAACAGGTTGGACAAAAATAAATTATTATTAAAAAAAATTTAAACCACCACACAATAAGCAAACACACAAAGAATAAACATAAAGCCAGCCACATACACGTTTTTTAAGATTTTAAGCTCAACAGAAACAAAACTGTAAGTTGTACAATCATTAATCGTTTCACTCATATCCATAATATTTAGCATCTTTAAATTATATCTTCCTTGTGAAAAATAGTAAAACTACATAAAATTACTTAGTGTTTTTGTGTGTTTTGAAATAAAATAAAATGTGTTTTATAGACTTTATCTACATAATTTGGTCTACATAATTTTTTACCATTATTTATTTTCTAATCATTCCCATATTTGTTAAAAGCTATAGTAAAAAGTCAATAGTCACAATTGTATTCAATTATAGTAAAAACATCTTAACATGTATTCCTAAACTTAGATGTGAAATAAAAAGCAACATTTGTTTTGGGTTTTATCATAACCATAAGAATGTATATTTTGGTTTCATACTCTTATTAGGTCATTTTTTAAAAAAAGCACAACTTTATTCCCTCCCTCCAGATTTCACTTCCTTTTATATGGTATGACAAATGAAAAAATATATATTTTCTTTTTCTAAATTACCTTCTAGTCAGCCGTTACATGAATGGATATAGATACATAATTCCAAGGCACTCAAACTGCATATTGATCATAAACTCAGACAAAAATTTGTCACAAAGGTAGGTAATAGTATAAATTCTCAAGCCATCAATGAAAATCCCAACAGCTAGATCCATAAAGACTATGAAACGAATTCTTACAACTAAACACAGTAAACATTGTCTTGTTTTTTTCTTTAAAAATATTAAACAGTAATTGCTCTTTTGCTTTTTGTTTTTACCTGAGATGATTTTCTCCTATGATCACTTTCTTCACTTCTCATATCCATTTTAAGTTTTCCCTAAAACAACCACAAAAGGAGAGATATCAGACAACTGCTTGTCTAGGAGGATCATCTGGCTGGATGGTGGGAATGAAGGTAGATGATCGAGAAGAAAACACAATATCAAAATGGGCAAAACCTTTTAAAGTATTTTTTTAAAGGCTTGGAAGACTCCTAGAGCCCCACCCAAGGCTACTCATATGACATATAATGTGGTTTCATAGTTTGCATTTACGCGTTCATTTTGGTTGGTGTTGTTTTCACAGTCACAGTTTTGAAAGTGAAAGGAGGCATAGCTGTTAAAGAAGCGACTAGGTTTTGCACAATGAACTAGTGAAAGCTGAAAAGAGATTTGGATTTGGCATGGAGCTTAATAAGATAATTAAGAGTGTAGAGATTAATGGCTCCTAAAAATAACATTTAAAATAATGTTTTTCAACTAAAGGATCTTGAAACATGAAAACAGGTTTATAAATGTTAATTAAGCCTGTGAAAGTTGATGTTCCATTAGCTGAGGCAGCATAAAGGAACAAGAGCTATTTCTTAAATAATTAGTGAACAATAACCGATAAACTTAATAAAACGTTTTATTTGAATGTTATCAGTATATAGGGTAATTGTAATTTCCCATAATTCTTTGTAGAATAACAGAAAAAGGAGGTAGAATTCATTAGTTCTATAATATTTTCTCTCTGTTTACCCTACATATTCCTGATATGATGAAATATGATTTTAAAAGCACAACAGTTTGCTCAAAGTTTATTCTTTTCATGGAGAATATTATAGCATCAATTCTTAATATGCAAATTATAGTCTTCATTTATATACGCTGTATTTTTAAGAAGCACTTTCTCTTTTTAACAATTTTTAGATATGTTTAGAAAGAGTTCTAATCAAAATTAAAATAGGTAGAATACATCTGCTAATCCCCTCCCATTGAACCAGGCAAAACTGGGTTTTGTTATAAAATGCTTAAATTGCTTAGCAATTTACTCCTACAAATAGACAAAATAATTAGAATGCAATGCATTTATCTGCTGAGCCAATCATTGCTTTAAACTTAAAACAAGTTTGTATGTACTTTTTCCACTGAAATACTTAATGGATATTTCCAACGCTCTCTGCAACTGGCCTAAAACAAATGCTTCTTTTAAAATATATTTTAAAAGAGAGTATTATTGTGGAACAAGCTTCTTTTCTACTTAGCAACTGAGAACATGATCTTTTCATCCCTATTTCGGTTATACTGAAATCCTGGTAAATAATTTAAATACAACTTCCCCCAAACTAATTTTATTTCTCAGCAGTTTAATGTATCTCCTAATATGACCCTTTTTTAGAAGTTCAAAAAGTTTCTTCTTTCACATTTCAAATTATGAGTCACAGCAAATAAAAGATTTAGTTTCTTTAAACAACTAGGACTAAACGTTCACTTTTCTTAGATAGCAAAAACTAATATTGCACACGAAAAGCACAGATAACATATTAACGTCTTTCCAAACTTCGACGTATAACCAAAATAAAAACATGTACCGTCTTTTCCATAGACATTTTTCTAGTTTTACTTAAGTTTCTATTCTAATCAGGATTAGAGCAAGAGAGCAAAAGGAAAAAGTTAATAAGAGTAAAGTGGGTGATGAGCTAAATTAAGAGTACATTGAAAGTTCAAGGATCCCCTTTTATCTAAGAGTAGGCTTAAAAAGAAACAACAAAAAAAGTTATACCTGATATGAAAGGTGCGATTTCACCAAGTGCAATATATTGCTAATTATGCCATATTTTTGAAATAATAAAAATAAGGAAGGCTCATTTGGTTATGTTGCCTTACAAAGCTGCTTTACAAAGCCCGATGTCTCTGTAGGTATACAAGCCAATGTTTGCTTTTTTTTGGTTTGTTTTGGTTTGGATTTTTGTTTGTTTGTTTTTGTTTTTGTTTTTGAGCAGGAGCGTCTCATTTTTTTTCAGCACTGTTGCATGGAGTAGGACAAACTCAGATTTTTTTTTTCTTCGGGGCTCCTGTTATTTCTTGGAAAAAAGGACCAGGGTGCTTGTCTTCTTTTTCTTCCTTCTCGGTATTCCAGGCACAAAGCACTGCGCAGAAGCTGCACCAATCCTTGCTGTCCCTGGCAGCGGAATGGTAGAAGGTGGGAGAGACCAGGAATCCTTCCAGGCTGAGCTGACTTTAGAAATGAGGATTGCACACGTTTGTCTCCTGAACCAAAAGGGTGAGAAGGCAGGGTGCCAGTTTGCTACACGGCTGCAATGATCTCATGCTCACTGCTGCGGCCGTCCTGTTTGCCCTGTTCAAATGCCTGTTCATTATAAACCAAAAAAAAAAAAAAAAAGTACTTGGATTCTTCAGCAAGCAAAAAGGGTATTAACATTTAAAAAAATCAGCAGTAAGAAAAGCCAAAAAACAAAAAGCACATACAATTTTAGGATTCACTTGTTATGCCTCAATATTCTGTTTATATTTTTCTCTCTTTCTTTTTTTTCCTATTTAGAGATAAGCAGCAGAATTTATCAGGCGTGAAAGGGACAGCCTCCTGGTGGCCTGCCAAAAACCCAGAATAAAGGCGAAGTTGTGCTTCAAAGCTCAGTCGCTTGCTGAGTCTGGCTAAAGTCAAGTATTAAGATCCACCATTTTCTGAGCCATGCTAGAAAAGAAGAAAAAAAGTCAGGACGGTTGCTGCTTTCCAAGTCTCCGTTGGCACCATCACAAAATCTCAGTCGTAAGGTCACATGATTCTCTGCCAAATGTAGAGTGCATTCCCATCAACCATTCTGCTGATACTGCGAAGGCAGCTATTGTCTCGTTTAGACCCAAAGTTCAGCCCACTCTTCATTGAATTAGCTGAAAAACGCATCACCTTTGGGGGCTGGGAGTCATGGAAACGTCTACCTGGCAAGCTGCCCACTTTTTCTGCCCATCAACCAGAGATGGAATTGTGCTGCCTAATGCAATGATGACTTGGAATGTGAAGACTCGTCCAAAGTGAATCTGATTCTTGCAACGCCTGTTTCAGTTTGCACAGAAAACTCTGGCTTCTTTTATTTAAGGTGGGGGGGGGGGATCTTTCCAACTAACTGTAGCAAATAGAGGTCTGAACATGCCTACTCTGCAACTTGATTTCACAACACACCCAAATGGTTCTCAAATGAAAAGACCGAAGCCCTGCAAGTTTTCTGAGTTAAACGCTTCCCTTCCTCTCTCTTTTTCCTAACTTGTAAATGCAACAAGCTCAGGACAGTTGTTGTAGTCTCTCACATTAAGGTTTAAAATCTGTGAGATTCTTCTCGCTTCTCTTACTTTCTGATTTTATCTGGCACTGATTTTGTACTCCCTGGCCACAAAATCCACCCGTAACAGTAGGGATGCATTATTGCTGCAACCCCCTTAAAAGTGGTCCCCTGAGAGAGGCAGTTGTCTCCTCGACCACACAAAATCTTGCAACTGGGTTCTGTGGTAATCCTCATCAGTACCTAGCACAGCTGCTGTGCAAGTTTGCTGAGAATGACTCATGTAAGAAGTGCTCTTTCTGTTCCTTCGCTAGCTACAGTTTGCCTGTTTGGCATGAAAGATGCCTTAGAAAGATGTAGGGCATGTTATCAACACCTCTTAGGCAATAAAATGAAATGGTCCCCCCTCCCCAGTGAATTTCCATTCTAGCAGGCAACGAGAAAGTGTCCGTGGACGAACATTTCCAGACTTTCTAACTAAAGTATAGTGAATTCAATCTTTCACCATTACTTTAAGCAGACTCTAAAGCCAAGTGGGAAAGCAAGTATTATGATTAGATTTAAACCAAACATACTCAGGAGTACTAAGAAGAATCATGTTCTATTATCTGCATTTAAAAATGATTCAAGGACGGGAGATCTTTATCTCAAGTATTGTTACACTTGCAAAAAATTTAAAATTATATTCAAGGCTTTACAAAATGATGGACTAACATTACCCCTCCTCCACATATGGATGCCCACACATTGCATATTACAGGACAAAGATTTTAAAAGATTATCAAACCACGATTACCTAAAAATTCATCATCCACCCCCCCCCCAAAAAAAGATTCTGGGATCTAGGAAACAGACTGTAAAAATAGTCTGTGGTCTTTTTGGTGCCGTGTTCTTTGGGTCACTTTCTTTAGAAGTGATAGGGGCGAACGTGCACAGGCGCATGCACATACACACACGGGAACCCTTCTGGTGTGCTCCCAATTTGTGATTCAAAATTCACACAACTCTACACCATAAAGCAAAAACTGACACATGTGCTGAAATTAAAATTGCTTCATTCTAGATTGCGGAATTCTGGGCAAATTCTGCTAATGCCCTAAGCACATGCTTAGGGTGCCCAGTGGGAATCAAGCGCAGGCGGCAGACACATGTGTCCCGTGCTTCAGCCCCACAAGAATAAAGGAGATGAGCTCTCATAGAATGAAAAATTTAAATTTTCAGTTCTCATTCCCTTATTGAGCAGATATTTATTAAGTACTCGTATGTGGGGTTGGCCTTGTGACAGGCACAGGGGAACAGCAATGAATCAAGTGAATACGCCCCCACGCAGGAGTCATTCAATGAGAACTTTCGAGTGAAAAGAGCTTACCCCTAAATGTAAGCATTGCCATAAAACACTAAAGGAGCATTTACTGGT
The DNA here is from genome assembly GCA_002007465.1 of Ailurus styani. Taxonomy (NCBI): domain Eukaryota; kingdom Metazoa; phylum Chordata; class Mammalia; order Carnivora; family Ailuridae; genus Ailurus; species Ailurus styani. The sequence goes on from LNAC01000003.1 coordinate 7,356,729, forward strand.
GGTAAAGTAATCAAGAAACAAACTAATAGAAATTGGAAAGTACAAGTGAAATGGGTATTGAAAAGTACACTACAGATAGACATGGGTTCTTTGTCTCGAATTTTCTCTTTTTAATGGAAAATTTATTAGTCACTTTTTCCTAATTCTGTTTATGTTCCCTATAGAAAGCAGGGCAAAAATTTATGCTGCCCGGCCAATTAAAAAGAAAGAAAAAAGATTTTAAAAAAGAATAGAAACAGGAGAAATTCACTTCTGGGAAGATGTAGTAGACAGTTTTTCCTAATCTTCCTGCAAGGTACAGCTAAAAACTCTGGACATCATACATAAAACGAACTTCAAGAGACTCTGAACAACAGAGAGAAGAGGACAGAACAGTCAGGGACCTTAGGACTCAAGAAACAACATTGTGGTGAGTTCCCTGGATTTTATTTTTGCTTCATCTATCCAAAACTTGGAGCAGAAGAAACTGGCAACCCAGAGACACAAACTGGTGCAGACCAGAGAAGCCTCAAGGAAAGCCTGTTCTTTGCAGCCAAAGGACCAGGAAATCAGCAGCCCAGAAAGACAGAAAGCACTGGGGCAATACTACTTTGCTCTAGTCAGATACCACACAAACAGCCACTCCCACACCTACAAAGTCCCACTGGGGAGTCTCCTGAAGACACTTGGCAGGCTAGAACAAAGCATCCCAACTTCCTCTCCCCAACCCTAAATGGTGTAAGGAAGTCTGAGTAGGAAATTGGGACTTTTGTCCCTGTCAAGGGATAACAAGGTCCCTACCCTCAACCAGTGTAATGTCAGTGGAGACTACACAGGGATCCTCGACTTCCACCAGAACTCAACAATACTGAGGCACCATTTTTCTTCCCTACTAAGGCTGCATTAGACAGAGGAAGCCTAGTGGAGGGTCAGGACATTAGAAACTGTGCAACCCTACAATTCCCCAACCTATAAGGTGACAGCAGAGGCCATGATGGCAGCAGCAACAAACCACTGACATCCCTCCTAGCCAGGAAAGTATCAGTGGAGGCCCACTGGGGAATAGGAACTCTCACCCCCCACCCAGCAGGAAAACAGAGCCCTCCCACTCAGGTGTCAGTGCTATGCCTGAGAATCACAAGGTGTGCCCCCTTTTTCTGCTGGAGTTGTGTCACAGAAAGCTAGCTAAAATAGAAGGTTTAAATAATATCCAGAGTCGCATAATACACAAAACGTCCAGGTTTCAACTGAAAATCATTTGTTGTAAAAAGGAGCAGAAATATCTCAAATTGAATGTAAAAAGTCATCTATACTTGTGAACACCAAGATAACAGAGATATTAGAATTATGTCGCAAGGATTTTATAGCAGGCATCACAAAAATTCTTCAATGAGAAATTATGAACATGATTGAAACAAACAAAAAGTCTTATCAAAGAAATAGAAGCTCTCTAGAATAACCAGATAGAAATTTTAGAGCTGAAAATTATGATAACTATGATAAATAAAAAAATGAAAGAGGCAAAGGAAAGAACCAGTAAATGACGAGAGAGAATAATAAAAATGATCCAATCTGAACCACACAGAGAACATATACTAAAAAAAAAAAAAAAAAAAAGAAGAAGAAGTAGTAAACAGAGACTCAGGCAACTGTGGAACTATAATAAAAGATAAAAGATTGGTGCCATTGGAGTCCCAGAAAGAAAAAGGAAAGAGGGCAAGGTATAAAACATGCTAAAAAAAATAATGGCCCCAAACTCCCTAAATTTAGTAAAAGGCATGCAGACTAAAGAGGCTGAGCAAACCACAAGCAAGGAAAAAACAAACCAAAACAAAGACATTCATACCAAAACACAACTTGGTCAAACTTCTAAAAACTAAAGACAGAGAAAAAATCTTGAAAGCAGCAAGAGTAAAACATAATCTTCCTTTAGAGGAAAAACAATTCTGGTAAGTAAATTTCTCATCAGAAACCAGGGAGGCCAGAAGTAAGGGGTACAGCATTTTTAATGGTTGAGAGAAAAGAACTGTCAATCCAGAATCCTATGTCCATGGAAAATATCCTTTAGAAATGAAGTGGAAATCAAGATGTTATCAGATAAAGGAAAAATAATAGAATTCTTCATTAGTAGACCCACCTTGAGAGAATAGTTAAGAAAGGTGTCTAAACAGAAAGGAGATGATAAAAGAAGAATCTTGGACCTTTAGAAAGGAATAAAGAATTCAGTAACAAAAATTTGAGTAAAAATAATAGACTTTCCTTTTCTGAGGTTTTCTAAATTATGTTTGATGGCAGATACAAAAATTTAACAATGTCTGATGTGGTTCTAAATGTATTTAGAGGAAATACTTAGGACAATTATAAATGAGTATGGATAAAGGTAAAAAAAGGGAGGTAAAGTCTTTGTACTTCCCTTGAACAAGTAAAATGAAGACACCAGAACTAATACATAAAACAACCCCTAAGAAACTACACAAAAAAAAACCACACTGAAAAATACTAGGAAGTCAAAATTCTAAAAATTCAAAAAGTATTTAAATAACACACAGGAAGGCAGGTGATATGAAAAACAAAGAGAAAAAAACGTAGAATCAAATGGCAGGCTTAAGCTATAACATATCAATCATTAAATTGAGAGACACCTGGATGGCTCAGTTGGTTAAGCCTCTGACTCTTGATTCAGCTCAGGCCATGGTCTCAGGGTCATGAGATTGGGCCCCACCTGGGGCTCTGAGCTGGGTGTGGAGTCTGCTTAAGATTCTCTGTCTCCCTCTGCCCCCACCCCCACTCTCCCTCTTTCAAAAAAAAAAAAATTAAATTGAATGTAAATTGTCTGGATACACCAATTAAATGACAGATATATGCTTAGGGGATTTAAAAAAAATGTGGCTTAATTATATACTGTCCAAAAGGAACGCAATTCAAATACAATAATACACACAGATTTAAAGTAAAAGCATGGAAACAACATATGCTTTTACATATATGTACATATATACATATATGAATATGTTATATGTATTTCTATACATATATATGTATTACATGTAATTCATACACATTATATCTATGTCTTATGCAAACATTGATAAAATAAAGCAGGAATAGCAACATTAATATCAAATAAAAGAACTTCAAAGCAAAAAATTTACCAGAGATGGGAATAAACATCATAAATGATAAAAAGGAATATCCAACAAGAAAACATAACAACCCTGAATGTGTATACATGAAAGAGCTACAAAATGTATGGAACAAAAACTGGTAAAATAGAATAAAAACAGAGAAATCCATGGTTATAGAAGTAAACTTCAACATACCTAGAACAACTGATAGAAAATTAGCAAGCATATAGAACTTATATCATCAACAAACAGGATCTAACGGGTATTTTTAGAACATACACCCAACAATAAAAGAATACACATTCTTTTCCAGTGCCTACAAATATATTCCAGGATAGGCCATATACTGGTCCATAAAGCAATTATCAAAAAATCTGAAATCTTACAGAGTGTGTTCTCTAACCAAAATGGAATCAAACCAGAAACCAATAATAGAAAGATAAAGGGAAAATCTCTAAACACTTGGAAGCTAATTAACACACTTCTAAATAACCATAAGTCAAAGAGGAAATCAAGGAAAAAAATACATGGGAGTGAATGAAAATGAAAATAGAGCATAGCAAAAGTTGTGGGACATAGCTGTAGTAGTACTCAGAGGGAAATTGATAGTACTAATTGCATACATCAGAAAAGAGAAAAGTCTCAAACCAATAATCCATACTCCCATCTCAAGAACCAAGAAAAAGAAGAGTAAAATCAAACTAAGACATAATAATAATAATAGCACAAATAAGTGAAACTTAAAAACAGGAAAAGAGTAGAGAAAATCAATGAAGCCATGAGTTTGTCCCTTGAAAAGATAGATAAACTTTTTGGCAAGCCTCCAGCATGACTGACAAATAAAAAAGAGAAAGACACAAATTGCCAATCAGGAATGAAACAAGCATATCACTACAGATATCTAAAGACAATAATGGAAAACTACAAGCACTAAACACAGAATTTAGACAACTTAGATGGAGTGGACCAATTCTTCAATAATACAAATTACCCCAACTCAATGAGTATGATGAATTAGATTATTTGAATAATCATGTAACTATTAAGGAAATTGAATTTGTAATTTAAAAACTCTCTCAAAAAGAAAATGCCAAGCCTAGATGGTTTTGTTGGATAATTCTAACAAATATTTAAAGAACAGTTAATATACACATATTCTACACAATTTTTTTTAGAAAATACAAGAGGAGACCATTTCCAATTTATTTATGAGACAAATATTATCCTGATACCGAACACAGACAAACACAGTAGAAAAAGAGAACCATGTAGACCAATATCCCTTACAAACATTGATTTAAAATCTTGAGTATTGAACTAACAAATAGAATTCAGCAATATATAAAAAGAACAATATACCATGACCAGCTGAAAGTTATTCCATGGATGCAAGTCTGGTTCAATATTCTGAAATCAATCAATATAATCCACCATAAATAAGCTAAAGAAGAATTATCACATGATGATATTGATAGATGAAGAAAAATTCAGTACCCATTCATGATTGAAAACTCTGACAACTAGAAATAGAGGGAAACACCCTCAATTTGACAAAGATCTTCTATTAAAAAACAAAAACAAAAACCGCTATAGTTAGCATTCTACTTAATAGTAAAAAACTAAATGCTGTCCCCATAAGATCAGCAATAAGGCANGTCATGATCTCAGGGTCCTGGGATCGAGGCCCGCATCGGGCTCTCTGCTCAGCAGGGAGCCTGCTTCCCCCTCTCTCTCTACCTGCCTCTCTGCCTCCTTGTGATCTCTCTCCCTCTGTGAAATAAAAAAAAAATAATAATAAAAAAAAATAAAATAAATTAAAAAACAAAAACAAAAACCGCTATAGTTAGCATTCTACTTAATAGTAAAAAACTAAATGCTGTCCCCATAAGATCAGCAATAAGGCAAGGATGTTCACTCTTACCATCTATTTGATTTAATGTTTCAAGTTCTATTCTAGCTGGTGTACTAAGGTGGAAAGAAAAAGGAAATAAAACATAAAATATAAATACAATATTAATTAAAATCACTCAAAATTTAAACACTTAGGTATAGGTCTAAAAAAATGTATAGAACTTGTATGCTGAAAAAATGCTGATGAAAAAAACATAAGAGATCTGAAAAGAAATACTATGTCCATGGATTGCAAGTCTCAACATAGTAAAGATGTCAATTCTTCTCAAATGGATATAAAGGTTTAATGCAATTCTCATCAAAATTAAGGAAAATTTTTGGTAGAGATACATAAAATTATTCTAAACTTTATATTGAAATGCAAAGGAAGGAATTAGAATAGCTAAAACAATTTTGGAAAAAATATATTGGGAGGAATGTCTAATTTCAAGATGCACTGTATAATAGTATATTATTTAATATACTAATATTAGGTTTAATACTATATATCTACATAATAGTATGTTATTAATAATATAACAATGGATTACCATTTGATTGTAATCAAGACTGAGGTATTGGGCAGTGAAATAAACATGTTGATCAATGAAACAGAACGGGAAAGCTAGAAATAGACCCATACATATATGCCCAATTGATTTTTGACAAAGATGGAAAACCAATTCAATGGAGGAAAGGTAGTCTTTTCAACAAATGGTACTGGAGTGATTGATCATCCACAGGCACAAAAAGAGAGAGAGAAAGAACTTTGACTTATAGCTATACAAAATTTATACATCCTATACAAAAACTAACTTAGAGTGGATTACATACTTACATGTAGACCTAAATGTATAAAACATCTAAGCAACAACCTCAAAGAGAATCTTTGGGATCTGAGGCTAGGCAAAATGTTCCTAGAATTGACACCAAAATCACAATCCATAAAAACTGCTAAATTGGTCTTCATCAAAATTAAAAACTTTTGCTCCATAATAAAGTCCATTAAAAGGATAAAAAGACAAGTTGCAAACTGGAAGAAAATATTTTCAAACCACATACCTGACAAACGACCAATGTCTAAACAATATAAAGAATTCTCACAACTCAACAGTAAAAAAAAAAAAAAAAAGGCAAATAATCCAAATGGAAAATGGGCAAATGATAAGAAGAGACATTTCATCCAAGAGGATATACAGATAGCAAATAAAAGCATTAAAAGACATGGAACATCATTAGCCATTAAGAAAACGTGAATTAAAGCCTTGTGATATCACTACACTCCAATTAGAAGAGCTAAAAGGAAACAAAGCAAAATAGTGACAACCCCAGACATTGGTGAGAATATTGGATCAGTCATGCTATTGATGATGAGAGTTTAAAATGGTACAGGAACTGGAAAACAATCTGTCATTTTCTTTTAAAAACTAAACATATGCTGGACACCTGGGTGGTTCAGTCGGTCAAGTGTCCAACTCCTGATTTTAGCTCAGGTCATGATCTCAGGGTCCTGTGACCGAGCCCTTTGTCATGCTCCATGCTGGGCGTGGAGCCTTCTTAAGATTCTCACTGTCCCTCACCTTCTCCTCCCCTCCTTATCTCTCCCCCAAACCTCCCCACCTCCAAAAAAGGAAAAAACAAAAAACAAAAAAACCACCAAACATATGCTTACCATACGACCCAGCAATTTGGCTCTTGGGCATTTATCCCAAAGAAATGAAAATTTATATTCATGCAAAAACCTGTACATGAATATTTACAGCAACTCTTTTCATAATAGCTCCAAACTGGAAACAGCCCAGATGTCCTTCGGTTGATGAGTAGTCAAACAAACCTATGGTACATCCATAGGATGTGATACCACTCAGCAATAAAGAAGAACCAAGTATTGATATGTTCAGCAAGCTGGATGATTTCAAGAGAATTATTGTGAGTGATCCCAGATTATGCTGTAACCCCAAAGGTTACATTTTATATAACTATGTTTCCAAATTCTTGAAATAACAAAATTATAGAAATGAAAAAAGGGTTGTTAGGGCCAGGGAGCAGTAGGATGGAAGTGGGTGTGACTATAGAAGGGCAATATGAGGAATCCTTATGGTGATGGAAATATTTTGGATGTTGAGTGTATTCATGTCAGTTCTAAGTCGTGATACTGTACTTAGTTTTCAAGATGGTACCACTGGAGAAAACCCAGTAAATAATACATGGTATCTCTCTGTTTTATGTCTTACAACTGCATGTGAGTTATCTCAAAAAACCCCCAAAATAAACAGTTTAACTTTTTTTTTCTTTTAAAGGAACAAATACAGCAAGGCATCTACTTCTATTGGCTGTGAGCACTGTTCTTGTGTGATTGTCAAGAAAACTCTCCTGGAAAAATCTGAATGTACCAGCCAGTTATTGATTTATTTAAACTTGAAATCCCAGAGTGTCAGTCAATGCACAACGATTTGATGACCTAGGAAAAATTAGCTTGGGAAAATTTTCTAAATCAGGGGTCACCAGACTTTTCTGTAGAGGGCTAGATAAGAAATGTTTTGGGTGCTGTGTGTCATAGGCTCTTTGTTGCAACTGCTTGACTTTGCTATTGGAGCATGAAAGTAGTCAGTGACAATGCATGAAATGAAAGAATATGATAGTGTTCCAATACACTTTATTTCTGGACAACAAAATTGTAATTCATCAATTTTCACATACAAATAAGTTTGCTTGCTTTTCCAAACATATATACATATAAAAATCATCCTTAGCAAGTAGACTACAAAAACAGTTCCTGGATTTAGCCCAGGGGCTACAGTTTGCTGACCTCCCAGCCAAATCACTTTTTTGGACTCATCTATTGTCTTATGAGTCAGTTTCATTTTCTTTTTCCTTTCTTCTTGAATGTTGTCTACATTTCAAAAGCTGCTAACTGCTCCCATTTAGAAATTCCTCCATCACTGTCTTTCCATCTATGTTTTCCTTGCTCATAGTATCAAGGGACACAAACACAAGTTTTATTGTTAAAATGTGGAGCATGGGACAAGGTAGCACGCTGAATAAACATCACCTTTTGTTTAAATTTATTCATAATTTTAGTGAGAAAGAATGCTGCCTTTTACCATGTCTCCTTAATGATACCTGCTCTGAGAATCTTTAAAAGAGAAATTGCATGAGCAAACTACTTGAAAGATTCAGACTTATTTAGACCAGAAGTTGGGGGAAAAAAGAAAAAAGACAAATAGAAAGGCAGTCTAGGGGTGCCTAGTCTACGGGGTGGGTGCATGGAGAGGAAGTTGTTCAGAGGAAATCCTAAGAGTTCTCATCACAAGGAGAAACATTTTTTCCCCTTTCTCTTTCTTTCTTTTTATTGTACCTCTACGAGAAGATAAATGTTAGCTGAACCAATTGTAACCATGTTACAATGTATGTAAGTCAAACCATCATGCTAGATGCCTTCGACTTAAAGAGTTGAGGTATGCCAATTGTTTCTGAGTAAAAGTGGGAGAAAAAGAAACTGGCATGTTGTAGTTGTAGGTGTCACTTGCACAGTGGTGGTTGGGGAGTGGGGTGGTAAGGAGAGATGGCATTAAAAAGCAGAAAAGAAAAGGAGCTCATGACAATAAAAAAAACAGATTGAAATTGTTAAATTAATTAAATAAGGAAGCCATTAAACTGAGGTGGCTTAATGTATTAGTAGCCTCATAAGCAAACCTAATCTTATAATGCCTCAAGTCACCCAAAGACGGCCAATCACAAGTCAACAACTAGGCTTTTCCAAATACAGCAACTGTTTTAGCAATAGCCAATCAAAGAATTTCTTGTTTTACTTCTGTACCTTCTCTATAAAAGTCTTTCCCCCTAGTTCCTATTGGTGGAGCACTTTTGAGAGCTTCTAACCACTTTTGGTTTGGTGCTAACTGGTTTGAAACAATTTTTCCCCAAATAAATGATTAAAATTTTTCATATGCCTCAGGTTATGTTTTCACAAAATTAAACTTAAGTCAGAAGAAAATAAAACCACATCAAGCACAAAGTGAAATTTAAAAGCAAAGCCTAGATGGGAGTAAGGATAATATACAATAACTTGTATATTCTTGTAGTCAAAATACTTCATTGAGGCCATGTGGGTGAAGGGGTAGGCTTCTAATGGAATTATTATTTTCATAAAAAATAAGATTTCCCCCCCCACAAGTTATTGTTAGAGATACTATAGAATGCAGTTATTAAATCATATAAATGAATAGTATTTTGGAGTCCTTAGACAATATTGCCTAGAATTTTTTTAGAGGATTAGAATGAATAAACAAAGAACAAAGACTTTTTTTAGAATTAAGTAACTTTAAATAATTACTAAAGAAAATTAAATTGATTATTATTTTTACCCTTATGATAATTAAAAACCAAGGCATATTAAGAACTTGGGACTGTTCATTATCTTTTTTATCAAATGGGAGCTGATTAAAACATTTCAATTGGAATGAGAGGTTTTAAATAAACATAATTTCTTAAAATACTGACCATAAAGTAAGATGAAGTTTTATCATACTGATATGAGTTAATATGTATACTTTAAAAATCATGTTAAAACCCTTTAGCAGATAGATATAAATAGAGAAGTATTAGTATCTATTGAGCATTCTTAAATTATAAGTCTGGTGCTCAAGAATTTATGTGATTCAGTTGATAACTCTAAGATTAGTTTCTCTAATCCAACATTTATGAGCATGAAGAAGATCTTAAATGTATAGTTAATCTTTGCTGGTACGACACTACCCATCACACACTGGGGAAAAGAATGGAGTTTTTAAGTATGTGGTAACACTGGTGTTTTAAGTGGCTTAGGGTTTTAACCATTACTTTTGCAGTAACTATGGAATTATATATTTTAATTTTAATTTTTCCAAAACAGAGAACCTGAATAGTATGCAATTTTCATATTGCATATTACCTAAGTAATTTTAAAATGCCCTTTTTGCTGCTTTTGGATATCTGGGTCTCCTCAGATTTAGAAATTTGGCCCACAAGTAATTAGCAGATTCTTTTAGGCTTTGGCTAATTTACAAATTTGGGGTACCAAGATCGTCTCCCAAAGGGAGGCCCTGAAATAAATGACTATAAGATTAAAAAAAAAATCAAGCCCCCAAATTCAAAGTGTACGTTATAAATGCTCTACTTTCTTGGGTCTTTTGATAGATTCTATTAATATATTAAGAGATTGAAAAAGGTAAATAGCAGGTTCTGTTAATACATTAAGAGATTGAAAAGGTAAATATCATCAAGTTTAAATTAATAAATTTGGGAAGTTAAAATGTTACAGACTGGTGTACCTGGGTGGCTCAGTTGGTTAAGCATCTGCCTTTGGCTCAAGTCATGATCCCAGGGTCCTGGAATCGAGTCCCGTATCAGGCTTCCTGCTCAGCAGGTAATCTGCTTCTCATTCTCCCTCTGTCCCTACCCTGTTTGTGCTGTCTCTCTCTCACATGTTCTCTCAAATAAATGAAATCTTAAAAAGATTGGTAAAAAAGAACGGTAAAACTGTTAAAAAGAATGGTAAAACTGTTGGTTATGTTATTAATCTTTGTTTAAGAAGAGCATTTATCTTAGGAGCACCTGCGTGGCTCAGCCAGTTAAGCATCTGACTCTTGATTTCGGCTCAGGTCATGATCTCATGGTCCTGAGATGCAGCCCTGCATCAGGCTCTACACTCAGCTTGGAGTCTGCTTGGGATTCTCTCTCTCCCTCTTCCTCTCCCACTAGAGCTTGCTCTCTCTCTCTCCCAAATAAATAAATAAACAAACAAACAAATAAATAAATAAATACAATTTAAAAAAGAAGAAGAAGGGCATTTATCTTAAGTATCTATGATATTTTACTTCCTGGCTTACATGCAAGTGAGACACATATGAAGCAGTCTTGTAAGTCTGACATCTTTCTTGAGCACTTAGTAGCCATGCCTTATATATCAACTAATTTTAGGTTTCATGGGAAAGAAGAGCTATAAGAACTTTTGTTTAGCAAAATGGGAGTTTTTAGTAGAGTTAAGCAACAAAGTCATAAAGCCAAGGCATTTGTTTCCACTTAATGGGGGACACCATGAGGGCTTCCTTGACTTGATATTAAATATTCATATAACCTCACCAACTGCATCTCCAGAAGTAAGGGGTAAAGCTTTTGGAAACAAGCCGAGTGTAAGCCAATGGTGTCCAGTCAAGACCCAGTCTCAGATCTAAGACAATATTGGGAGTACCACTGGAAAGGGCATGACTTCATTATTCCCTTTTGGCCATTGGATTATTTGATAGGATTGTTTCTCTGCTGTCAAGTGAGTATGCCCACTGTAATGCAAGGATGCTTGATGAATCAAAAACAGAGTAATTATTAATTAATGCTATCCCAGGGCAGTTCATTCATCCCAGAGGCGATTCATTCTACAATGTACAAAAGTGTCTCTCCACCTCAGTTTTCTATTCACATCTCCCCAGACATTTTTCCAGTGTCTGTTCTCAATTATAGATAGCACGTTCTACTTTTGAAGTCACATATGACCTGATTTTACCCTCACACATGTACTGCCTATTACTAATACTTTAAAAGAATTTTGATTTCAGATAAAATTGCCCTCCACCTCCCCACTAACTTGTGGTTGTACTGGTGTAGCGCTCTTCTTCAGGTCTGCATCTCTTCTGTGTGTGTGATGACAGATTCTCCCTAAAAGGGGTGTGGCTGAACCAAGAGTGGGCAGAACTAGCAAAACATGGATTATTCATATGCTGCCATCTGTAGTCAATTGTGTCAAATTTACTCCAGATTCATAATGGGAATTCGCCACATTATTCCCATATTGGTGGTCTGACTACAATCAGTTTTTACATCTCTCCAGGAGAACCAAATATAAATTCCATGGGATGCTTACATTTGGAATCATGTCACGGGCTCCAGAAGGAACTTACTGTTCATATTTGCAAGCAATCTTTTTTCTATTATGATGCTAATATGAGTGACAACATCGTTTTATTGTTGTTTATCAACAACCTTCATTTTGTGAGTAACGCAAGGATAATTTTATTCATATTACCTTCATGAATTAAGAGCTTTTTTATTTCCCAAAACACTATGTGAAACTAAAAAAAATAGAGTAGAAGTGATTTGTACACGAGTTTGAACCCACTTTAATCAGTTCTTTTTTCTATTGTTCCCTAATTCTTTGGCTATAAGAAAGTTATTACAGAACTATGGATTTTATATCACATTATCAGAGAATGGAATATTCTACATATTACTTTTCAGAATTGACACTTTATTCCATTAACAAAACACAAATATATATATATATATACATGCATATGTATATATATAAAACATTGCATATTTTGACTTACTAAACAGAATGTATTGTTATAATTTTTGTTTTATAGGTAGATTTAGTTTTCTAGGTATCATTAATATGAAATGGGTTATTGAACTTTGGTTAAACATAGTGTCCCAGTTCTTTTTTTCACAAAAAAGAAAGTGCATCAGAAGAATGAAAAGAAAAGCCACTTACTGGGAGAAAATATTTGCAAAAGACCTATTTGACAGGGCTGTATATATATACATGTGTGTGTTATCCAAGATATATAAAGAACTCTAAAATTCAACAATAAGAAAATAAACAACCTAATTAAACAACAGGTGAAAGAAGTTAACAGAAACCTTACCAAAGAAGATGTACAGATGGTATATAAGCATTATGAAAAGATGCTCCACATCATAAGTGATCAGAGAAAAAATGAGACACCACTTACACACTTATTAGAAGGGCAAAAATTGGAAACACTGACAACACCAAGTGCTGCCAAGGATGTGGAGCAACAGGAACTCTCATTCGCTGCTGGGGGAGTGCAAAATGGTACAGCCACTTTGGAAGACAGTTTTTCTTACAACTAAGCATACTCTTACCATATGATCCAGCAATTGTGCTCATTGGTATTCACTAAAAGGAGTTAAAAGCATATGTCCACCTATACACCTATGTTTACAGCAGCAGGTTAGAAGGACGTGATGGTCAGCGCACAGTACAGTGAAACTACTCTATATAATGTAATGGTGATAGATGTCATTATATATGTGTCCAAACCCAGAGAAAGTACATCATCAAGAGTGAATCCTAGGGCTCCTGGGTGGCTCAGTGGGTTAAAGCCTCTGCTTTCGGCTCAGGTCATGATCTCAGGGTCCTGGGATCGAGGCCTGCATTGGGCTCTCTGCTCAGCGGGGAGCCTGCTCCCTCCTCTCTCTCTGCCTACTTGTGATCTGATCTCTCTCTCTGTGTCAAATAAATAAATAAAATCTTGAAAGAGAAAAAAAGAAATCTCCCTTTAAAAAAAAAAAAAGAGTGACTCCTAATGTAAACTTTATGGACTTTGGGGGAAAACGATGTATCAAAGTAGGTTCATCAACTGTAACAAATGCACCGCTTTGCTAGGGGATGTTGATAATGAGGGAGGGCATGCATATGTGGTGGGCAGGTGGTACACGGGAAATCTCCATCTCTTCCTCTCCATGCTGCACTGAGCCAAAAACTGCTCTTAAAAAATCTATTTAAAAAAGAAGAATGTGCTTCCTTAACTTGCCTTAACATCAAGTGTCTATATAGCCTATTGTGTGCGTAGTATAAAGTCAACACAAGTTTTCAAAAATAGACTTTGGTTATTTATCTCTAAGCTACATGGTTTTTATATATGTATGTTGTATTACATGTTGTATTATATAGATTTCATAATTCGGGTTTCAACAACTTCATTTATTTTTCTTTCTCTGTCAAGAGGTCAATCCTTTCCTATCTGTCAGGGTCTATGCCAACTCCTTATTTACTGAATTTAATTTCTGTGGCTCAGAAATAAATAACCAAGACATTATAGTACTGTCAAGGTTGCCATCGTTCCTTTAATAGTTAATAAATAATGAGTACTGCATATGTGTAAGGCGCTATGCAGGAAATAGGCTCATATCTTCAGAAAGCTTAAAATCTTGGAGAAATGATAAAACATGCCAAAAAGTTCTTATTTTAAAGATTTATTTATTTATTTGAGAGAGAAAGGGAGGGAGTGGGGGGAGAGGAAGAGAGAATTCTCAGGCAGACGCCCCGCTTGATCTCAACACCCTGAGATCATGATGTGAGTGGAAATCAAGAGTAGGATGCTCAATCGACTAAGCCACCCAGGTGCCTCACAAAAAGTTCTTTAACATAACATAAGGCCAGAAGTTTTCCCTCCAGTAAGTTATGACAGTTAAGACATAGATACCTTTAAAAGTGGAATGTGGTTGAGAATAAGTATAGAGAGAATGTTGGGTGAGAAGGGTGAAAACAAAAATTAGGAGAGCTTTATGTGGACCTAGACACTGATGGTAAAGTTAAAATCTGGAAAGTAAGAATAATTCTGTGACATACTTCAAAAATTCACTCTGTGCTTTAAGTATTACAAAAAATCACATGCTTGATGGGATGTGTGCCGCAAAGCTTGTCTGATAGCGTGATGTTATCTAGAAGGCACCAAAAGAAGTAAGTATTTGGTGTAGTATCTGCTCTAGCCAATCACATACCAAACTTCAGGCCAAAGATAGAAAAGAAAAAGATAATGTTCACATACAATGCATATACATGAATAAAATCATTATTGCATATTTTGTTTGATTAAATAGTTCAAGTATGACACAAGGTAGACCTGCAACCCTTGACTGTTTTCAAAAGAATTTTGAGGTTGATTTCTAAGGGAACCACTCCATGCATTGCTTGTCCAAATGTATGTTTTCATTTAAAAACGGAAAATTACATGAAAAGAGCAGAGTATGTATGTATGTGTAGTGTTATTTACTTACACTTAAATGATTAAAAGTATTCCTTATGATGCTTTCAATTTTAAAGAAAAAGAACATCTTATTATTTGTTATTTTCATTTTAACATGGGAAAGAAGAAACTAGATTGGCAAAACTTAAAAGTAGTATTTACATATGTTCAATACATACTTTGGTTAAAATAATCTAACAGTTTAAAATAGAATCTGATTTAGAAAACAGCTCATAGTGTAGTCAGAATTGGCGTCAGATTTGACTATTTAATTTCACTTGCTTTATTCACTTCACAAACAATGCATCAATGATCACTGTGTTTAACTGCACATATTTGATTTCGATAATGGTAGTTCCTGAAAGATAAATTTCTAGGGTGTGGAGAATAGATCTACTTAACTATTCAGCCTGAGTTTCTGAAATGTTAACATGTGCATGTGTATATATAAAAATTTTCTACATATGTTGATCAAGCATGGTCAATATGTTTTATTTCAAAAGGTTTATTGCTTAGATTATACTACAAAACTGTTCTCCGCATATACATAATAAGCATCTAAGAATACATTTATACAGCCCTATCGCTATATTTAAAAACTTATTTTACTTGACCCTTCCTACTCCCTTTACTATCATTTGTCCAAATTATAGTGAAATTCCTTTCTTCAATAGGAGTAGTGAACTGTGGAAGTATTTTTCTTTCTACAGTTGTAGGTATTCATGCTTGCTAGTAATAGGGAAATAAATATCAACTTATGTCAAGGAAGTGGCTTTTATTTTTATTATTTTAAAATTTTTAAATTTCTTTTAGAGAGAGAGACAGCATGGGCCGAAGGGGCAGAGGGAGAGAGAGAGAGAGAAACCCAAGCAGACTCCATGCTTAGCATGGAGCCCATTGAGAAGCTCGATCTCACAACTCTGAGATCACAACCTGAGCAGAAATCAAGAATTGGAAACTCAACTGACTGTACCACCCAGGCACCCCAAGGAAGTGCTTTTTAAAGACTGGGGAGTCACGACAGAAGGAAGTCTCACCACCATAAGCACACCACATGTCCCTCTCATTTACTTAGATAGGTTTCAACAGAGGCAGGAAAACTGTGTAGAGGGATCTTACAGAAGAGATTTCCCTGCTGACACAGGGTTGACCAGATATTCTGATGTCCTTTTTGCATTGTGACCCTGAGTAAGTCATGTAATCAATGTATGCTGACCTTCCTCTCCATTGCAATAGGAATAAAGATAATAATTACCCTATTCAGTTATTGAAAGAATTAAATTAATTAATTAAACTAAAAGGGTTAGAACAAATCTAGCACATAGTAAACATTAGTTAGCTACTATATCATTTTTTTAGCCTCAGAACTTTATGTCCAACCAAAAACAAAAAACAAAAACCAAAAATCTATCTAGCAGTATTTTCCAGCAACATTTGTTATGAACATCAATGGAACAACCATGATTGTACATTTATACGAAGCTATATTTTACATCTATCATTTGATAATTATCACATCTTTAAAAGTTAAGCAGAGCAGGTGCTATTATTCTCATCTACAAATCAGTGAACTGAAGGTCAAAGTGATTAACATACCTGCTTCAAGTACTATATCTGGGATAGAAAACCCAGCAACCCAGGGCATCTGATTCCTATCCAAGGGCTAATTTTCTTTCATTAGGCATGCTGTTTTTTTTAAAAAGTAAATCTTTTAGCTTGTTGTATTTTTCCCTTTCTGTTTCTCTCTCTCTGTGTCTCCCTCTCTTTCCTTCCCTCCTACCCCTACCACCTGTGGGGTAATAGGAATAGACAGAGGCATAGAATATAACATTGTTTCTTCTGTATAATTGTGTTAAGTATTTTTTAGTATTGTTTAGACAACTAGATGTTGGGTTGTTTTGTTTTTGTTTTTCGGGGGAGGAAGTATAAAACTCACTGAAAATAAGGAAAAGTAGGGGCACCTGGGTGGCTTAGTTTGTTAAGTGTTGGATTTTTGGTTTCAGGTCATGATCTCAGAGTCCTGAGATTGGGCCCCTCATGGAGCTCTGCTCTAAGGGGCAGGGGAGTCTGTTAGAGATTCTTTCCCTCTGTGTCCCACCCACTTCAATCATGCTCTCTCTCAAATAAATAAATAAATAAATCTTTTTAAAAAAAGTAAAAGTAAATAATTCTGAGTTTGGCGAATTCTGATTATCTGGACTGTTTTCTTTCTGCAGAGAAGAACGTGAGGAATGTGAGGAACGTTCAGAGTTCTGTTTTGAGATAACTGCTGAAAAAGCATTCGGTTAAGAATTCAAGTTGAATTATACTGTTGAGTTTTATCAACATAATAATAAACATATCAAAAGATGTATTTGGTGATTATTTTCACCAACAAAAGGCCTACTTCTGTAAAAAGCATTTTTCTTATAGATTTTCCTATATAATCTTGAGTCTTTGCAATTAAATTTTATTCCTTTTAAATATAGTTAAATCATTTTTGTTAACAACTTCTCCAAAGATCAAATTATAAGAATAATAGGACCATATGTATTATTAAAGAGATTGTACTAACTCAAATGTCTGTGAATCTTAGATTTTACAAAGCTCCATGTATCATTCTTAAATGGAAACTTGAGATTGAAACCTAAATCTAACCAATATTTATATATAAAATCAGGTTAAACCTTCTTGTAAACCACAAATAACAGGTAGGATTCTTAGAGATTTTCAAACAAAACATCTATTTTATCATAATTAAATAAAATTTTATTTAAAGTATGTTGTCTGATACTTCATTTTTTAAAATATTCATTAATATGTAATACAGGTTCACTTAAGGCAAGTCAGAAATCCAGAAGCTCCATAAGAAAATATATAATTATCTTATTAGACTATATTGCTTGTATTTAAAGAGTAATTATAATTTAAAATAGCGATGGGGAGTCATCAATCTGGGTTTACTATCAAATTTTTTCTTTACTAGGGCAATAACACATTTTCTGTTCTAATCTATATTAAATCAGGATAGTTGAAAAACTCCTGAGTTTAGACAGAAAGTGTAGGTTCACACCTGATAGTTATCATGAAGACTCATATTTGGGCAAAATGTCATGTATATTAAAAATAAAATTATTATGACAAGCAAAGGAGTTGGAGTTTGAATCATGAAAGTTAGCATCATTACTTTAGTCTCTTATTTTAATGACTGAAAATTCAGTTATGTTCAGTTATATGATGCAGATGAATTAGAGGAAAAAAGTGGCTAAGACACATTGATTACTATAAGTTTCCTCTAGATAGGTTAGAGAACAGAAGGGGGCGCCTGGGTGGCTCAGTGGGTTAAAGCCTCTGCTTTCCGCTCAGGTCATGATCTCAGCATCCTGGGATCGAGGCCGGCATCGGGCTCTCTGCTCAGCGGGGAGCCTGCTTCCTCCTCTCCCTGTCTCTCTGCCTGCCTCTCTGCCTACTTGTAATCTCTCTCTGTGTGTCAAATAAATAAATAAAATCTTAAAAAAAAAAAAAAAGAGAACAGAAGAGAAAAATGTTCCAAGGAGGATCAAAAGTAATATTTAACCACTTGTTTTCACAAGGAGAGCTTTCTGCAGGTTCTAAAATACATAAAATATACTGGTATAATCTTATCATTCTTTGTCTCTCTGAAGAAGAGTACACAGATATGTTTAATCAACCCTAATCCTACCTCTTTGTTTTTACTTGGTTTCGAAACCCATCTGAGGGCTTTTAATCCTATAATGACAAACATTTTTGTTTATTGAAATTTGAAGGGGATTTACCTCAAAACGTTTGAGAAGTAGAAGAGGGATGAGCTTCTCCCATTAGAATGTAAACTCCACGAGGGCAGGGATATTTGTCTGTTTTGCTGACTGCTCTATCACAGGTGCTCTGAGGAGTGTACACACAAAAGACATGCTTGAAAGATTTGTCAAACCAATGTATACTGAGTTCTCACTTATATAATCATGTTAAGTTTCTAAGGTGGTTTTTCTCCTTGGGAAAAAAAAATTGCTGTTTTATGTCAAAGTTCAAGTTGAATGTCTTTATTGACCAAAGTAATATTCTAAAAAAAATTAATAAATGTGGAATCAGCTTTACAAAAACCATTAGTGTATATATATATACACATACGTATGTATGTATATATATATACACATACATATGTATGTATATATATATACACATACGTATGTGTATATATATATACATATGTATGTGTGTGTATATATATATATACACACACAGTTACTCATGCTCAAAATAACAATTGCAGCAATACGAACATATTCTTAGCATCTTTCTCTATATATTGCCACAGAGTATAAATGCAAAACAGTTTTTATTATTTCTACAACATGAAAAAATGCTCTTTTCCATATGGCATGCATGCATTTGTTTTTTTTCTTAATAGACATAATTGGAGAATAAATTCTCTCTTTGTCAATAATAAACTAGACAGCATAAAATTTTACTACAAAAATTTTGGTTCTACTATGATTTTGATGAGTATTTCTGAATCTTAAATTCACCAAACACCAGCTACAAAGGCATTCCTTATTAAAAGTATGGGAAACACTGTGATAAAGCCAAACATTCGAGGGCTGAAATGCATCGTTGTATTGTGAATCTTCAAGAGTGAACACGGCACACAGTGGAAAGATACATTTTCATGGGGGTATTTCATTAGATTAAAGTTACATTGTGGTTTTTGGGTGCCTGGGTGGCTCAGTGGGTTAATGCCTCTGCCTTTGGCTCAGGTCATGATCTCAGGGTCCTGGGATCGAGGCCCGCATCGGGCTCTCTGCTCAGCGGGGAGCCTGCTTCCTCCTCTCTCCCTCTGCCTGCCTCTCTGCCTACTTGTAATCTTTCTCTGTCAAATAAATAAATAAAAATCTTTAAAAAAAAATAAAGTTACATTGTGGTTTTTACTAGTGATAACAAATCAGTAAAATGACTCATTTCACCAAGCTATTTTCTTTGCATATGACTTTTCCATCGTGGTATGTAGATACTTCCTATTCAAGCATTTCTTTATGACCACGTTTATGGTCACAATGTGGTAGATATGATATGAACCTTCCACGCTCAGAAATTTAGGAGACCACAGGAAGCACCTACAAGCTACATCGAGTCTCTAAAAGTTTAAGAGTATTTATTTATTATGTACACATAGTGTACATTGTAGTTTCTGGCATTTTCCCCCTTGTTCATCTTACACTGGCCATGTATTCAATTGAAAAGATTTGGTGTAGGTGAGGGTGGGGGTGGCAGGAATTCTTTTCCATTACTGATGTTCTCTTCAGATAGAACTATCCAGCCTCTCTCCTTCTCTTCGTCAGTCTTTCCAGTGACCCAGTCTGATTGACAGGTCTGCAAGAAAATCTGTCCATGCATAAATCAATCCCCCTTGCTGCTCTATTTTCTTGGGGGATGAGCCACCTACAAAAAGAGCTATCAGGCAATAAAATGGAGCCTGTCCCTTAGGGGAGACCTGGTTTTTCTAGTCTGAATAGCTAGGTAAGTTCTGATTCACCTGCAGAGCTAAGGTACATCCTCTAATCTAGTCTTGATCCACAATAAATGTGATATTTTCATCTTCTGTCTGCCTCTTCGTTCCCATCCTTTGTCTTACTTCATGATTGGTTCAGAACTCAAGGGAGGCCAGCCTGTAGGGTATGTTTTCATCCGATCTTTTACATTAAGACACTTAACTGTTGAAGAAAAAAATCAACATGTGGAATTTTGCTTCACTTGCAATTCGGAGTAGATTCAATTGGGGGTTATGAATTAGTCTCTTTTCCTTATGCTCTCTTTACATAATTCTTAATATTGTTTATTCCTTAATGTGTCACTTAGGTCACAGAAAATTTCCTATGAATCCTTTGTAGCAATACTGAGTATATAACTGATGCTTCTCTTCATATATGAATATTACTGCTAAATTGTTAGCAAGCAGATAACAGTGTGTAGTTGGGGATTTTTCCAGGCATGTTGTTTGATGTCCAATGCCCTTATGGTCAGTGGCATGCAACTATGGGGAGGTGGCCTGAGTCTGAACTGTAGTCTGTAACTCAGGAAGAGAGAAACCCTTACCAGCCCACATGGGGATCAAACCCAGGCTTTGGCCTCATTAGCTCGGTGATTCAAACAACTGAGCTAATCAACCACAGATGCACAATTATTATCAACCACTGATTCCACTTCTTGAGGACTATGGGTTGACAAATTGTATCAAAATGTATGTAGGATAAACTTGGATGTGTTGTTCGAAATACATTTGCAAAAGTAAAAAAAAAATAATTGTCTTTTCCTTTTCTTCAAAAATCTTAACAATTGTGGTAATTGTATCCAAATAGAAAATTGATCCAAAATAAAAAAATATACTGATGCCTCCCTTCCCTTCATCCCCACATTCTACGCACATTCACACACACACACAAATGTGCACAAATGTCCACTGGCACTTAGAAGCTCTCCTGTGGATATCCAGTATTCTATGACTACATCAACAAAATGGTTTTGGTGTTTCTCTTGGTCCTTACTACACTTTCTCTCTCTCTCTCTCTCTTTTTTAAGATTTTATTTATTTATTTGACACAGAGAGAGAGCTCAGATCACAAGTAAGCAGAGAGGCAGGGAGAGAGAGAGGAGGAAGCAGGCTCCCTGTTGAGCCCGATGCGGGCTCCATGCCAGGACCCTGAGATTGTGACCTGAGCCGAAGGCAGAGGCTTTAACCCACTGAGCCACCCAAGGGCCCTACACATTTCTCTTCTTTATGAAGCAATTCTCTAATCTTTTGCAAAGGTCTTTACCATCCTTGGTTCGCTCACTTACTCCCCATCTTTTATTTCTCTTCTCTGCTTTCTCTCTTCCTACTATACTGGACTGATGGGAAAAAGTCTTTTATAATGGACTATACAGTCTCTTGGGAAAAAAAAGCAGTAACCTCAGTAAGTCTAGCAAAATATTCTTCCAACTAAAAATGATTACTAATAGTGTCCTGAAAATACACATCCTGTGATTAGCAAATAAACTTTATTATTAATTATATTATTAAACTCTCTTAACAAACAAACAAATGAAAAACCCTAACTGCCTGCTTCATGATAATTAAGCTAGTTGGAATATCCGCACTGCATTTTAAGTGGTTAATCACAGGCAAAAATGGCATGTACTCCCAGAAGTTCTTTTTTCCTATTTTGTTCCCTGCTGGTAAGACAATGAAATATTTGTGAATTTTAGAGCTTAAGAAACACATAAGATTCTTTTTTTCTGGCATTCTCCAAATGAAAACTGAATTATAATACAAGAAGTTCCAACTTGCCTAATTTAAATATAGTTTCTCACACTGACTTTTTTTATTTATATGAACTTTACTCATGGAAATAAATTATTTATCTAAGCAATTTTTAGATAAACTTCATGCTAATGTATTTTAGAGTAAGAATTTTAAGTCCCTGGTTTGAAACTACCCCAACTTGACTTGTATTAATTCAGCATAGTTACAATTTTTAAATATAGACCTACTTGAAGGCTTTATCTAAAATAGCTACTTCATTTTTTTTTTCCTTTTAGTATGGTGCAATCTGGTACAATCAATTCTTGGTCTTTGTATTTTGATTTAATATCTTAAATAGCTTTATACTTGTCTACGCAATAGTGTTCATTTCCTGAAGTAGTCATCAAAAATATCAAAACACTTATTAAATATTGTCATACATTTTTTTCATCATTTGCTATTTTTGGTATCATAAGAAGCTTGCAATGCCTTTCTGCTCCATGATCCTGGCACAACTTCCCTTTTACCATCTTTATGTTACTATCGAAACTATTTACAACTTCTCTTCATCATAAACAAGGAAGTCCTGTCTTTTCTTTAAGTAGGTAATTGCCACATTGATATTTTAATTATCACTGTATCTCACTATAGCTGCAAAAAAATTAGATAAATTGGCCCAAACAGTAAAGTATATAATTTAAATCTATTTTTCCCCTTAAGTTTTTGAGGCGTTTTAGGGCTAAGGATAATTAGGCTACCTGTCAGGATCTTACCAAAGCTCTAATTCAGACAAGCACAGCTTAGAAAGTGAAGTGTTATCCTCCCCTTTTAAAAATGAAAGGTCTGCATTTCCCTGAGCAAATTCCTGGAGATTTTTAAACATGGGTCATCAATGTCCAAAATAGAAGTTGCAACCACAGGGTTCAAAGAACCCTAAAAACTACTGACTTCAGTAAATTAAATTCACACAATATTTTACTTACAGCTCTATAATTCTTCCATGATTGACAACATAGAAATAATATGTAGCAATACATGTAGGTCATGAGCTATGAGTTACTACAATTTAACCTATAAATATCTGTTCTGTAAATAATATCCTTTTAGGGAGGCACAAATGGCAAAAAATAGGTGAATAGATACACAGAGACTTGGTATAAAGATCTACAAATACCCAAGGGGAAAAGTATATTTAAAACAATCTTTTGAGCAATCCAAACAGCTTGTTTGGATCACTTAATTGTCAATTTATTGATAAGAGAAAACCAGTTGTTGAAGCAGCAGGAAAAATGGAACTGACCAGGCCATTGCTGATACAATATATACATGTAACATGGATAGGTCAAAACCATCTTATACTGATCTCCTTACTCGGGTTAGAGTCTACATAGGAAAAGCTAGTGTACATGATCAAGGCTCTTTGGTCCACTCATAAAATCAAAACAACAGCAGCAATGACAATGGCAAAACACTATTTGTAGTGTTTATCCTCTAATTATAAAATGGACCTTAGGCTTCCAATGGGCAGGAAAGAAAATGTCCCATTTTGTGGAAAGAATCCTCATGCTTGTTTTGCTGAACTCCTTCTTACAGATGGCCTCTAAAATGGCATTCTAATTGACAAACACAGTGTAAGTTACTAGTTTAAAATGGGAAATATATTCCTTTGTCCCTCGTTAGATTCATATAAGGATCAAATTCATGTCTTCATCAAATATGCTATTAGTTTAATTTGGAGCGTGCATTCTGATAATTTACAGAATTAGTGAAAACTGAAAAGGACTTCTTTAGCTCAAGAAGAAATTCTGTTAGTTTAACTTTTTACCATCTTTCTGGCAGCTAGCTTACCTTCCAGGATAGATTGGTTCAGCTGCTTAGTAGATGGCCTTTATGATACCGCAAGGGGATAGTACCCATTATGTACCTGCTAGCTTTTATTCCATAGATAGAGCGTCTTCAGTTCTGAGCCATCAAGTGGGTCACCACCCCTTGCCAACGATCTCAAGAGTACTGGCTGTTGTTCAAACATACTGACTGTATAGAACATATGCCTGGTTCAGCAAATTCTACTGCCACTGTTGGAAAATAATTCAAAGTGCGTGCTTTTGGTGGATTCGCAACACTATACAGGACTATCTTTGTATAGACAGGACAATGTGGATTTTTAATAATGCCTTTAACTGAGAGAGATAAGGAATGCATTCACAAAACCATATTTTGCTCACAAAACTAAACCAACAACCTTCAGACCAAACATATGAGGGTAGTTACAAGATCAGAATAGAGATATATAGTAAATTAAATGCCTCAGGTGTCCTCTTTGTCTCACACCGTTCTCACTGCCACCACCTGAAGCTAAAAGCTTATCACTCACTTCACGCCTGCATTACTGTTAACTTCCAACTCAGGGTTGCCTCTTGTCTTTCTTTCTTCCCTTCAGCTCTCACCCATATACCACACACTCTTTCCGGACTCATCCATTTAAAACACTACTCTCATCATATTATGACCCTGCTTAAATATCAATTATGGATTGCCCTGTCAAACCACACCAAACAAAGACTTTTCTATCTAGATGTAAGCACGATACATAAAGTCTTTCCATCATCCTCATCTAAATTTATTTATTGTGATTCCACCAACAAATACTTCCAAATACCTCTTATTAAAATACCTCTCCTAATGTCTCATTAAAGATTGCATCCACTAGAAACTGCATTCTCTTGTTTGTAAGATTCCCCTCGCACAAAATGCCTTGGGCTGTTACCTTGTTTCACTAACAAAGTTCAGCAAGGTCTTCAACATTATAATCCTGGTGTTTCCCTGGAGCATGCTCTTATTACGGCCATAGTCATGAGGCCCCATCTCCTCTCAACTCCTCTACCCTTAATAACGCTTACTGGTAAAATGACCTTGTAGTATTCAAAATTCTTTTGTGTTTTTTAGACATATTTGCATAATTATATCATAACACACTTGAGAAGAATTTCTATGTTAATTACTTTGGCATCTTTTACTATGACAAAATGTATACTAAAGTATTGCAAGCACTTAAAAATTACCGATCAATTGTAGTGCATTTCCACAAGTAATAAAAAATTAGAGCATGATATTCTTGCCCACTTCTGAATTCATAAAGCATTTTCTCTTGCTTTTCCAGTAATGGAAGTGGTTTGTAAGATATAACAAAATTTCTTTTTGCTACGAAAGTTAATATGGGTAACATGGCCCTGACAATTAAAAGATAAAGCTTTTGTATATAATAACATGAATTTCCATACATATATGTAGTACAGTATTTCAGGACCACGAGAAGACATGTAAATAAATTTCTATGTACTTAATTTCTGCTCAAAAATGTAGAAACTAGGGCGCCTGGGTGGCTCAGTGGGTTAAAGCCGCTGCCTTCGGCTCAGGTCATGATCCCAGGGTCCTGGGATCGAGGCCCACATCGGGCTCTCTGCTCAGCGGGGAGCCTGCTTCCTCCTCTCTCCTCTCTCTCTGCCTGCCTCTCTGCCTACTTGTAATCTCTCTCTCTGTGTCAAATGAATAAAATAAAATCTTTAAAAAAAAAATGTAGAAACTAACACCCAAATACTACATACCATTTTCTAGTTCCTCAAAAATCAGGACAACTATATTAATGGTATAAGAGAGGTTGGCAAAAATACCCCTTAAATAATTCTTTATTAAAGTATTATTTTTGGGGCACCTGGGTGGCTCAGTGAGTTAAAGCCTCTGCTTTCAGCTCAGGTCATGATCTCAGCATCCTGGGATCAAGGCCCGCATCGGGCTCTCTGCTCAGCAGGGAGCCTGCTTCCTCCTCTCCCTGTCTCTCTGCCTGCCTCTCTGCCTACTTATAATCTCTCTCTCTGTGTCAAATAAAAATAAATAAAATCTTTAAAAAAAAAATAAAGTATTATTTTTGGATTTCTAAAGGAATTTCATTTTCTTTCTGATTCTTTTCCTTCTTCTAAACTAAATAAGTTAGCAACTAAAGTTTTTTAAGCTCTTTGATCAGCAACAATGACACACCTCAGGGGTGATCAATTTTTGTTAAACTGCACTAATGAGTATTGGATAGATTTAACCATTTTGAAAGCCTTTAGTCCTTTTTTAAAAATTCAGTTTATAATTTAGTCTGTGCATTTCTTTAAATGACACTTATAATTCTAGAAGTAAGCTCCCACTGTAATACTTGTAGATTTTTTAAAAAAAGATTTTATTTATTTGACAGAGAGACACAGCGAGAAAGGCNTTCTAGAAGTAAGCTCCCACTGTAATACTTGTAGATTTTTTAAAAAAAGATTTTATTTATTTATTTGACAGAGAGACACAGCGAGAAAGGCAACACAAGCAGGGGGGAACGGGAGAGGTAGAAGCAGGCTTCCCGCCCAGCAGGGGAGCCAGATGCAGGGCTTAATCCCAGGACCCCAGGAACCCCAAAGGCAGACACTTAACATCTGAGCCATCCAGGTGTCCCTACTTGTAGAATTTGTACACACTTATAAAGAGGTGACTTTCTAAAGTCAAAAGCTATGGCAATTCCTTTTTTCTTAATTAATTTTTTTATTATTATGTTCAGTTAGCCAACATAGAGTACACCATTAGTTTTTGATGTAGTGTTCAGTGATTCATCAGCTGTGTATAATACCCAGTGCTCATCCCAACACAAGCCCTTCCTAAAACCCATCACATGGTCATCCCATCCCCCTGCCCCCTCCTTTCTGTAACCTTCAGTTTGTTTCCTGGAGTCCAGAGTCTCTCATGGTTTGTCTCCCTCTCTGATTTCTTCCCATTCAGTTTTCCCTCCCTTCTCCTTTGGTTCCCCCAAAGATATAGATATAGTGAAAAGAAAGGGCACATGCACCCCAATGTTCATAGCAGCAATATCCACAATAGCCAAACTGTGGAAGGAGCTGTGATGTCCTTCAACAGATGAATGGTCAAAGAAGATGTGGTCCACATATACAATGGAATATTACTCAGCCCCCAGAAAGGATGAATACCCACCATTTGCACTGACATGGATAGAACTGGAGGGGATTAAGCAATGACCATTCTATTTTGTAGTTACTACTTTGTTTTATTTTTTAAATATTTTTTTTTATTTTTTAAAGATTTTATTTATTTATTTCACAGCGGGAGAGAGATCACAAGGAGGCAGAGAGGCAGGCAGAGAGAGAGGAGGAAGCAGGCTCCCTGCTGAGCAGAGAGCCCTATTCGGGGCTCGATCCCAGGACCCTGAGATCATGACCTGAGCCAAAAGCAGAGGCCTTAACCCACTGAGCCACCCAGGCGCCCTGTAGTTACTACTTTGAAATGCAGGGATCACTGGTCAGTTATCCCAACCAACCCAAATAGCAACAAGGGGTCCAGTAAACGCTGTCCTAGATGAGATTTCTAATTTCTCAGAACCTGATTATTTCCTTGTATTCACACAGCTCTATCCTGTCCCTTCTTGCTTAATGATCCAATCTGTCCCCCTAACAGTTTTGCATATGTATTATCTTGAAAAGTGGGACATAATGAATATTGCTATTATACTGATAATATTAATATTGATAATATTTTGATAATACTGATAATAGATGGTTCATTAATATTACAAATATTAATATGATAGATGCCTAGTGCTCTGAAAGGAAATGCAGCATAAGGGATTGTTCAAAACACACAGAAATGGGGACTGAAAAATACGACTGTATGAAATACAATGAAAGTGTCAAAGTCATGGAATGTTCTGAGGAAAGTAGCATCCATGTTTTGCTTTTTGTTTTGTTTTTTAAGATTTTATTTATTTATTTGAGAGAGAGAGTGAGAGAGAGTATGAGCAGGGAGAAGGTCAGAGGGAGAAGCAGACTCCCCACAGAGCTGGGAGCCTGATGTGGGACTCGATCCTGGGACTCCGGGATCATGACCTGGGCAGTCGCCCAACCAACTGAGCCACCCAGGCGCCCTGTTTTGTTTTGCTGTATATAACATATATGTGCAAAATAATGAGGAGAGCTTTGACAACCAGTTTATTTTCATGTATGTGTTCAATTTAGCATTGTAGGACTATTCCCTGAAATATGATATTTTTCTTACTTCAAATTCAAATAAAGCAGTTTCAAAAAGACAATAATCCAAAAAAGATGTGTTGTCTGCTTCTTTGTAGAATACACAGTTACTATTTATCTTTTATATCACTTAACTGCATTAGGAAAGGTGCAGAAAACAGAAATAAACCAAGAAAACTGTAATTTAAAATACAACTTCTTTTTGCTTCTTCAAATTGTTTCAGGGTTAAATTTAAAATTATATTTCTATTTTTCCTGCTCTTAATTTTCTAAAATAGCTTCTATTTCTACGTTAAAAAGAGAAGTTATACCAATACTTCTTTGTTTCATCTGCCTCGAGAAAAACAATCTCAATTAATGATGGAATATCTCACAGTCCCCTTTCTTAATCTGTCCTGCTCAGCGGCCTTTTAATGAAAACCTAAGTTAAGTAAGATGAAGGCATCCCTTTCCCTGGAATTGACTACACCCAAATTATCCCTTTAATAAAGTGAATATACTGGTGCCTGAAACTCAAATCATTGACTTAGTGCAGTGATGAGTCTGTTTTTTCCCGCAACAATATTGCACATAATTATATTCATGAATTTCATTTCGTAAGCTCTATTTCACACTCTCCTCACATTGAGAAGGGCAATGTTTCATTTTGTCTTAGGAACTTGGGTACCATTTCCAAGTGTCAAAGCAGAGAGGATGGTGGTATCGGCCAGAAGACACTGTCCTGTGAGATGAGTAAGCGCTAGCCCCTTTGCCCCTGTATCTGCATGAATGCCCTGTTCAGCTTGAGAATTTTTTTAAGTTTGATGTGCTCTAGTTAGTTGGCATCCTCTATCCCTCTCTAAGAAAGGCATTTCTATGATTAAAGAGTATGTGTCGGATGCCAAAACTACCAACCCAAAAGTGAAAAATTAAAAAAGTTTTTGGTGGGTTATGTTTTCATTTGTTTTTGCTATAGGATTCTAAATAATGGCCAGTTTCACTGAAGGTTTGATGAAATGGATTGCGTGGTCCCAAGGACTGTGGTTTGGTGCCACCTAGCCAGATGACTCCCCAGGACACTCAGACTCTCAGACGTCTCTCTACTGCATGACTCCAGAGATCATTTCCTACATAATATCTCTTCCCTTAATAAAGCAAAAATAATTCATAGTGGTACGAGATGAAAGCGCTAGAAACACAATTTAAAGATGGAAACTATTACTTTTGTGAGAAATAGGAAAGGATTCTAATAAACAACATTTGTCAAAGGTAAGGTTATGCATAAACAACACTGCAGACTGGTACTGAGAATTACAAGAAATGGAATTTATATGGTGAACATTTACTCAAATTTCACCTTTTAGAGCTTCATAAATTAGGAAAAGAGTGGAAGTAGGAAGAAGGTACCAAGAAACTTCCAGTTTTGTCTATGCATGCTTATTTCAAGCAAGGTTTCAGACTGCTATGAGGTCTAATCATTAGATGCAAGTGTGAGATTTTAGAGGAGGGTGAAGGAAAAGGGTGATGGGAAAACAGATCACACAGAAAAAGAGGAAAATTAAAAGAGAACAGAGATCAAAGAAAATAATAAAAGCAAGAGACAGGCTGATTAAAAAGGGAAATGCTGTTATACAGAAACCAAAAAAGCTAGCAACACATAGCACTTAGGTTTGGCAAATTTCATTTTGTTTCAAATGGGAGCTAACGCAAAAAATTGAGGTTTGAACTGTTGAAAAAACCAGCTTATGAAGCTTAGGATTTAATTTCAAACTCAGCTTTACCCCATTTTTCTAGCATGGAGGTTTTCTTTTTTTCTTTTTAAAAAAGAGTCTTTGATCTTTTGCCTTAACGAGTCTGGTCAATATGTAAAGAATCAAAATTGTGAGTGTTGATGCCTCTATTTTGTTAAATCAAGTATTAAACATTGCACTGTTTGTGTGGTCTGAAGACTATTGGAATTGTACTTTGTTTGACTGAGGTGTTTGAAGATTTGGAAACAAAGTGCCTAACCAGAAAGGCAAAGCAAACTCTTTTTTTCTTTTGGTCCAGAAAGAATTTTATTTATTTTGATGAATTAAGCTGAATAATATAAAAGTAACCAATTCTCTTTATCAGAGTTAATCAGTAATTACATCTGCTAAGTCAAAGTCATTAGTAAATTAGTCATTAGTAAATGTGGATCCTAGTAACCCAGTGTACAACCTTTTCATATTAAATTCAACTAAACCAATAACTACACTTTCTTCTAGTCCACTATCATGAGCTAATAAACACTTAAAAAAATTCAAACTCTACCTAGGTTAGAGAAATAGCTAGTCTACTTCAGAGAGTTACTTTAAAAAAAAAAGCAACCCTAAGCAATTTAAACATTACTGATTGATTTCCTATATATGGTTTTTATAATTGGACCTACCACTGATTATTAAAAAGACTACCACATTTTACTGATCACTAGCTGTAAATACTATGCTAAATAATATATAAATATACATATAAATGTAAATGTAAATATAAATATATACCCAAATGAGACAGGTGATATAAACAGATGGAATAAAAACTCTTGATTTATTTTCTAGTTTTTGAAGTTATGGCTTTAAATGCAAGCCAATAGAATTGATTGTCAAATCACTTGGTCTATTTTTCTAACAACTGATTTGTAAACAGAGTGCGTATCTTGATTATTATGTTCTTAATTTTTTTCTTTGGGAAGAAACGTGTTTGGCTGAATGGAAGGCAGATTATCAAAAATGAGTCACACGTATCCCAGGAAAGCTCAAAAATAAATAGAGTTTAATAACTACCATTTGGTGACAGTTACACAAAATTACTTTGCATAATTTTTTAATTAAACGTAAATGTACACTCATACTAATATAGAACATAACCACCATATGAAAATTATTTTAAATTACCTTAACTGTTTCAAATAATATTATTTATATATCTTAAGGCTCTTTTTTAAAGACTCAGCAACCAGGGCACCTGGGTGGCTCAGTCGTTAAGCATCTGGCTTCAGCTCAGGTCATGATCCCAGGGTCCTGGGATTGCGCCCTGCATAGGGCTCCCTACTCAGTGGGAAGCCTGCTCCTCCTTCTCTCACTCCCCCCTGCTTGTGTTCCCTCTTTTGCTGTGTCTCTGTCAAATAAATAAATAAAATCTTAAAAAAAAAAAAAGACTCAGCAACCAAATACGATAAGCATTACTGAGACGTTCTGGATGGGTAGACCTGAGGTTATTATTTTTGTTTGTTTTTGTTTTGACCTGAGGTTATTTTGAAATGCAAGATTTACAAAGGGTCTACTGTTTCATAATTAAATCTTATAGCAGTAGGACATGTTCTCAACATCTATTGAAATGCCTGTATTGGACTTTTCAGGCAAAACTGAATTCTGAGAAAAAGAAACAGAACGAAACACAAGATGAAATAGGGATCTCAGAAAAATGTTAGTGCATATTTATCAAATGTTAAACCACAGGTAGGATTTTAGTTGGTAGAAATGGGAGAAAGGTTTTATGGGGAAAAGGAATGAAATATACCAGTTTGACACAATTATAGGGTATGCGAAGCAGAGTTAAGAAATTTTGTGAGGAAAGAGGAAGTTGAGACTGGACGGTAAAGGTGATAGTCATCTGTTCCACAAATGTAGAGTTTATTTCGTGGATTACCAGGACTCATTGATATTCCCCATGTGTTTTGGGTATAGGTAGCATGGTGGTAGCAATAGATTAAAGGCAGTTAAGTGAGAAGACTTGAAGCTAGAAGACTCTTAAAGAATGGTGTTAAACATTTAAAAAGTTTATCCACTAATTAGTATAAGTGAAAAAAATCTAGTTTAGAATGACAAAGTGCAAATTTTTATGCTTATCTAATTAGCAAACATTAAACATCATAAGACTTTCCAATATTGTCAAGAGAGAGGTGAATTTCGAAGTCTTGCAAATTTCTCATGGTACTATAATTTGGTATAATCTTTCTGGAAAGAAATTTTGCACAATGTATCACAAACTCTATATAGCAGGACTATAGTAATTCCATTTCTAGAAATGTATCTAGAGGAAACATTGAAATGCAGATAAGTATTTTCATAAAATAGGAGTCAGATACATATGTGAAATAAGATATTGAGCTGCTATAAAATTTTACATACAAAGAAATTTTATTTCATGAGAAACTACTTACTGAATTAACATTAAACCAGTGATAAAAGCAGGTAAAGTATAGATATTAACTAAAAATACATATATTTCATAAAAACTAAACAGTATCTGAAGGAAATAGCATAAAAATGAGAATAACTATTTTTTTCGGGACGAGGGAATTATTCATTTGTTCATACAGTAAGGAGTTACCAAGCATCTAGAACATCCCTGTCATCATTTAGTATGGTTCTGGGAATACAAAAATAATTCAGCTTATAAAATATTAGAGAGAGTTAGATACCAAGAAGTACAGTGAATCGTTCTGCCTGATGTTTAGTCATAGAGTGGGGTTTGGATAAGAAAGTGTGGACATGCTTAATAGGAGGGCTCGGGAAACATACTGAGGCAAGAGTAGGAGCATGCAGGGTGGGGAGAGCAGACAGAGAGTAGGAGGAAGACTAACGAAAAGAGGCTACGTTGAGAAGGTTGTGCGGACAGTTTTTGCCAGTTGTAGAGGGAAGGATAACAGGCGGGAAAAAAAAATGAAGGATACCTTTTGGTTAAAATAGTAGAAATCTCACAGGAGTAAGGAGAAGCTAGGCAGGAATCTGGGAAAGACTGAGTTAGATCAAGCTGAATGGAATGAAAGTGTCAAAAAAGAAAGACGTGTATGTAAGTTGATAATCAAGAAAATAAACATCTCAAAAATGCTTCCTTCAAAAAAGTCAAGATCGGAGTCACGTGGCTATAAGATAAAAGGTCTAGTTTCTACAGAGAAAACAGCTTGTTTCTTAATGCAATTTATTGTCAAAAGTGTTCTTACAAATTTTCATCTTCTTTTATGAATATATGAATTCTGTATTTTAAACCAAAAATGACAAAAAAATTATATTCTAATGGATTATTGATGCTAAAAATACAAGCTTTTTTTTTCTCATGAAATTCTAAACTGGAAAAATATCTTAGTAGTTAAACTTAAGAAGTGATTTTTTTTTGGATACTAAATTAAAGATAAATTCCATAAAATTGGACACAAGCTTCTTACTAAAAGTAGATTGGAGCAATATTAAAATAAGAAAACACTTACTTTAATTATATATTGCATCAAGAAACTCATGAAAATACCAGTCTTGGATGACATAATGCAACATTCATTCAAATAACCATACAGTCCCACTTCTGCCTCACCTCACTTTCCCCTCACCTCTACCCTGTCCTCTTGCAACCCTCGAAGTCATACTCCTGCAAACAACCTATAATAACTTTAGAACCTAAGAAGTATTTTTTTTAAAGATTTTATTTATTTATTTGACACAGAGAGAGAGATTACAAGTAGGCAGAGAGGCAGGCAGAGAGACAGGGAGAGGAGGAAGCAGGCTCCCTGCTGAGCAGAGAGCCCGATGCGGGCCTTGATCCCAGGACGCTGAGATCATGACCTGAGCTGAAAGCAGAGGCTTTAACCCACTGAGCCACCCAGGCGCCCAGAAGTATTTTTGTTTTGTTTTTAATCTCCTTAGAAAGTTAAAAAAAAAAGTTCTCTCTGAAAGCACTACAAATTCTCTTGATATTTATTGACCACACACAGGACAGAGCTATATGTGACTATGTGGTCAAGGAAAATTCTACCAAAGAAAGAAGGATGGGCAGGAAAAAGAAAGAGAGGTCAGGATTTAGGTTGATAAAGGATCAAACCATCTTATGTATTCATAAATAATGCATTCATAAGTAATGACTTCAAATTATCTCAAATGATAATATATTGTTTTTTGTTTGTGATGCAAATTTCTAAAATATAATTTTTTAAATGATTAAAAAAATCATTTTTTATATGCCTGCAAATGACTATTATAAAAGATAGGCTTTATCTGTTTATGACTTGGACATGGCTCAATATATACATTTTTAAATGATAATTATGATAACATAATGAAAATAATGATATAAACTGACAACAAAAATTAGAAAAAATCCATTATCAAATTAAGTAATTAAGTTTCATCTCTAGTTTTGATAAAAGTTTATTGATTCACTTGAATTATATCTTGATGATGATGAAATACAGTAAAATCTGAGTAATAACAAATCCTACAAAACTCCAAGACTATGGAATTGATTCAGCTATATGGCATTCCACCTCACATCTTGCTAATATTGATCCCACAGAAATCTCACTAATATGTATAGGTCTAATTAACAGTTGAATATATTTGACTAAAATGTTAGCCTAAAATATATTTTATATGATTTAATAGCGACCTAAAACCTATTTAATTCTCAAAGAAAAAAATGCTTTCTTTCTGTGGTCACTTAAGCTTTCTATAACTTTATTTTACAGTGTTAGAAAATGAAATCATTTTTCTTGATTATGCTAATTCATATGAAGGTGACATTAGAGAAAATAGGAGTTGAGCAATATGTTATTAAGATCAAATATTTAACTTATTTTTACTCACATTTATTTTTATGTTATTGGCATTCTTTCTGGTGAGCTAATGCAGGGAAATATTGCCATGGTTAAGTGAGTTAGATCACTAAAAACTTCACACTTTGAGAAGCTGTTTTTCTTTAAGTGAATTGGCACCGTAAAATTAAATTAAAAAAAAATCTGATATGAAAAGTAGGATCCTGAATGCTGAGTAAACTTTGGTCATGTTTTAGTGCTCGTATTTGAACAAGGCAGGTTTGAAAATTTATGAATCAAAATATAAAGTGGACAGTTTAAAAATAAAATTTGTAGAACTAGAACAAATACCAAGATGGTGGTTCTTCCTTTTATTTTGGAAAGATTTTTCCTAAACTTTAGATCCTTGTCTTTCAAAATATAAGGTATCTATTAAATAAGTCATCCCACATTAATATTTAAAGACATTAAGCTTACGGGTGAGACTTCTGTCATATCAGTCCTATATTGATACTTTCATGTAATTCACTAGCTCACCATGGCTTCAAGTTCTGTTCACTTCCTGCCATAAACATATGGCAGGCCTACTCTATTAACATCAGTGAATTAACTTGCACTTACATCTTTATACTGATTATACTCAAATCACTATCTTTAGTCTAGGTTTTCCTCTTAAGGGCCAGATTTATGTATTCAATAGTCTACTTACATAACTAACTGAATGTACTCCAAACACATCAGCCTCTCAACATGTTCATAATTGATCTCATCTTTCCCCCAACCGGTTTTTTGTATTCACTTAATGGCACCTTCATTTCCCAATCTTTTTCGCAAAACTTGGGAGTTATCCAAGATTTCCAGGTTATGTTAACCTCCCACACGTGAATGGTGAAGTCTTGTCAATTTGATAGCAAAGATATTTCCTGAATAACTTACACAATTATAGCTTTTCTCATTTTTCTCTTTTTTGATCACTTTTCTTTCTTGAGCCCTTTTACTTGATAATTCACTTAGCTCTCATGGTTGCCAAAACTTCCAGAGACCTTACTAAAATGTAAACTCATGCCCATTCTTAAATGTATTCATTTGCTCTCTACTATCTTTAGCACTTAATTCAAAGTCATTAGCATTGCATTCAAAG
Organism: Ailurus styani; assembly: GCA_002007465.1. NCBI lineage: Eukaryota > Metazoa > Chordata > Mammalia > Carnivora > Ailuridae > Ailurus > Ailurus styani. Next base: position 7,392,534 of record LNAC01000003.1, read on the forward strand.
CTCTTGTGGTCTAGCTAGCTCACGCATGCCTGCCAGCTTGTCCTGCCCCTCCCAGACCTAACATCTGCATTCCTAAAGCCATAGTGTTATTCCTCAAGCTTGTTATCCTGGCCCTCAGTTTTTATTTATGGTACCTGGAACTTCCTTTTCCATTTTGTCAGTCTGTCTAACTGTTCCAATTTCCTTCTATATCCCTTTCTCTGGGAAGCCATAATTGAGGTTTTTGGTTCTAATTAGGGTTGAAAGCCTATCCTCTGCGCTCTTAGGTCTGCGGTGCATCCCTCTGAGGACAGATGATCTCAGTTTTGCCTGTGAGTCTAGTACACAGTATACGATATACTCAATACTCATTGATAAAATCCACAAATGAATAAACACTAAAATAGATGAAAATAAATGATGGGAAACTACCTGCATGCTTTATAAGTTTGGGCTGCTAAATACTTCTGAATTTTAAAACACTCCACTTATATTCATACATTTTGGATCCTATATATTTTAGATAGTTCAGTCAAATTGACTACTAAAACTTAACATCTGTGCTCATTGTGTGCAGAGGAGAAGGAGTGGCATCACGTAAATTTTGCCTACCTCTTTCATAAAAGATAATCCAAAAGGGTAATTCGAGAAAATCATAATTTATTCATCTACTACTTTACCATTCTGGCTTTTCCATTAACTGGGATGAAAAAAAATTACTGAGTAGGTATTATGGTTGAAATTTTGGGGACATAATGACAGCTGTGCTGTTAATGTCTCCATTTAGTAGAAATACTTTGGTTTTGGACTACTTTATGGAAAAACTGAGTTTGTGGTTGGGAGACTGAAGGATAAGTATTCCCTTCCAACTGACTACTCACTTTGAGTTTCACTGCAGGTGTTTGAGTTGACTGGAGATCTAACCTTCCCAACAATGATTTGACTATATGGAGAGCTCAAGAATCTATATGGTTTCTTCAGTCATCTTAAATCAGAAGATGCTCGAAGGCCACTGCTGCTAAGACTGAGTCCCTGTGGTTTGTAGTGAAAAGGAGTGAGAGGTAACAGAACTATCACAGGATGACAGTGAGGTAAATACTAGTTAAAGTTTTCCCTTTTCTCAGTATATTACTCTCTAAACCCAGAGGTTTACAAAATGCTAGTTTTCTGAATGGTAAAGTATATTTTAAACCTTTTCTCTGAAACCACCACAACAGGAAGTGAATTTTTCTTTCTCATAATAGTAGAACATGAAAATATGCCCACAAGCAACGCAAAGCAGAAAACTAAGGCAATTATAAGGGTAAATTAGGCACCAGGTTGTTTCTGCCTCAATAATCCAGGTAACTGAAACTGAAAGAAGTTCAGGCCTGTGATTGGCACAGTTTACCTCTTCACTCTGGTAGTAGAGACCCAGGACATTTTCACTAGTCTGGAACCAGGTTTAAGCTACAGCATTTTTCTCTGTCTGTGGTACATTTTGAAATACGGAATGAATTTAGAGTTTCAAATGATATATTCAAGCAATAAGTTAATTTGACAGCAATAAGTTAATGAGAAAATAAAGCTTTCATGTGATTCTGTGCAGACAGAATTGACACATAGATCCCTTGCTGTATATGCATAACTGTAACACAAATACATAAATATACACAAAAGTAGATATGTACTTTTCTCCAGTTTTGACCTTCTCTCTTCCTCAAAGGGCACCTCTAATTTAAAACTGGACTCTTTTTAGGTCTCTCCCTACTTTCCAAATACTTAATCATCCTCTGATATACCTTAGCCTAATTTAGGATATCACTGTCCATCCAGGAACCCAAGTCAGGAACGGGGAATTTTCCAAGCTTTCATCCTTTCTCTTCACGCTGTGATTGACCCCTCCCACTTCCATTGCCCATTAACTAAGAAGTTCCACTGATTCAACTTCTCCAGAGACTCCAGATCTCTGTACCAATGCCCCTCTCCCATGCCTCATCCCTTCCTTTATTGCTTTTCCTTAGGTCTTTGTCTTTTCTTGCCGACACTAGTGAAACGGACCTGTAATTAGTATCACTGTGTCTGTCCTTCTCCCCTGCACTCAGTCATCTATAATCATGCTACCATACGGTCTCACGATGCCATGTTCCTATTACTCACAGATAAAGCCTGGGGCCTTAGTATTGCAGAGAAATGTCTCCATCACCTGGCTTCTATTTAATGTCTCCATTCTCCACACGCGCCCCTTTGTCATATTATTTATATTCCACTTCAGAGGACTGAAAATCTTCCCCTTCCCCCTCCTAAGGACTGCTATTTTATGTTTCCATAATTTTGCCTAGTTCTTCTTCCTAGAGTTGTGTTTACCTGTGGTTGGTCAGTTAGTTCAAATTAATTAAATTTTTCATTCACTCAACAAATATTTATTAAGCATCAACAATGTACCAACTACTGAATTAAATGCTGAGTATCAGATTGTGTTCCTTCCCTATCCTGCTTTTTAAATTTAGTTTAGTTTTCATTAAGACCCTTCATGGGCATCTTCTCCTCCAAGACACCCAAGAGGCTGGTCTATCACCTGTCTTCTGTACCTACAAATATACCAATGAGTGTCCAATCACTACATGAGAAACATGTTTGCTTATCGGTCTTACCCAAAACACTGTGGTCATTTTAGGGCAAGTTTTTGTGTCTTCTTTTCATTTCCTGAGTCCACCGTCTGGTCCATGGTTATTGCTTAATAAATATATTTTAAACTGAGTTGACTGCTACTAAGATTGAAGATTGCCAATGTAAATTACACTTAATGCAATTCTTTCAGGTCCCTCTCACCATCATTATTTTTTATTCTCATGCTATTCTTTCTCTCATTGTTTTTCCTCTTTGCTATCTACATCTCCTCTCTCTTCTCTTAAATATTTGGAAAACTGGGTATAGGCTCTGTCCTCTAGAAGTGGTATTAACATTGGCCACTTTTTTGGTCAGAGTTGCTTATTCATGTTTTGCCAGCAATGGGAATTCTAGGTTTCAGGTGGCTCAGGGAGAAGATGAGTTCAGAAAGGAGAGGGAGAAGAAGGAAATGTTCTATATAGGGGAATACTACTGGAACCAGTGCTCAGGATGCAATGAAGTCAGATGCGGGAAGAGTTGCTTTCATCCAGTATTGGAATCATGAGCGGTTACTGTCTTTGGATACCCATTCAACACACATGAGCATGCACGCAAGTACACACATACACAGGCACACACAGACACTCACACATACATAGGCATACTTTTGTACTTTATTATGCCTCAATTGCTCATTTCTACTTAACAAATTAGAACTATCCTACTCATATTGTGGGTTCCAGGTCAAAACCATTATATCCTAGCTCACATTTATCTCACTCTATTCTGATAGGAATGACAGAAACTGTGGTAAATGACCACATTAAGAAATATTTATTTATTTATGTATTTGAGAGAGAGATTGAATGCTAGTGCAAGAGTGCCATGAGTGGGGGGGGGCAGAGGGAGAGCATTTCAAACAGCCTCCCTGCTGAGCGTGGAGCCCCATGTAGGGCTCCATCTCATGACCCTGAGATCATGACCTGAGCCAAAATCAAGAGTCATATGCTTAGCCGACTGAGCCATCCAGGTGCTCCAAATTACCACATTTTTAATGGCATCCCATTAGATAAATGAAATAAAAGAGGTGGATAAAATATATCTAATATTTCACTTTAGAATTATTAGATTTAGCAGAAATAGGATCACTTTGTCAAAATGCTAAAAAGATTTCTAAATGTTTATTCCCAATTTCTCTACTATGTCATCATGAACAAGAAACAGCATGCAAACTGGAAACAGTCCACAGACCATGCTTTGAGAAGCACTGCTCTAAGTAAATTAATGTGGTGTTAATTTACATAGTAACCAGTGAATGCATACTCACTAAGTAAATTAAAGAACAGAGGAAGACACCCGAGCTTGGTGGGTTGTGCTTTTTTAGTTTGTTTGTTAGTTTGTTTTCCTATTTTGGACATGTTTTACATTTTACTCTTTAAGTTTTGAAATATTTACTATTAGCATTACCCAAGTGATTCAGAGTCAGTTTCCTAGTAAAGGTTTTCATGCACTAATTCATTCCTCACTAGTATTTATTGAACATAGGCTACATACCAGACACTGTTTAATAAGATGCTAAGATCCAAATTTATATAAGCTATGATTCCTGCATCAGACAAATCCAAATTAAAGGTCATTCTAGGAAACAATTGGACTATAATCTTCAAAAATATCAGGGTCATGAAAATTAAGGGAAGTCTGTAGAACTTTTCTACACTAATGGAGACTAATAAAATGTGATTACTGAATGAGATACATCATTCAGAAACAAATTCTTTTTTTTTTTTTTTAAAGATTTTATTTATTCATTTGACACACAGAGAGAGATTACAAGTAGGCAGAGAGGCAGGCAGAGAGAGAGGAGAGAGGAGGAAGCAGGCTCCCTGCTGAGCAGAGAGCCCGATGTGGGCCTTGATCCCAGGACCCTGGGATCATGACCTGAGCCGAAGGCAGCGGCTTTAACCCACTGAGCCACCCAGGCGCCCAGAAACAAATTCTTACATTCCAAAGGATAGTAGTTGGAATTTATTTGGACAACTGATAAAACTTGAATGGAATCTGAGGATTAGATAGTAGTAATATATCAATGTTAATTTCCTGATGTATTAGTCAGTTCAGGGCACTAATCCTATCATGAGGGCCCCACCTTCATGATCTCCTCTAAACCTACTTAACTCCCAAAGGCCTCTTCTTTAAATACCATTACAATGGGGATTAGGGCTTCAACATTTGAATCTAGTTGTGCGGGTGGGGATAACTGAGTCCTTAGTACCTGAGATTGATGACTTTACTGTGGTTAGGTGAAAAATGTCTTTGTTTATGAGGAGACACAGCTTAAAGTAATTCAGGGTAATGGGGCAGCAGGTTGGAAATTTACTTTCAAATGGTTTTCTGTGCTATACTTAGAAATTTCCTTTCCTTTTCTTTTTTTTTTACTTACAAATTTTCTGTAAGTTTATGATTGTTTCCAAAAAAAGTTTTAAAGGTATTGTTTCTGGTCTCAAAATTCTTAATTCTATTTGGGAAGAGAGAGATGTAAGCACCTATAATTAGATACCACTAACTGCAGTGAAATGTGTGGTAGTATAAGAAAGTATTGAATTAGCAGAGGGAAGGGTGAATTTGTCTGGAAGGAAAGCAGAGAGACCTAAAAAACGAAGTAAATCTTAAATAAATTTGGAAAACAAACCAGGATCCACTGGATCCATGTTTACTTAGTAATAATTATGTGACAGGATTTGTATGTTTGATATATATTTTTGCCATGAATTTAACTTTCTTTTGATCTATCATCTCTTTTCATCATTTCCTTTTTAATTCATAAAAGACAAATGTTTGTAAAAAACTTGAAAAAAAGGAAAGATAGTAATAAATCAGCAGTAGAAGGTAAACTCCAGATTTAAAAAGGTCAGCAATGAGCTCAAAAGAAATTTTTTGTAGAAAAGACTGACCAAGATCCTTTCCTCCTTCCTAACTTGCCCAGTAAAAAAGTATGTGAAATCAAAGTTGGGGCTAGTCAGATGAGGAGAAAAACTACTGTGCACTCGGCATTACCACCAGTTTCAAAAGAGACTTTTATACCCACTAATTCTTAATTTTTCCATAACGGAAATTGTTCTTGGTAAATCTGTTCGGATACTTGAAATTTACATTACCATTGAATTCACGCTAATATGGAATCGGAGATTCCTTCAAGCATAGCTCCAATTATATATAACTCTACATTGCTGGTTGAGACCATGTGGAAGATTCATTTAAATGGCATGAGTAGCAACTTGCATTATACAAAGTACTGACAACTATACTCCCTTTCTTCTAGCAGACTTCACATAAAGAATTCTTTTACATATTATTTCGATTCTGCAAATAACCATCCATATTAGTAATCTAAATTAGTAATAGTCAACTTTATTACTATCTTATTGATAATAAAGTTTTACATACGTATAATGCTTTAAAGCTGACAAGTTGTTTTTAAGCTCATATGAGGTAATGTATAAGTTCACCATACAAATTTTTTTTCATACATTCATAAGTATTTTTCTTAAATATTTGGCTTGTAGGTATGCTTTGGAGCATGAATACCACAGAAAAAACCACTAAAATTTTATTTAAAATAATTTTCATATCTCAAAAGCCATGTGTTTACATTATTGCATCTCATTTACCAGAAGCACTGATTATTAGTAATTCCAGAGATAATACAAAGGCAGATAGTGGCACCTTATAAAATTTTGGTAAGATTAAACATTTCTGTCTGATTCTTCCCCTTTCTCACACTTCAATTCAATTTAACTGAAAGACCATTTATTCAGCAACTACTAGGTTCAAAGAAAAATAATACAGTCATTACCTTCTATGGGTTAACAGCCTAGTAGGAGAAAAGGATACATGCCAGATGAATTTTTGTACATGACATAATGTGATGAGATCTCTTTTTGCCAGTTTTATGGAGAGGTAAAATAACAGGTAAGAATGAGGAGGAAAGGAGGAGTCTCTTTGAATGCATATGGAAGGAGGTGTCATGCAGGGTGAACCTTCAAAACATGAATAGAATCTTAGTTTTACGAACTTCTGACACAGTTGCACGAACATTGCTATTATTAGCTTTTATTTCCCCTGACCTTTTATGTCCACTTACCTAATAATATTTTTATGCTTCTTTACTATAATACTTTTTCTTCACTCATTAATTTCCTGATTCAATGTACAAATGGGAATTATTCTTTTGTATGCCTGCCAAAAGTGTTATTTAGAAAGGCCTTCCCACATTCTATTTTAAAGTTCTACTTTTAAAAAAAGAAAAAAAAAGGTTAAATAAGATACCTAGGAATGAACCATGAATCTAACTAAAGAGGTGAAAGACCTGTACTCTGAAAACTATAAAACACCGATGAAAGAAATTAAAGATGACACAAAGAAATGAAAAGACATTCCATGCTCATGGATTGCAAGAACAAATATTAAAATATGCATACCACCCAAAGTAATCTACACATGTAATGCAAGCCCTATCAAAATATCAACATCATTTTTCACAGAGCTAGAACAAATGATCCTAAAATTTGTATGGAACTACAAAAGACCCCCAATAGTCAAAGCAACCTTGAAAATGAAAAGCAAAGTTGAAGGCATTACAATTTCCAGACTTCAAGTTATATTACAAAGCTATAACAATCAAAATAGTATGGTATTAGCATAAAAAATAGACAACATAGATCAACAGAACGGAATAGAAAACCCAGAAAGGGACCATGACTACATAGTCAATTAATCTTTGACAAAGCAAGATAGAATATCAAATGGGAAAAAGGCAGTCTCTTTAGCAAATGGTGTTGGGAAAACTGCATAGCAACTGCATAGCAAAAGACTGAAACTGGACCACTTTCTTACACCATACACAAAAACAAATTCAACGTGGATTAAAGATCCAAATGTGAAACCTGAAATCATAAAAATCCTAGAAGAGAGCACAGGCAGAAACTGCTCTGATATCAGCCGTAGCAACATTTTTCTAGTTATGTCTCCAGAGGCAAGGGAAACAAAAGCAAAAATAAACTATTGGGACTATATGAAAATAAAAAAGCTTCTGCACAGTGAAGGAAAAAAAATCAATAAAACTGAAAGGCAGCCTATGGAACGGGAGAAGATATTTGCAAATGACATGTCTGATAAAGTACTAGTATCCAAAATATATAAAGAACTTATAAAACTCAACACCCCAAAAGTGAATAATCCATTTAAAAAATGGACAGAAGACAGGGACACCTGGGTGGCTCAGTCAGTTAAGCATCTGCCTTTGGCTCAGGTCAGGATTGCAGGGTCCTGGGATCGAGTCCCGCGTTGGGCTCCTTTGCTCAGCAGGGAGCCTGGTTCTCCCTCTGCTTGTGCACTTTCTCTCTCCCTCTCTCTCTCTAACAAATGCACAAATAAAAATTTAAAACTAAATAAAAATTAAAAATCAGCAGAAGACATGAATAGACATTTTTCCAAAGAAGATACACAGATGGCTAACAGACATATGAAAAGATGCTCATCATCACTTATCATCAGGGAAATGCAAATCCAAACTACAATGACATCACCTCACGCCTGTCAGAATGGCTAAAAAACCAACAACACAAGAAACAACAGGTGTTGGCGAGGATGTGGTGAGAAAGGAATCCTCTTTCACTGTTGGTGGGAAGGAAAACTGGTATAGCCACTGTGGAAAACAGTATGGAGGCTCCTCAAAAAGTTAGAACTACCCTAGGATCCAGCGGCTGCATTAGTGGATATTTACCTAAAGAAAACAAAAACAGTAATTCAAAGGGATACATGCACCCCTATATTTATAGCAGCATTATTTAAAATAGCTAAGATATGGAAGCAGCCCAAGTGTCCACTGATAGATGAATGGATAAAGAAATGTGGTATATACAATGGAATATTACTCAGCCGTAAAAAGAATGAAATTTTGCCATGTGGAAAGGCTCCATCTCTGCTGTTTTTCTGCAAGGCACCATTTACTCATGTTCCATATTTTGCCTCCTAATAAGCCAAAGAACCTCTGTTCCCACTTCAAGGAGGAAACAAGAAAGTTAATCATTCTCTGAGTTTTGTCTTGGGCCCCAAACACCTGACAACACTTAAGGGCCAGATCCTAAACATGTTCCAGGATATTAGCTTCAAACAAACCTTGGCTGATGATGGCATCAATAACCCCAGCTTTGGTAATTTATGGAATAACACCTATTGTTCCCCTGACACTTCCTTTGATTGGACCAACCCTGCATTCTTAGAGAAACGCACACCCTACACCCTTTTCTAGTATAAATCCTAGTCCCAAGCAATGAGAAGACTTAACCTGTTTTCCTTCCTGAGTCTCCTAGACACTCCATCTGCTATTCTCTATTTCTATACTGTTCAGTAAATTGTTTCTACTTTCTCTGGCTCACATTCGATTCCTATCCTATGTTCAGTCAAGGACCCTTTTGACTGGTCCAGGGGGACGCCTCTCTGGGTCCTCGGACCCAGCCTGTCTTCATCAAAAGCATTATGTACACATATTGATACTGATGTTTATATATATAAAGAAGAACTTGGGTGCCTCGGTGGCCCAGTTGATGGAGCGACTGCCTTTGGCTCAAGTCATGATCCCGGAATCACAGGATGGAGTCCTGCATCGGGCTCCCAGCTCCATGGGGAGTCTGCTTCTCCCTCTGACCTTCTTTTTCCCCTCTCATGCTTTCTCCCTCTCTCTCTCTCAAATAAATAGATAAAAATCTTTATTAAAAAAAAGAAGAAGACCATTATCCATAGAAAGAAAGAATTTGGAGGACACAATACTCCACCAAACTTTTAGCACTAGCCAACTTTGAAGGAAATAACACTTTCTATTTAGTATAATTCTTAATTTTTTAATTTTAGGTAAATAAAAAATATTTACATTGAAAGAAGTACAAAGCACACACTATCTTTTCTCCCCATTTTGTAAATGAAAAAATGCTTAACTCAGTAATTTGATTCAATAATTCTTCAATAATTTCATGAATGAATAATTTAACTCAGAATAAACTATAGAAAATGTTAAAAATGATAAATTACATAAAAATATAAATTCAAATTATTGAACAATCAATTCCAGTGAAGAATGATAATTCTAAAAATTACTTTTATATTAAGGCAGAATTCTAATTTTATTAGAATTAAAGCCAAAATAGTTTTTCATCAATAACCGGCTAGGCTCACTATTTTCTGTCAATATATCAAAACATTGGCAATAATTGCCTAAAACCTTTACCACTTACAGAAAATGATACAATGCTCCATCACAAAAGCAACTATAGATTAGAACATAATATAACCTCTGGAAAAAGAAAGAATTTCTTTAGCTATTACAACTGCAGTGTATCTCAGTGGGTCTCACCCAGAACTACACAACACATTCCTTCCCATCGTTGAGGCCTGCCGCTCTTCACTCAACCACACCACCAAAAATAACACTCTCTTTCCACGTGGAAAATGAGCAGACACACATTTATTTTACATTCCTTGTTCTTCTGGATTCTCATTTCAGTTCAATAAGTGGACAGGAAAGATATTATTATATGTATTTACAGATAAGGAAACATAGTATCCTAGAGGCACCATGCTTTGCAAGCCACAAATCACATGAGCAGTGAGCAAACTATTGTATACAAACACACACAGCAAGCATAAGAGATCATTAACTAAGGTATAAATAAATGCAACCTGCCTTGCCATTTTTAGGAGAACTTTCTGACTCCTGGCCCACTGTTGGTTATTATGTTATCGCTGTTTTGGTTTTCGTCTTACGTCTTTAATCTGTACTGTTCTGTCTCTTTTAGACATTGAGCAGTTGGTCCTGAATTTAGAAAAGAGGTGCTAGAATGTGGGAGTGGGAGGTTGACCTACATCTGAACAATTTGCATATGATTCACCACAATTAAACAATTTGGTTTGAAATAGCTACAATTAAGCTATTATCAGAGAAGTATTTACTAGAAGAGAAATTCTAAATTTATCTTCACATAGGTCCTAGCCAAGAAAGGGGCCACATTTTCTGGCACTCTTATTAAGTAAAGCAAATAATGAAGTAAATTCTTCCAAATTAATATTTATATTACTAAATCACTGATGGCTAATTATACTTATGCTTACTTTGGTTGTTTCTTTAAAAATTACAGGTTTAAAATACCAAGAAAAAAGTGAAATTAGAGTAGATAAGAGAATCTCAGTTTCTAATAATATAGTACATATATTAATACACATAAATGTACATATTAAAAATTGCCTTCTTGATATATGAACATTGTATATGGTATGTCAAACCACCCTAAAATTATGGAGAGGATATTATAAAAATGTAAAAGAAAGAGTAAATTTTATCTACTGTAAACATAAAATATAATAATATATGATAAACTGTAATAGTATATAATAGTATGGGAGAAGAATTCAAACTGATGATTAAACACTATGTGTTGGATGATATCAAGTTTGGTGATTAAGCAGATGTAATAAACTTTTCAGTTATTCAGAATAAGCAACCTCAATTCTAGCTATGTCTGAATTGATGAATACATTATTGCAACAAAGCTAAAACAAATATAACATATTTTATAACCAGAAAGCTTCTTTTTCCTACCCTTATAGGTGCTTGAAAAGGTCTCCGATTAATCTTCAAGGATACCCTAAAAATGAAACGGAAAATCGATGAGATAGAAAGCAGTAAAACAATCGGCTTGTTTTAACATTATTACCAACACTGAGTGTCAGTAATCTCTTTGCTGGGGAGCCGTGTATTTACTGTGGCAAGGCATTGACTGTTCCATCCACAACATACAGGAGTCTAGCAGCGCCGAAGGTGACACAGGGGACACAAACATTAGAATAAAAACATTATGTGTGGACTGAGCATTTTTGCTGTCTGTAGAGCACAGATGTGATTAATACTTGTTCACAAGTATTAGCCGCTTTAGTAACTTTACTATTGACTATTTACTATTTACTACTGGCAGTTGGTAAAGGTGACAAGAAAAAAGTAAAAATTAGAGTATTATTTTTATTTATTAGCTAGTTATAAAATTAGCTAAAGGAAAATTTAGCAAAAGATTGCCAAAATGAAGAAAGGCAACAACTCTAAAACAAACAAAAAAAATTACGAAGACTTCCAGGTTTAATAACATCTTTTTTTGTCATTAAAAATATAGGTACTGGGGCACCTGGGTGTCTCAGTTGGGTGAGCATCCAACTCTTGATTTTGGTGCAGGTCAGGATCTCAGGATCATGGGATCGAGGCCACCCTCCCCCAAAGGGCTCTGTAGTCAGCAAGGGTTCTCTGCTTGGGATTCTCTCTCTGCTTCTCCTTCTGCCCCTCCCCCTGCTTATGCTCCCTCTCTCTCTCTCTCCCCCTCAAATAAATAAAATAAATCTTTAAAAAAATATATATGTATATATATGTGAATATATATACACACACATACGAAGATTATAGTCCATTTTGTGAATATGATCACAACATGCAGCCTGGAGTGAAATCAAGTCCTGTATTTTAGAGATTTCAGAGAGATATCACCTAGCATAGGAAATTGCTACAAGGAAATTCTGGTGCCGTTCATTAGAACAGAACTGGTCTTAGAACTGGAGGGCAACTTAAAAATCAAAAGACAACTGACAGAATGGGAGAAGATATTTGCAAATGACATATCAGATAAAGGGCTAGTGTCCAAAATCTATAAAGAACTAATCAAACTCAACACCCAAAGAACAAATAATCCAATCAAGAAATGGACAGAAGACATGAACAGACATTTATCCAAAGAAAATATCCAAATGGCCAACAGACACATAAAAAATGCTCCACATCACTAACCATCAGGGAAATACAAATCAAAACCATGATGCAATACCACCTCACACCAATCAGAATGGCTAAAATTAACTAGTCAGGGAACAACAGATGTTGGTGAAGATACAGAAAAAAGGGAGCCCTCCTACACTGTTGGTAGGAATCTAAGCTGGTGCAGCTGCTCTGTAAAACAGCATGGAGGTTCCTCAAAAAATTCAAAAAAGAACTACGCTATGACACAGCAATTGTACTACTGGGTATTTACCCCAAGATACAAATGTAGTGGTCTGAAGGGTAACCCGCACCCCAATGTTTATAGCAGCAATGTCCATGAAAGCCAAACTATGGAAAGAACCCAGATGTCTTCCGGCAGATGAATGGATAAAGAAGATGTGGTATATGTATACAATGGAATATTACTCGGCCATTGAAAAAATGAAATTTTGCCATTTGTAATGACATGGATGGAACTAGAGGACATTATGCTAAGCAGAATAAGTCAATCAGAGAAATACAATTATATGATCTCACGAATATGTGGAATTCAAGAAACAAAACAGAGGATCATAATGGAAGAGAGGAGAAAATAAAACAAGACAAAACCAGAGAGGGAGAAAAACCATAAGAGACTCTTAATCATAGGAAACAAACTGATGGTTGCTGGAGGGGGAAGGGGGGGAGGGATGGGGTAAACAGGTGACGGCCATTAAGGAGGCCACATGATGTGATGAGCACTGGGTGTTATATCAGACTGATGAATCACAAGCCTGTACCTCTGAAATCAATAATACATTATATGTTAATTAACTGAATTAAAAAAATTTAAAATAAAAAAATAAAAACGTTTTTTTTCATTCAAAGATAAAAAAAAATCACTTGGTCCAACACCATCACTTTACAAAGCAAAGTAAGACTGCACATCTAGCGCATGGCAGGACTAAGGGTCCTCCGTGCCTCCTACTCCTACTCCTCCCCCAGGATTACATTATTTAATTCCTTGTAACATTCAGGATTGGAAAGAAGTAGAGAGAGTGGAATCATGTATTCTGTTCTTGGTAAGTCCCATCTTCTCGATGAAGCTTAATAGTCCTGCCTGAATAAATGACCTATGTCATCAACATTATTGCATCTACTTCATTCAAAACTCCCTTCCTTGGTGAAAGGAGATGCCAAATAATTAGAAGACTTGATAAATTCCACCAATGTTTTACACTTGCATAAAAACATATATGATTCAATTAATTGTTTATATTACCCAGGATTATCTTAAAAGCAAATGTCAGTATTAGCTATACATTTTTTCTTTTTCAGTATTCATCTATAGATATTATAGTCTAGACACAATAATTTTTTTCATAGTATGATGACAGAGCTTTAGATGCTCCAAAGATTAAGATTTAAGAGTCTACCATGACCTAGAAAGATAATTGCTCTTGTTTTATGATGAATATAAGGTGGTTTATTGTATGTGGTATCAACTTGAGTTACTTAAATTAAACCTAAGTTCCTCTGAAATTTATGCCTAGGTCAATAAATCACTTGAGACACTGAGGTAAGTTGGTAGCTCCATTTTCTACAACTAAAGAGAATGGGTCAATAACTGCATTTGACTAATACCCACATTCTCTATCTGACAAACAACGAACCCCATTAGTGTAAGAGGTAGATCAATTAAGTTTTGTGGATGATGATAAAACACCAGGGGAATAATATCAAATCAATGGAAAATTTCCAAGTCAGAAAAAAGTGCTCAAAAGAAGTTTCTAAACTAGCCTATCTTTTGAATTGGTTGGCATCCCTTTATATACTCATATACTCTCATCAAGAGTTTTTCTTTACCACTTTCCCAGGTCCTTAACAGCAGCAAATCACTTAGAATATGTTTCCTGGACAGAAGATACACTACCTCCAAAATCTTAAGTTTACTTTTCACTGAATTTGAATTTTAAATCCCCTCTTTGGCAAATGTATAAACTTCCAATTCTCAAATTACACTCCAAAGACGTATTTTTGTTTTGTTTTGTTTCACTAGTGAACATGCCCTCACATTGTTCTTCTGCCCTTTGCCTAGGACTTCTTGACCTAGAAGCCTCAAAGTTGGAGAAAAATCATAAATATTGCATGGATACAACAGGAAACTGGACAATGGCATATAAGAAGCTACTCAATTACAAAAACCCATTTTTTCCCCCAGTTAATGAACTGGTGAGTTACCAACGTTTTCAAAGCCATTAAAGTCAAGGTGATTGCCCAGTCTTTATCAAAGATATATGCAGGTTGCTGAAGGTGCAAAACAAAAAACTGATAAAGAGATCTCAAAATATCTAGCCAGTGAGCTCATTTGTAGATGACTGCCAAAATTTCTCCCACCTCTAGACTTCAAGTTCTCCATGCATAAAGACCTGTCACTCCCATGTCTCCCAGTACCTAGCATAGTGTGGCAAATGGTAGATGCTAGCTTAAAATTTCTTAAATATAAATTCTTCAAAAATGCAGACTCAATCCTGTACTCCTACTCATGCTTAAAATCCTTCAACGCTTTCCCATAGAATAAAGACTAAAATCCTTCACAGAGTCTACAAGGACTTGCTGGTTTAGCACCTTCCCACTTCCCAGGCTTGTCTCACATGGAACTCCTACCTTAATCTTGGTGCCAACCCAGATTTTTCTAAGACTTTGTAGACACCAGCCTCTTTCCCACTGACTAAAGACATTTACTTCATATAATTATTTTTAAAATATTTCAAAATACAAATATATAGAAGGATCAAAACTTATAAAACAGGCTGTAAATATCCAACCCAGATTAAATAGGCATTACCATTTTGCTATGCTGGCTTCAGTTATCCTTTTTCCTCTAGTTCTTAAAAAAATAATATAGAACATAGCCCACTACCTCACTTTATTCAGGTGTCTGCCCAGAACAGGACATCTCTTCCCACCAAACCTAAAATGACACCCCTTCCCAACATTTCCATCTTGTCTTGCTTTATTTTTCAAAGCAGTAATGACCACCCAAGATGTAATAGAATTTTTTTTTGCTAAAATGTTTATTATATGTCTCTCTTTCTAGGATGTGAGCCTCATGTTAAATAAATACCTTATTGTTGCTGAAGTTCAACCCAACACATTCCCTTTCCCTTGAACCCCATATACCCATAACTGGGGTTGGCATGTGTGTTTGCTGTTGGTGGCTTTTACCCTTCCTAAGAGTGTGGTCTCCGCAACAAAGATACTGCACAGGTCCCTTCTCTTTCTTTTTGCCTGGTTAACATCTACCCATCTTCCAAACTGTAACGGCTGTGCTACTTCTTCAGACAAGCCTTCCTCCGCTAGCTTGTTTATTCCTTTGCACTCCTTCAACAACTGTGACAATTAAAATTTTCCTTTTGTTTGGGTACATAGTGAATAATCGAACTCTCTTTGCCACTAGACTGTAAGCTCTATGAAGGTGGGTCAGTTCTGTGTTTATTAGTCCTGGCATGTTGTAAGTAGGCACTGGGGAATAAATGAATTGAGCTGCAACGTAATTCAGAGGACATGATTCCTTACTTACTAAGGCCAGAAGTCAGTTATCTCCTTGGCCAGATTTTCCTTCTGCATTTTCCTACAGATGAAATTGTTGGCCTGACTAACATGAAACAAGGATAACAGGGTACTATTTCTCTTCGTGATACATTTTCTCTCTACAATATTTTATTAAGCTTCTGGAGAGCCTGCCATTTGTCTCTATGGATTGGTCAGTGCACATATTCTTTCATATTTTAAGATAAACAACTTTATTTCAATATATTCTGAATCTAGAAGTCACCAAATTATATTTAGGCACCAAAGAGAAAGCTACTTTGTGGTATCTACTGATGTTTCAGTGAATCAAGTACAATTATTTCAAATTGTTGTCTCATGATTCTCAAAAACATTCTATGTAAAATATGAGATCCAGATCACCTAAGTTCTTGCTCAAAAGCTCATGTAGTATTGGATCTAATTACACAGCATTCATATTTTGAAACTGAGCCCCTTTTCCTCTGGTCTTTTTTTTTCCCCCCCTCACATTCTTTGCAAAATAATATATATAAACACACACACACAAACTCCTTAAGAATTAAGACTCAGACAATGTGGAACTATCTATGTTAGCATATAATTATTTCTGTTTAGTTTTACAAGAACCAGACAAGTAAAAGTTACTCTAAATATATATATATATATATGTATATATATATATATATATATGACTGGATTTTAACAGCAAATTTCTCCAGGCCACATAGAACTCTTATATCTACTTTCACATCTGTGTAGTTATTTCTTCAGTTTATGGCTAAGAAGAACAGAAAAGTAGTATGAATTATGTTATAAAAATATCTTGAAACACTTATTAGATATTCTGCAACCATATAAAAGCAAAGCATATCTCTGGGGTAAATAATACTTCTGCTGCACAAATAATCAAGTCAATATGTATTCTTTTCAACATGGGCAAAGGCAAATAAATATAAAATATATACTTTTTAATATTTATTTTATACATAAAAAATATATATATTTATTTTATTTATATATATGACTTTGAGGTATGGTGTATAATAATAATTCCTGACATCTTCCCCCCAAATCTCAAATTTCGTATTTAGGAGCAATTACTGAAAAACAAGTTTGCTTTCTCTGAAGTCATCAACTCAGTCATTATTCAAAACTACATATTTTTTTTCAGAAAATGTATTTAGTGTTTCTATTATTTACACAGATGTCTAAAACTCAAATTTCTACAACAAGTTGGCAACATAAATTAATTACATGAACTGGGGTGAACTGTATTTGGCTGGATAATTTGTGTTAGGAATTTGTGACTTTCTGCTTTAAAGAAAGATGAAAACCTCTCCTACATGTACCTATTTCCCCCCCCATATGCAGCAATACTCTTAAATTAATTAATTCATCTTGCATAGTGCTTGCTTATATGCAAGTTATTATTTAAGTTGTCCCCCAAATTGCAATGAATAGTAAACATGTGTTCCTGTTTCAAGGTGCCTATCGTCTACTGTGTTAGACAAACCCATAACTGGAAAAATGATAACTGAGTGTAGTGACAGCAATGATAGACATTGAGAGAGATATGCACAGGGTATTGTGGGAACATGGATTAGCGCTGTCATTTCTCACCAGAGTCAGAAAGAGGGGGAGATCACGCCGATTTTACAAAGACAAGGAAGAGTTACCTGCAACTGGAATTGGCAAAAATTTGGGAGTGTGAAAAGAAAGCCTCCAGACAAAGAGATCAGTGTATACAAAATCCCAGCGAGAAGAAACAACATGCTGTAAGAATGAAACTCCTATCACTAAAGTGTTACATAGGATATGAGGCAGGCAGTGGTTAGAGATGAAACTGGAGAATTTGACAAAGGCCAGATCATGGATGACCTTATGTTGTACTGAAGAGTTTATCATAATCACTATGACAAATGAATTTATTCTTATTGCCAAATGTTACGTGATGTAACTGGGTAGCTTAGTTTCTGCTTTAAGAAGGATTGTTAGGAAATATTAGGACTTACTAGAATAGAATATCGTAGTTGATTACTAAATTTTCCATAGATTTAAGAATGGGAAGTCATGGCATCGGTGCTATATTTCCTGTTCTTGTGATACACAGTTGATGTCTTTCAATGTATGCATGGGGTAATATATTAAGATTTCTCTTTAATTGTAGGTTCCTCAGGAAAGACTTGGAATGGAGAAAGAAACAAATTAAGAGGGTTTTGTGGTAGAGTTCTACACAGAGCTCTGTGTAGATGAGAGTTCAGAAGAGAGATGATGAGAGTTCTAAACCAGGACAGTAGGAATATACAAGGAGAAGGAGGAAAGTTTCAAGAAGTATTTAGGAGGCCATGCTGGAAGGAGTGAGATGTGGGTGATGATGAGGAGTCACAGACTCTCCAGTTTCAGCTTGGAAAACTGGTTCATTCTGATGCCACCACTTAGGATAGAGGGTATAAAAGTAAAAATAATTTTGAAGAGAAAAATGCTGAGATGTGAATTTGAGATGTGAGATATAGATAAAGCCACCCAGAGGTGACTGAATATGTGGCTCAGGTAAGAAGTTGTTCTAATGGAGATAAAAATTGGGGAAACTATCAGCATACTACTAAGAGCTGAAATTATGGGAATCAATTTGCTCACCTAGAAACAGTGTTCAGATTTTACGGAGAAGAATCCAAGAATGATATGGGGCACCTGGGCGGTTCAGTCGATTGAGTGTGTGCCTTTGGCTCAGGTCGTGTTCCCAGGGTCTGGGATCAAGCCCCATGTCCGGCTCTCTGCTCAGCGGGGAGCCAGCTTCTTCCTCTCCCTTTGCCTGCCACTACCCTGCTTGTGCTCTCTCTCCCTCTCAAATAAATAAACAAAATCTTAAAAAAAAATCCAAGAATGATAAATAATATTGTTTGTAGGAGAAAGGAGCCCCTGAAGTAGACAGAGAGGAGAAATGGTGAAAGATTAGGGAAAAAAAAAAAAGAATGAGGAGAGTCACAGAAGTCAGCAGAATCTCAAACAAGGTGTTGACCAAGTCAAATGCATCAGAGAAATCTAAGAAAGTAAAGACTACATATGACCTTGCATTTGGCAATTAAGAGCTATCAGGTGATCATAGGATAACAGAGTAGTTTTAATAGCTTTATAAGGCCATAAATTATATTTAAAAATTATCTGATAAAGTTTTTCTTTGTTGAATAAATAAAAGCAAGGCTGTGATTTCTTGTACATAAAAAGTAAAAATAAAATATTAATTTGAAAATAGACCATTTCTATGCTATTTTAAATACACAGAAAGATGAATCACATTTTAATTAAAATATGTGTATGTTTCAAGGTGCTTAGAGTTTAATGGGTTAGGGCGCCTGGGTGGCTCAGTCAGTTAAGCCGCTGCCTCCGGCTCAGGTCATGATCCCAGGGTCCTGGGATCGAGCCCCACATCGATCCGCAGGCTCTCTGCTCCGCGGAGAGCCTGCTTCTCCCTCTTCCTCTGCCTGCTGCTCTGCCTACTTGTGCTCTCTACCTCTTTCAAATAAATAAATAAAATCTTTAAAAAAAAAGAAAAAATAGAGTTTAATGGGCTAGACCTAGATATAAAGGTGCTCTCTAAAGGCTGACTATAATTATTATGCATTTATTTATTACTTATTTATTTATACCTATTGTTATTCACTTCATTATCACTGCCTTTTGCAAATATTTATGTAAACTATTATTATTTCTTAAAGAAGCATACAGGATGTATTATTTTATATCACTTAAAAAGCACCTTTTAAAATAAATAACTATTTGGAGCTATTTTACATTATAATAAATCCTCTTCGAAATGTTATTTATTTATTTATTTAATATTTATTTATTTATTTGAGACAGAGAGAGACAGAGAAGGGGCAGAGGGAGAGGGAGAGAAGCAGACTGCCTGCTAAGTCCGATGCCAGGCTTCCTCTCAGGACCATGAGATCACGACCTGAGTCGAAATCAAGAGTTGATCTTAACCAACTTAGCCAAACAGGTGCCCCTGAAATGCTATTTAAACATGGGCAAAACCAAACCAAACCAAACCAAAACAAAACCTAGGGCTTTGATTCTGTATAAGGTATAAATTTTGGGTAAAAATGTGGGAAGAAAGGCAGGGCAAGTCAGGTTAGTCTGCATTCCAAGATCAGGTCACTGTTCTAAATAATGGAGACCCTTCACATGGTGTCCAACAGTCTGCGAATTTCTAATCCAGAAAGCACTTTGGGCTTACCCGAGAGTCTTTTCAAAATATGCATGTCATGACGCCTGGGTGGCTCAGTAGGTTAAAGCCTCTGCCTTTGGCTCAGGTCATGATCTCAGGGTCCTGGGATCGAGCCCCAAATCGGGCTCTCTGCTCAGCAGGGAGTCTGCTTCCCCCTCTCTCTCTGTCTACCTCTCTGCCTACTTGTAATCTCTCTCTCTCTGTGTCAAATAAATAAATAAAATCTTTTAAAAAATATGCATGTCAAGGGCCCACTCTAGATCTACTGAAGCAAGAATATACAGGAATGTGTCCAACGCCTGTCCATTCTGAAAAGGCCCCCAAGATGATGCTGATGTCCATATACAGATAAGAATCACTGCCCTACATGGGAAGGAGGATTGCTCCACCCCCAGATAATGGCCTCTATTTTTAATTTAGTCTGCTTCAATCAAATGTCATGATGAACATAGAATTATTCATAAAGTTCCTTCATCAATCAGAAGGATAAAACTTTGGACCTGTACCAAAAAAGCTACAAGGTGGGCAAAAGATTCATAGGGGTTTTCCACTTCTCTAACAGTAAATAGAGATTCTAGGAGTGTCTCTGTTAGGTTTCAGCTACTTTTTCTAAAATTTTAGTTTGTGACCCTCCAGGTTTTCCAATTAAACCAGGGGTAAAGGGGACAGCCAACTCATCTGGACCCTTATCTGAGTGTACAAGTGTGGCACCTACTACTGTGTTCTTAAGAGCAATGATTGGCAAAATACCTGTGTGTGTGTGTGTGTGCGCGCACACGTGTGTGTGCTCGTGCGTGTGAGTGCGCATAGTGGAGCATATTTCCCTTCTTGATGAAGGAAAGCTACAGTTTCAATAGTCACAGACAGAGTAAACTGCTTACAATAGTATTATTAAAGGGAGGGAGGGAGGGGGGAGAGAGAGGGACAGAGAATTTCTAATACATTGGTGTTTTCACTGATCTATAACTGGTTTTAAGATTTTCACAAATGTAATCACTAGTGGTATTATTTTTACCATGTTTAATTCACACACTGCATAATTCTTCCCCCATTGGTGAGGGAGAATGGAAAATATAATGCTGGCATCATTGAGAAATGATAAAAGGAAAACCGAGAGAACTGGTAAAGGGGAGACATCGCCTTGTCTAGGAAGACAGACCACATCGCCTGAGAAAGTAATATTCCACTTTTTGCTCAGATGCAAATGGCAGGGACAGACAGTTGCATTGCTATTTTGAAATATCCACCCTATTTCTGCTCCAGCTTTCCACCCACATCCTCAAGAACTACTGCTCTAAGGAATCCAATTCCTCCCAGAATTGTCTGCTCTTACACACAAATTTTATCTAAGTCATTTAATGACTCTTCCCTAGTGCTTCTGATCTAGACCACAATTCTGAGAACTTGGAAAACAAAAATCAGCAAAGACAAAAATGATAGTCTGAGTAAAATTTAGACTTCTTGGACCAGAAAAAGAAAAGGGTTGGATTTACTTAAACATGTATAACGTGTTCCCCAATGAGAACAGAATAAAAAGAAACTATGAAATTTTTGGAGGAACAATTTAGGTCCTACATATACAGTGATTGAGACTTGCAAATTGACTTTAAATGTCTACAAGCCCATTCTCATTGGTTTTTCTGAATGGAACCATTCTCTTGCTCATTTTGATTCCAGATTACTAACCTCCTTTCAGCTCCTTCACATAACTTACTTTCTTTAAGCCCTTTGAACATGCTATTTCCATTTTCTGGCAGTCACTCACAAATAATTCATCTATGCTGCACGTATTTACTGAGCACCTAGTATGTGACAGGCACATTTCCAGGCATTGGGGATATGTCAGTGAAACAAGAGAGGTACCCCTGCCATCTTGAACTTCTTTACCACAACTAGTGGTAGAATTCTTTCAGGATGTCTCAACCTCAGCACCATGGACATTTTGATCTAGATAATTCTTTGTCGTGAGGCCCTATCCTATGCAATGTAGAACCTTGAACAGTATCTCTAACCTCTACCCATAAGAAGCCTGTTACACTCCTCCAGTTGTGGCAACTCAGAATGTCTTCAGACATTGCCAATAGTCTCCTGGGAGGAGCAAAATCGCCCCCAGTTGAGAAGTACTGTGACATTTGTGATTTTGTATTTACTGTAGTAATTATTAGAAGACTGCCTTCTCCCACAAGATATACCTGTTCCCAAAGAATGCATAATACGTGTTTCTCCCCTCCCCTTATTATTCCCCTGGCATACAGCAGACACTAAATAAATACATTTTAAGGGACTTAACGATTAAATAAATTAGCAAATAGCTTACTTCTCTCAAACCTGTTAGATGTTTTTATGTGCTCCATTAGCTCTTCCTGCTTACCCTTCAGCATACTTATTATACTGGATTATAATTGCCCACTGTTTGGTCTGTCTCATCCCTCTCTCATCAACCAGACTGAACATCCCTTTAAAGGCAAAGAAGGTGTCAGATCCATCTCCATATTCTCACTTCCTAGTACTGTACCCGACAGATAAATACCTAATGAATGTATGGGTGAGCAGCAACACTAATAACCACTAAGCATTCAACCTGGGGCAGGCATCAAGCTAGCTGATTTGTGCTATACATATCCCATTTCATTTTTACAAGAAATTTGGAAGGAAATTATACAATCTCCATTTTCACAGAGCTGAGGCCTGAAACTTGGATATTAAGAAACATGCCCCAGGCATGACAAGGTACAGTTAGAATCTGAACTTTTCAAGGTCTGATGCAAAAACCTGAAGCATTACTCTGACTACATGGAAGTTTCTTGGCTGTGTCTATGAGAACGAGGTAAGTGAGTGAGTCAGGAAATGGCACATGGAAAGCAACCTGTTATTTTTTTTTTCCTTCAAATCAGATTTGAATAGCATTTCAAATTACTATCTGGACCCAGGTAGTTTCAGAAGAAACAAATCAATGTGTGAGTGAAATGGTTTCCTATTATCTAAGGTTTTGGGTGGGCAAAATATTACTTGAAAACTAAATATACAGTTAATAAACACTAACCATAGAACCCCAATTTGGTCAAAATTAAATTTTTTAAGTCAAATTTCTGTTTGTTTAACTAATAATATTTCTGTTATGAGGCACTTTATTACAGAATCAACAGTAAGCTTTAAATATACAAGTAGTTTTTAAATTTTAAAACATTTGTTCTTCAAGTACTTTGACAGACTTAAATTTTAAGAAATGACATGGTTTTGAAACCTAGTGCTTAATAAACCATTAAAAAGATCACGTGTTGCATTTTAATAATTAATTTATGTTATTTTCTCGTTATATTTTACACAATTACATTTTTCTAGTGACTGACTTTATAATTATTTTTAATATGCCTTCACTTCTCTTCTAGCCACAGATTAAAATGATACATCTATATAATGGACACGATTTTTATCAATTTTAAAAGAGAAGTAAAGACTAAAGTAAGAAAATTTCTGTCTACAGAAAATTTATTGGATGGTAGAATTGAAAACATACCCTTGATTTTTTGAATAGTAGCAGGAAAATATCATAGTATAAAGCAGGTAATATAATAACAATGACAATGTCCAAGTATAGGCTTCACTATTTTTAGAGTATACTCATTTCAGAGTATACTCAAGGATACTTCCAGTATCCTTATTTTTCTAAAAGGCAGATTTGGTAACAATTATTATTTTACATGTTATTGCTGAGAAATCTGAGATTTATATGATGTGAAACACATTTCCAAGTTCACTGAGAGGGTAAATGGACTAACATGAAGCAATTCACATCTCTGAATGTTGGTTCCCAGCTAATGTTTAATTACACTTGCTGCTTATTCAAATGGATGATTACATAGATCATACTTAAGAAAAATGGGAAGAATCAAGAGTCAATAGTTTAATATTCTAACCAAGCTCCAGTCTGTAGATGCTGTACTTTCCTGATATTTATTCATTTTCCCTTTTCTTAAAACATAAGCATTCAATTCTATGACTGGCTTTGAAATTACCAAATAACGTTTGTTTTTAATTTTTACATGGTATAAGTTTACCAGTTTTATCTCACAAAAATCGATGACCCGATTTAAAAGCAACTCAGGCTTCCCACCAGAAGTGCCTCTGTAAACCTGAAGTTCTCCTAACGTAAGATCAGACCTCGAAGTACTTGTATCTTCTGAAGGGAGCCTTTTCTCTGTTGTGATAGTTAAATTTATTGCAATCTACCCATTGCTCCAGTTTCATCTTCTTTTTATTAAGTGATTATCTGCTCAAATTGTTTCAATTACTTTCATCGCCTGGAGCAGTGGTTTTCAACTTGCATCTGCTCAGAATGTACCCGAGGGCAAATTCATCTTCAGAGTTTTCTCCCATTAAAGCAAGTGGTGCTGGCGCAACCTGCCAGAGCTACAAAGCCAGGACTTACGTAAATTCCTGGTCTCTGAACTTCCAAAGAACTTTGTACACCTTATCACTCGCTCAGCATTTATGTATGTAAGACCTTACATTTATTAACTTTTCAAAAATTTAATGTTATTTCTCCACATACATATAAACCACCAAGGTTAGAAACCTCGTTCTACTTCCTTCATCTTAACAGGACTCGGCATTAATGAACATGGCTGGTGCTCAGTAAATATTTGTTAAGATTAGCTAATTTGACCATAAACTGATCTAAGCAAAATGAGCTTAAACTCTCCCTATTTAAGTTCAGAATCAGAATTAAAATGATCAAAGCATCACATTGTTTGCGACAAATGAGGTTCAGTTTAAGTCAAATCATTAAAACAAACCTAATAAATTCAGCTCAATTCCAAATAGACTAGAATCCAAATAAGCGTTTACCAAAACATACGATTTTAGGACACACGAGAAAGTGTAAGATGCAAAATAAAAGAGTCTGGGACTCTTGTAACATCCAGTTACCTTTGAATGTACTTGGCAGCAACAATGGCAGGATGGAATTCCATCCAGGGCAATTCTATTCAAGGAAGAGCTCCCCACTCGTATCCCTTTAGTAGCCTTTGCAAAAATCATGAGAAAAATGATGTTTGATTTTCTTCTCACCCTAAATTCAAACAAAATACTTCTTTCTCTTTGTTCTCTTTTCTTGTTTCGGAAAAAAAAATAGGGGGAAATGTTGACAGGAAAAAAAAAAAGATTTGAAGTCAGGAAAAAATAAGTATTGTATCATTTTAAGTTCTCATGTTCCCTCAACTTGTTTACAAGCATGCATGTGTGTGTGTATATAGACTATCTATTCCTTTCATATGTATATATATATGTATGTTATTTCTTGCATATATATACATATATATATTATTGCTACATGTTTAATGAACATTGTCAAAATCTGGCTTTCAATACTATCTGAGTTATATGTAGGCTAGAAAGGTGGGAAACGTGAATCTACTCAAAACTATCTGAATACCACAAAAAGTGCCTTTTTATTGATGAGTTAATATCTAATATTCAATCTTTACATCTTCTTCAATAGTTAAAATACACGGTTATAACATGAATGCATAATTCCTAAAACTTGTATTTACCAAATGCTTAATACATGTTGATTAAATTATTATAAAAATTAGTTTGATTCAAACACTAATGCGAAGCAAAATGTGGAAAAATATAGCAAAAAATGAGAGTTTGAGCTCAGATTAGCCATTCAAATGCAAATAACTAGTTTATATATAGACACAGACATCTAGATATAGATATGTAACCTAGATATACTTTGTGTTCTGAGAGTGATTACTCACACACAGGTCATATAACTGTTATACATTGAATCGGCTACTTCTAGTATTTTTTTTTTATATTCTGAAAAAAATGAAAATGAAAGCACTGCAAAACAGACTTGCTTAGAAGAGTCTCCATTGGTTATTTGGCTCAAGCCCTTACTTTAAAAATGAAGAAACTCGGATCCAAAATAGCTTAACTGACTTTCATTTGAAACCTGAAATACAAATCCATTTGTGGATTCCATTTCTAGTAAGTTAGGAGTCCGGTTGGCAATTCTTTAAATAGTGGTGTTATTTACAGCATCCATTTCACTGAAAGAGATGTCCTTCATCTGCCTGGCAACTTGCTTGCCAGAGTCATAAGGTTTCACCAATGCTAACTCCTGTCTGTAGTTTTTGCTTTGTTCCTGTGCCCATTCTTCAAAGGCTTGCTCAAATGCTACTCCTTCTTAATGATGTCTTCTTTGGTCATCCCAGCTGGAAGTGATCTTTCCTTCCTCTGATCCGCTAGAGCAATTATCACATTCTGTCTTGTAATTCAACATGGCTTAGTAGGAGTGAATGGATGGATTCTGAAGTTAAGCAGATAGGGGTTCAAATTTTGGTTTTGCTGCTCCCAAGCCAATAAAAGGTAGGCATGTCAGCTTCTCTGAGCTAGAGTTATGGCTAATTTTAACTACTTTATTTGTTTTTGCCCTGCCTACAATATGTAACAAAACATATTAAACTGCTAGAGAAGTTTTAAATCAATATGTCACATGCACTTATGACCTATTTCCTATGTATCTTCAACATACTATATCCTGGACCAGACTTTTTCAAAATACGAAAGTCACATGATCACTTATGTAACTGTATTTCCTGTCTCCCCGACCAGAAGATTCACATCTTCAAAACAGGGACCATAGAGATTATCATATTTTATGTTCCATAGTGCTACTGTAGGTATTTGACAAATACTAAAAAAATGAATGAGTGAATCAATGAATGGGAAATCAAATTGATAATTACTCTATTATCGGAAACTTGATTAGCAAGGTGTCAGAAAGCATTACAAACTGTTTAAGAGCTAAGCATTCATTCTATACAAGAATGAACTATTTTTGTTGCTAATGTTAAACCATCTAAAATGAAACATAGACTCGCTCTATAGACATAATGCATTTAGATCTTTTCACCAAGGGATATACATTTGATTCATTAATAATTTCATATGGAAGTTGTTAAATGAAATTAAGCTTTTATTAAAATTTCTACATGGAGTGAATGTTTCAATTTATAAATATAAATATGTTGCAAAATTGTTCAATTGATGGGAGAAAACACGATTTACTATTAAATACATTTATGATTTATTTTTCTCATACCAGCATATCATAACTCCTCAACATATAAAGCCATCTAATAACTATGGATAAATTACAAATGTCTGCCACGGCATGACACAATGCTTTGCATATTTAAATGCTTCAACACTCAAACCCTACAACCATAAAGCAGTATAGTCAACATAGGCAGATTCATCTTTATGATGGGTTTTTATCCTCTAAAAGGGTTAATGCTCAAAGAATCCTTTGTTTTGTGACAAGTATAATGTGAGGACCCTCAAAACCCTGATTTATCATTGCTCCTTTTTTTTCCTCTTTCTTTCCTGGTGTTATTTTTTAAGTGCTCACGATCCACATTGGATAAAAAAAGACGTTTGAGGTCGAGAGCTGTGGAGGTTCAGGGTGGGAGGGGGACGGCTATTTTGAATCTTGTGACAGTGAGGTTTCGTTCACTAAGGAGCTCTCTGTGGGTTTCTGGCATTGTAAGTGTTTTGTCTGCTTGCAAGCGAGCAGCTGATGGATGGGGAAAATGTTCATTGATTTGTAGTGCCTGCACTGCAGCCAACCAGCACTAGAATGAGGTGGCACCATCATGAATCTCTCAACTATGCATATTTATATGCAGCTGCTGTACTTCTAAACCTCCAGTGAATACAAAGTACTTGTGTGGCCACCAGTTCACACAATGCCGTCCTGCCGCATGCTCTGATTTAACTACTGTATGGAAGAATAGACTTGGGGGGCTCGGTGGGATATAGAAAGGAGAGGTAAGCATGGAGGGAGAAAAGACTCTTGCACAATTCCTTTTTCTCAGATAGTCAAGAGAATGAAATGAATGTGGGAACAAGTAGGGAACATTCTCATCAATGCCTTTACGTGCTTGAATCTCAAGTTCTAAAATTGATTAATGGAAATGAAATCCTTTTAAAGATGGTGTTTTCAGGGAGCACAGCTTTGGGACTACATGATAATGATGTGGTTAAAATATGCTGGCACCATTGAAATCATCATAGCGCTGAGCTGTGTATATGAGAAAGTCTCTCCCCTGGGTAAACCACAGCTTCGGTATAGGGAAATAGATGAGATGCTATACTTGACAGGGAAGGGGGTGGGGGGGACTGGCAGGGAGGGGAGAGAGAAGGAGAAATACAGAATCTTTAATGGCACTGGAAAAAAAATTAAGTGAAGTGAAAATATGCGGTTATTTAAAAAAATACAGATGAAAAAATTTATTTTAGAATGGAAAACAGAGCAGGAGGGGTGGTTTGGAAATATAAAAGCTATAGGGCAAGGTTTGAGAGCTGAGAACTTAGAAGAAACGAAGGGATATACTGTGAGCTGGGAAATGAAATTCAAAGGATACAAGAAACAAAGAGAAAAGAGTAGTCAAAAAGAGAATCCTCTCAAACCGCACAAAAATATTTACTTGAGATATGTAGAGGTAGAGTCTAAATGGCTTTATAAAATGTAGCTTTACTGGGCTGTAACATTAGTGGCACAATAAATCTGTAAGGTGGGAGATTTTAGACTTGATCAGTAAATTTCATTTTCCCAGCATTTAAGGAGAAAGAATTAAAGAGACAAGAAGAATTGGGGAAAATTGAAAATCACATAAAACTAACAGCTACTATGAAATTTTTCTCGTTCATAAAGTTCTGGAGGCCAAATTCAGGTAAAAGCTATTGACAACAATAGTCCTGCAGTGCATCTGACAGAAGCTCATTTTATTATAAGATTAGGGCTCAGCTCCAATATAAGCTGTATCAAAGCAACATCAAATGAAAAGTCAAATTCAATATCTGGGTACAGTTTGATTCCATTATCAAAAATAAGCTTTACGCTTTTCCATGTAGAGTTAAAGCACTAATTCAGCCCAAATTGCAGCTGCTCTTTTGACCAGAACATAAAATGGCCTTTTTCTGAATAATTCTCTCTGAGTTTTCCAGGCAGGGTGTCAAACCTTATCTCCCATGGGTCTAGGGAAGACGGATTGAATCTTGAAAGTTATAATGCCAGAGCATATTCAATGTTGGTATTATATTCTAGTCATTTGGCCTTCATTAAACATGTTCAAATTTTTAAAACAATACACAAAACCTCAAAATTGATTAGGAGTTTCTCTCTTCTGGCACAGAAACACCCTTATAATACAGTAATATTAGATACTGAGCTAGCAATGTACTCCACCCAGTGGTGTGTCAGAGTAAAAATGCCTTTTATAAAAGCTAACCCTGACCTAATTTCTTTCCATTTTTCAGCCCCCAGAGCGGTAAAAATGTTACATAAACATGTGAGTTGTAAGGGGAACTTTACTCCTCATAATGACAAAAAGGAAAGGCACCTTTCCATTTTTGAAAGATCATGTCTTCCAATTTTTCAATGAAAAGTAAGTAAAATCTTTAACACAGCTCTCATTAAGGATTATAAATAACCTAATCATCTGCACATATATTTGTGCATATATATACACACATACACGTACGTTCATAAAAGTGACAGTTTCTGAGGTCACTAAGTTGCTGTCATTTAAACTAATACATGATAAACACCATTTTCCTGATAGAGAAACCAAACTTGAAGGCTAAGCAAGCAAACAAACAAATAAAAAGGCAAGCCAAACCACTGATGACTACTAGAATGCTTGAGAATGGGCTCCTCCCTATAACTACACTACCTGGTTTACTGGTCTAACCAGAACATCTTGCCCAGTCCTGTTGAAATATCTCAAGTTCTGTTTGTTTATGCCCTTGTTGCAGTTGGCAGAGAACAGAGGAAATACAATGGAATCTTTCTTTTGTGGTTTATCTTTATGACGATCAAAGACCATTAGACATCAAAGATACCATGACTTGGATAAACAGTGTTCTGAGATTAGGCCCCCTCCCCCCCGGTAAAGTACTTTTTAAAAATTCTGGTTATCAGTTGCTTCTTACAAAAATTGAGCAAAAATAAAAACTGAACGAGTTTGGACATCTAATGCTGGATTGGAGTTTTCCCATTTTAAACATGGAAGCATATAAAAACCCATGTTTCCATTTAACAGACAAAGAGAATGTAGGTTTTTTTTTAAAAGATTTTATTTATTTATTTGACAGAGAGAGCGAGATTACAAGTAGGCAGAGAGGCAGGCAGAGAGAGAGAAGAGGAAGGCGGCTCCCTGTTGAGCAGAGAGCCCGATGCGGGCCTTGATCCCAGATCCCAGGACCCTGAGATCATGACCTGAGCCGCAGGCAGAGGCTTTAACGCACTGAGCCACCCAGGCGCCCAAAGAGAATGTAGTTTGAACAAAAATTGAGATGGTATTAATGAGATAAATATATGGTAGAAAGCAACTTTAGACTATATCAAATGGCAACTCATTATTATTATTCTAAATCTGCCATTGAGCAGATATCGATATTAGGCTAGTGACAATATTTTTGAACCAATATTTTTTTACGTCTTAAAAAATATACTGCTAAGAACACTTCATTTCCAATGCAAGGAAGAAGAGGATTAGTAAGTCCTAATTCTGTTTGTATTACGAACCTCTGGAGAATCTAGTGAAATCCAGGAATCCCTTCCCTAGCAAAATGTTCATATGCATAGACCCACAATGATTTGCATATAATTTTAGGATTTCAGGAATCCCCTGCCACCTATTCATGTACTTATATGGATACCATGAGCTTCATGTAATGAAGGTCTGGATAATCATTTATTAATTTGTGTAATTCAGCCAATAGACTAAATCAGTTATTTCTGTCCTCAAGTCTCAAGCAAGGTGTCTGGCCCAGAGTTGGTACTCAATAAGTTTGGGGCTTATAAAGTTATTTTAAAATGAAAGCTCTGAGCTAGGGACTTTAAAATTGTAATCTGTTCTGAAAAACTTGAGTTAACATGAAAAGTAGAAACCAGGAACACATTAACACATACTTAGTTCAATGAATATTCAGACTTTCCTGTGGTGTGATTTGACGAAAAGAGAATATTGGACAAAAATATTCATGTATATGGAAATGCAGAGTAGGTGGTATCTCTACTGAATTTTATGTTTGTTTTTTTTTTAATGTAACGTGAATACCTCTTAAGGTCCCATTAGAAAAAAATCCTGGAGAAATTTAACATTGGAGGAGTTACCTAATTTTTCTGAGAGGCGTCTACTTAACACAAAATGTTCAACATAATAGTAGCTGCGATTTTTAAATGCCAGAATCAAGGAAAAGTGAATAGTGACATACCTGGTATATTGAATACAGGGTAACTGCTACATTATTATTCCTAGCATTATTAGGACACTCATACAACTAATTAGGTATGATCACAGCAGAACTTGGACTCACTCAAATTTTCCTGTGCCCTTCCAGTAAAACAAAACAAACAAAGCAAAACAAAACAAAAAAAACCCTGAAACTATCTCCCTAATAGACACTACTTACTATAAATTTGGAACATCTATTCACCAAACAAATGTTTCAAAAATAATTCTTACACGGCCAAATTTAGTTCTAAAGTTGCTTAAGATCATATTTAGTATCTTCCTGCCTCCAATGTTTGTTTCTAAAAGGATAGCAGGCATAAAAGTTACCATCATGGGGCCTCTGAACCAAGTACAATGCTCAAAACAATCTGTTCTTTAAATAGTGTTAAAAATGTATATAGTATAATATAACTGCCATGTCTATTTCCTTTGAATCAGGATCTGATAACAATGGTCTCACCTCAAATCAATATTTATGCAAATAATCGTTCACTGGTTATAACTACTGAGCAATATACCAGGGCATTTTTGACACATTCAGAACTCTGAAATACATTCCTTTTTTGTTTGCATATATCCCTCTCACTGTTGCATATGTCACTGTTGAACAGGCATCTGTTGAATAGCAAAACATCTGTACTTCAATTTGATACTTAAATATTTATGGAGATGCATGATTACCTCTTAAGTGAAATAATTTTACTGATTCTCCTTAAGTTTTATTTACAGTAAGGAACTGTAATAAAATAGTGATTGGACATTTCATTTTATTTCAAAAGATGGAAAGATCTTATAGTGTTTCCTTTGTTCAATATTGACATCTGTTATGCATGAATCTCTTTGGATTTTTTTTCAATCTTCTGATTTGGAGTCGAAACTGACAAAGTTTGCTTTATCCTCATGAATTAAGGTGCCACCATTCAGTAGGAACAATTTTGCCCATAATTCTTCTAGAAAGTTGCTTTGGAAGATATAAGCATATTATCAGAGGATAGATTTAGGAGATAGAAACATTATCAGAGGCTATAAAATGACTCACTGATAAACTCCAACTGTGCCCTACTCCAGGGCAATAATAATTTGGTCATTTTTCAAATTAGTCTGATTCTCCTGACTTTCACTTTGCCTACAATGGCAGAAGGTGAGGAACTCTGAAATCAGGACAAAGGAGGCTCTATGTGCTTATACACATTATGAAGGGAAATCAAAGGTTATGTTTGTATCTAAATTGAAAATTAGTTTTGTAGAGAAATCTTGGCCTGCAAAATGAAGACAGATTTGAATTTCTTTTCCAGCCTCTAGTCATCTCAGAGATTCACAATGATAGCCTGAGGCAGAGCATTCCCTAACTCTCTGTCTGTATTTCACCACTGAAAAAATAAGACCAACACTTTCAGCCTTCCACCTTAGCTACACCAGAATAATTTTGCAAAAATGAATGTCAATGTGCAATGTGCAAACACACAGTATCAATCTTAAAGGATATATGAATAACCTCTGAATTACTACACTGCGTCTAGTTTGCGATTGAAGGAGATGATAAATAATTCACCTACCAGCTCAACAGAGAAACTACCAGCCAAATGCAATATACACAGTAATATTACCTATTCTTTTCCTTTGTAATTTGTAGAGAATTGTGGGGATGGGATACTTTTCATTTGTCAGTTTGGATGAGACTTTGGCCTAACAATTTTGTCACCCAGGCTCTGTTGAAACTGAGCCTGAGGCTTTAACAAAACAACTAAAAACTCAGAACAAAGATTTTTCTGGGCTACTTGATGGAACGAGCACTGGGTGTTCTATGCAACTGATGAACCACCGAACTCTACCACTGAAACTAATAAGACACTATATGTTAATTAATTGAATTTAAATTTAAAAAGGAAACAACAACAAAAAAAGATTTTTCTGCATATTGCCCCACCTGACATGAAGTGATGTTAGTTTTTTTGAAGTTTAGGAAAACTCCAAACAATTAGAGCTTGACTTGTAATTAATATTTCTGTAGCTTGAGTGGGCTCAACGGTTATACTTTTGTTGCCCAATTTTCCAAACAATATCTTTTCATGTTTCTTCTTTGCATTTTTCTTATCACTGTCTTTACTAAGTGACCAGATACTTACCGTATACAAAGTTGTTTTTATTTTTTATCGTGAACAAATTTGTTAAGCAATCACATCCTTCAGCTTTATTTATAGCTGCTAGCATAGATGCTAGTAGAGGATAAGAGTGATAGATTTAAAGAAATTTTAGTATTTTTCCCAATTTTTAATATTGCCTATTTTCCACCTAAGTATGTTTCAAATGGTTGTCTATGTATCATGATCATCAAGACAAAATGCCGAAGGTCAAGAAGGGGAATATTACCCAGCAAAGCACCATAATAGATTTGAGCAAATCTGAACTTAAAGTGGTTAGGTGAGGAATTAAACATTGATTAACAGGAACACTTGTGAAAATAGACGACTACATCCCTACGTAGTTCCAGATTTTCTCCTTGTGGGTTCTCAGGCCATATCCAAATATACTGAACCAAAATTTCAATGCTAAGTCCTATGCATCTGCATGGCAAGCTCTTAATATGATCCACAGTCAGGACTGGGAAACACTCGGCTAAATTACAATTAAAAAAAACTATTTTTGAGACAAAGTGTTTCGTAATAAGATACACAGACAATTCTCCTATTACTCTCCAGTACGGAATTGGTATAGAATTCATTCTGAGGTAGGAGAGATCTGTTTTGAATTCTGTCAAGGGGATTTATACACTAAAGAATCAATAGGACTTTATTTATTTATTTATTTTTGTAGAACAATAAGGTGATTCCAATGCATCCTACCCTTTTATTAAATCAGAAAGATTTGTGAATTATCCATAGAGTCAGATAGCTGGAAAGAGTGTAATGAAATAATAACACTGCATTTATGAAGCAAAATCCGCAAGACATGTGAGAAGAGAAAAAAAATGCCACTCAAAACTAGACAGAACAAGTGTACAAAAAATAAGGAAGAAGAGAGAAGATCTAGCCAACATAACCAAGAGGGTAGATCTAATGATTATACATTGAAATCTACTCCTAAGAATAGAGAATACAGTGTCTTCTCAGGTACCTAGAGAAGGTTAGCCAAAATTTTTTACTTATTAAATTGCAATGAAAATATCAGTAACTTCCATAAAGTAAAATATTACGAATAATACTCCATAATTACAAGGCAATAAAACAAGAAATTACATACATTTAAAAAAACAAATAAGAAAGACCTTTTTATTGGATATTTAAAAAAATGTTTTTATTAAATAACTTGGGTTAAAAAGGAATTTATAAATTAGAATGATAGAATTAAAAATGAAGTATCATAAGGATATAAATAATAAAAGAAGAAAATTATCAGAGAATAAGATAATAGAAAAATAGTAGGTCTAATTATAATCGTATTATTTTTTAATAACAAAAGAAAAAAAGTACTGGCTAACCTGATCAAGAAAAAAACAGTGAGAAAGTATAGTAAGAAAAGGATACAAAA
This sequence comes from Ailurus styani, assembly GCA_002007465.1. Lineage (NCBI taxonomy): Eukaryota > Metazoa > Chordata > Mammalia > Carnivora > Ailuridae > Ailurus > Ailurus styani. The sequence continues at coordinate 7,427,572 of LNAC01000003.1, forward strand.
TAAAAAAATAACAAAAGGGAAAAAAACCATTTAAATCAAAGAAGTTAAAACATGCACAGGTGCAAGCGTGCACACACACACACACACACACACAAACACACACAACTGTTTTGCAGAACTCTAAACAAATTTGAAAAACTAGACAGTAGATATTGCCAAACTGACTCTATTTGCATTATAAATCTTAAACAGACCAATTTCTATAGAAGAAACCCCCTGCAATTTATCTAGGTATTTCACCATAAAAAGCACCAGGTTCTGATGGTTTCATAGGAGATATATATATTTATATATTTAATATCTATTTCTCTCTCTCTCTATCTAATATATATAAAATGTAAAAAATATATATGTATTTGCCTACTTTCTCTGACCACATAGTCTAAACTCTCTAGAAGTTATTCCAGTACATTGAAAATAAATTAAAAATTCATATTTCCTTTTATGAAACAAGGGAAAAAATATCATCTAATGAAATAAAGACATTACAAAGGAACAAAAAAATCACTCATAATTCAAGGATATAAATAAAATATTAATAAACAGGATCTGATGTCATATTAAGAAAATAATGCACTATCACCAAATAGGTTTATTTCAGGGATATGTAATCATTTTAATATTTAGAAATTTATCACTAGCACATATTATGCTATACTAAGAGAAAAAAATCATGATTGTCTCCATAGATGCTTTGAAAAAATTAAATACTCATTATTAAGTAAACAACAAGAAATTAGGAATTGAGGGATACTTTACATACATATATATTGAGGGATTGTATTTATATATATATGTGTGTGTGTCTCTCTCTCTATATATATATATCTCCATATATATGCGTGTGTGTGTGCACATATATATATGTGTGTATATATATATATACACACACATACATATATCCAAAAGCTAACCTCTTCTTTAATGAGGACAGTAGAAGCATCTCGAGTAAAACTGGGAACAAAGTAAACAGGCCCACTATTTATGGTGCTGTTCAACAAATGTGCTAAATATATTATTCAATGCAATTAGATGACAGAAACCAAATAGCACCACAAGAATGAAAAGGAAGCAAAACTGTATTTGTAGATAATATGACAGCACACCAAGAAAACCTCAGAGAATCAATGATAAAGCTACCTCAAAGAATCCAGTAAATAGCATAGTTTAACATTAACATACAAAAATGCCTTAAGATGCCAATAGTGAAAACCTATTTACAAGAACAATAAAGAAGATTAAATACTTAGGACTTGATTAAATGAGAAATGTGGGATATTTAAATTTTTAAAAAATTCTTTTTAAAGATATAAAAATAGACTAGGACAAATGAAAAGACATATCCTGTTCTTGACTCAGACAACTCAACATTATAAAGATTTAGCTCCCCCTAACTTAAATTATAAACTCAATGAAATCCAAATAAAAACATGCACAAGCTATTTTATGGAGTTAGATAAGTGGACACTAAAATTCATTTTAAAGGCAAACATAAAACAATAGCCAGGAAAACTAATGGAGACTAGCCAGGACTAGCCATACTAAAAATTAAAATATGCTAAGAAGCCTCTATAATTGAAACATGTAGTATTGGCACATAAGTAGATAAATAACCCAGAAAAATGAAATGCAACAGTCTACAATTTGGCACATGTTAAAAGTGGCATTTCAAATCACTGGAGTAAAGATAAACTTCTAATAAATGGTGCTGGAACAATTAAATAGCTATTTGGAAATAGTTAAAATTAGATTCATATCTCATTGTATACATCAAAATAAATGCTAAATAAATTAGAGACCTAAAATTAAAAGTGAAACCGTATAACTACTAGAGGAAAACATGAATGAATACCTCTTTAGTTGTAGATTAGGAAAATGTTTTCTAAATATGGATAAAAATCCAGAAGCAATAAAAGGAAAGATCCTAAAAGTTCTCATCACAAGGAAAAAATATTTTTTAACTATGGATGTTAACTAAACTTACTGTGGTAAACATTTCACAATGTATGTATGTTAAGTCATTGTATGGTATATTTTAAACTTACAAAGTGTTGTACATCAATTATATTCCAATAAAACTAGAAGAAAAAAGATTGATAAATATGAACAAATAAAATAAAAAAAATCTAAAAATATGCAGGAGAAAATCTGCAAAGTCAAAAGATAACTGAAAAACCAAAAGAAAATATTCATGATACAAACCACAGACAAAGGACCAATATGCACAATATATCAAGAATTCCTAAAAACTGAGGAACAAACACCAAAAACATAAAAGGTAGAAAAACATTTGAACCAATAATTTTCACACAAAAATTAAAAAAAATCCCCAAATACATGAAAATATTTGAAGTTAGTCATAATCATTGAAGTACAAATTAAAACACCTAAGGTATCATTTCTTTGCTCTTAGATGAGTAGAAATTGATGATATCATACTCTGCTTATGAGGATGTAGGGAAACAGGTACTCCCATTTATTCCTTGTAAGAATGAAAATTGGCCCAACCCTTGGGAGATGAAATGAGCAATACTTAACAAAACTACATATGGGGGCACCTGGGTGGCTCAGTTGGTTAAGCGGCTGCCTTCCGCTCAGGTCATGATCCCATCCATGATCCTGGGACCAAGCCCCACATTGGGCTCCCTGCTTAGCGGAGAGCCTGCTTCTCTCTCCCTCTGCCTGGCACTCGGCTTACTTGTGCTTTCTCTCTCTCTGTTAAATATATAAATAAAAAATATTAAAAACAAACTACATATGTAATTACCTACTGATTCAACCTAATGCTCATGCACAGGAAAGTCATTGAATATATCACGTTAGAGAGATGCAACAGAGTACTATGCAGCTGTATAAAAGAACGAGGATGCTCTCTATGAACTGAGCTTGAAGAAAAGTAATTTTCACATTCTCCCCCCAAATTAATTAAAAATAAAATTTTTTAGTCTTTAAATAAAGTTTTAATTTTTTAATGAAAAATTTAAATAATCCAGGATATGAGTTATAAGTTATAACTTATAATAACACATAATATTATGTTATAATATTAGAATATTAATAATAAGTTATAATAACATAACCATACTGAATAAGATGGAGAAGAAAATAATGAACCAAAGAAACTTTGTGAAAAACCACTGTGGAATACTGTGAGGCAAAAAGAATGGTACTCAGTTATTTCACTCCAAGTAGTTAATTAGTTTCTCACTGGGTTAAGGTTTGTCAGCTTTGTAGCTACTTGATGTGTGTACCAGGACTGAATATATAAGTAAATATATTTCAGATAATGTGAGCCAGATTTTTCACTGTTGGAGAAAAACGTTACAAACAAGGGAAAGCTGGAGGCTGGAATGAACTCTTATATTAGGTTAGAATCAGAGATATCAGTATAAATTCATAATTGTTCATATATTTATACAGACACAAAAATAAATATGGATGACTATCCACACACAGATTAGTATACTTACATACATTCCCCAGCTCTGTCTATTAAGAGGGTCTAGAAGCAATAAAGCCCCATTAGCAACAAGCATATCTAAGCACCCAGATCTTGATTTCTAAATGCCATTCCCCAATCAAAGGAACAAGAACTCCTTGGACAAGTAGCTTATTTCAGGGCTGAGCAGGAAAAACAAGGCAATCTGGATTATTTTGTGTTATCAAAAAAATAAGAAAATATCCAAAAAAGGAATAGGGCATGTCAAAAAGACATTGAAGCCAACCTGAAAAAAATTCCCAATAGTCAAAGCTGGAAGAATTTGAGCAAAATACATAACATATCATTGAATTATAACCCCTAAAATAAATCAATACCCATATGTCCACACTAATATAAATATGTAATTGAATAAGCAAACAAAGGGACATATCTTGTTTAAAAGAATTCCAATTAATAAATGTGGGAGGCATGAGGGACATACAAAATCTCATTAAGAAAACACAATGGTAATAATTGTTACCGACGAGATCTACCAATAAATATTAAAATCAGTGGGCAAAAGATTGCAGAAAAACAGGATATTTGCTTAGTCTAAAAGTATCTTTTCCAAGGTATAGAATAATTATGAAAGGAAATACAATAAGCTTATATTGGAAAAACCTGAGCCATGGCACCTTCTTCAAAAGATGAAGGTTAAAACCATCAATAAAAAGATACATGATTATCATGTATTCCCTCACATGATGCGTATTACTGAGGACATACCACTTACTCTTGCCTTAAGTGGACAAGCTCATGAGAAAACATCAGACAAACTCAGATTGAAGGACATTCTATAAAATAACTGACCACTCCTCTTGAAAGTGTCAAAATCATAAAAGAAAAGTTAAGAGTGAGAACTATAGAGACCCAACAATAAAAGGTAATATGGAATCCTGAATTTGATATTAATTTCCTAAGTTTGATAGTTATATTACAGTTTTGTAGGTTATTAACATAAGGGGAAAGTGAGTGAAGGGTATATATGTATATTCTCTGTGTAATTTTTGCAACTCTTCTGTAGGTCTAAGATTATTTGGAAAATAAAAAAAATATTTTTACAAATCATGCCATTTTAAAAGTCAGGATTTTACTTTTAATTTGACATTGTGGTCTGGGCTCTAGTCCTAGCATTCATACTAAGAGATGTGACTTGAGTATGTCACTTAACGTCTCTGGGTTTCATCCATTCATTTGTTTACTCAATGTACATTTATAATGTAATGATTGGTCTACTTTAATATTGTACTGTCTAGAAAAAACTGAGAAACTAGGGAAAACATTATTTATAACCTCAATTTCTCTTAATACAATATTCATACTACTCCAGATATTTTATTCAGGGTTTTCAAATTCAAAATTTTCAAGCAAATCTTGTTTCCTTCCTAAGTTTGGTGCTATATTGTTTTGTTTTGTTTTTCTTTATCATTTACTTTTAGGGCAAAATCAAGGCACAGAGAACATGTTGGAGATCATATATCATCTCTAAAAGTCTGGTTTAAAACTTAGCTCAATTAGCCTTTCATCAAATGTAACTATGAAAAGCATAATAGAAGGTGGGGGGAATACAGATATGAATAACCTATAGTCCTGGCTGTAAGGAGCTGACAGTTTAGTCTGAGAGCAGACATATATGTACATGAATAGCTGTAAGGCAATGTGAAAGCATTGTGATAGAGATAGGTACCATCCCAGAAAGGAATGATCAACTTCCTGGGGGAGTAAGAGAATTTTCAAAAGAGATGTCAGGGTATTGGAAGACCAGCAGACAATTTTCAGGTGGAAAAGCAGGGANCGTTTGTCCATCCCTTCCATTTCAGCTTAGTGGTTAAGGCCTTGCCACCACTCCTTAGCATATGATTCAACTGGTGTGAAACTCACCAATTTTTCATAGAATTATAAATTTGCATATATTATCCTACATCATGAAAAATCCTTCCCTGCTTTTTTTTTAAAAAGATTTTATTTATAGGGCGCCTGGGTGGCTCAGTGGGTTAAAGCCTCTGCCTTCGGCTCAGGTCATGATCTCAGGGTCCTGAGATCGAGGCCCACATCGGGCTCTCTGCTCAGCAGGGAGCCTGCTTCCTCCTCTCTCTCTGCCTGCCTCTCTGCCTACTTGTGATCTGATCTCTCTCTGTGTCAAATAAATAAATAAAATCTTTTTATTTTTTTTTTATTTATTTATTTTTAAAGATTTTATTTATTTATTTGACACAGAGAGAGATCAGATCACAAGTAGGCAGAGAGGCAGGCAGAGAGAGAGGAGGAAGCAGGCTCCCTGCTGAGCAGAGAGCCCGATGTGGGCCTCGATCTCAGGACCCTGAGATCATGACCTGAGCCGAAGGCAGAGGCTTTAACCCACTGAGCCACCCAGGCGCCCTATAAATAAAATCTTTTTAAAAAAAAAGCAGGGAAGGATTTTTCATGATGTAGGATAATATATGCAAATTTATAATTCTATGAAAAATTGGTGAGTTTCACACCAGTTGAATCATATGCTAAGGAGTGGTGGCAAGGCCTTAACCACTAAGCTGAAATGGAAGGGATGGACAAACGTACCAGCTTTTCTCTAATTCTTGTCCTCTTTACCTTTGGTCTTTTGTTTGCTCCCTTGTAGTTTTTCCACAACACCACAATTCATCGAAAAACCAAACACCAACCAACAAGCAAACCAAAACCAAAACCAAATATAAAACAAGACTTATCCCATGAACTTTACCTTAACTCTATAGGCAACAAGTACTGAAAGGCCCATTCTTGCTCTAAATATCAAATTTTATTCTATAAACATTGATGAGGAAAGCATCTTTCACATAGAAGATTCTGGATAGACAGAAATAAGGAATAGTCTTCACCCAGCAGGGGGTGGGGGACATAGTCAAAAAAATTTTTAAATAAAATATCACATTTTCAGAAGTGACTTTTCCCTACGTACACCCCCAACCAATCCACTTCCCTTTCTGCAACACATTAATGTAGATCTATGAGATGATTTGTCATTTGGGACAAAGCATTGGGCAGCTCGATGGGTATCTTAAGGCAGCTCTCTGAAGTCATTTACCAAACTAAAATAAAGAAAATCATCAGAGCTCACTAGAAAGCAGGAAAGCTGGCTGGATATTGGACAATTTTCCCATTGCCACCTGTGGGGCAAAAAATAGACTGTGGTCATCTAGTTCCCAGTCTTTCCAAGTAAGTATTTTTATCATTCTTCTGCTCAACTGTTAATACTTCATGGGAAAGCAGATTTTGTATTTTTTTTAAGAAGCTATTATACATTGGTGCGTATGCTTAACTTTAACAATAAAATATATATAGCCACTAAACTATGTCTAATATTAATCCAGCTCGAGATATGAAACTAAATTAAACTAACATTTCCTTTGGTATATGAAATTGGGGTTTCATTTAGAAATAGGCTTCCTAAAGAGTTCCTGGTTTTGAATGAGACAGATAAACTATCATATAAGCAAATAAGAAAATATCACCTCTAGGTTCAAGTGACAATGCTTAAAATACTAAAATCTTCATTTCAGGTGACGTTTTACCAAAGATGAAATTGATCATATCATTAAGTACATAGTTCTTAGGTATAACATATAACTCTCTAATTATCCTGCTTTCGCATATTACTACAACTGCATTTGGACAGCAGAAGTTTTCAATAGCCAAAGGTAGATAAAGCAACTTGCATGGTTTTCAAAAAATCACATGCAACAATCGTGTAGGAGGAAATGGGATCATTTTGACAATGATATAGAAATTTGGCATTATTCAAACTAGTTCTTTCTGAAATTATTATTATTTTTGTTTGAAGCAAGTATAATTTCTGAGGCAAAATATTTTTCCCCTAATAGCTTAAAAACCATATTGAGCATTTTAATATACAAGTGTGATAGTCCAAGTTGGTAAGGCAACCAGAAAGTTAAGATAGTGATTTTTATAGATGTTTAATACTGTGGACGTTTGTTTCTATGTTTTCTTCATTTTATATTTTCACTGACATAAAATTTCAAAAAATTGTATCCTCCATAATTTTTTTGAAACTGACTTCATTTTTTTTTAAAGATTTTATTTATTTGACAGAGAGACACAGAGAGAGAGGGAACAGCAGCAGGGGGAGTGAAAGACGGAGAAGAAGGCCCCGGCAAAGCAGGGAGCCCTATGTGGGACTTGATCCTAGGACCCCGGTATCATGACCCGAGTTGAAGACAAATGCCTAATGACTGAGCCACCCAGACACCCCGAAACTGACTTCATTATTAATCAGAATATTCATTTGAAATTTATTACCATCAATATTTTACCATGGGTATCTGCAAAAGTACTTTCAAAGCAAATTCAATTTATTTTTTAAAATTTCTTTTAAAACATTCTGGGTGTTATTCAATTAGTGGGTTCAAATAATAAATATCACATTATATGGTAGTTATTGACACTAAAACAATTTAGTAACAAGTTCTTCACAGAGTAGATGATTTCTAGAAAATAGTTACTGAAACAAAAATTTTATCTCCTTATTTAAACTCTTCTTCAAAAAATATGTATTCAAAACCACGACACATACTTACTATGTTTTGGCAACTAAACAACATCAGTTTGTCATTCTTTTCCATCTTTAAGTACACATTTCTAAGCTTAAAGAGGTTGACTCTGATCAGAATTTCTGAAATTTTAAAAGCTGTTTTTAGTTAAGGAATGAGTGACGTTGGAGGCCCAGTTCATGGTTTATACATAAAGCTCTTATTGGAGACTGAATGTTGTTTTCTTTACTGTTAATTGTGGAAATCATGTTTTAAAAGACAGAGTTTTTTCAAAACCTAGGTAAAGATAAATATTCACTAAGGTGAGTTAGGAAACATTAAATTCTATATAATGGGTCTGCCCTGAAAAAGGTCAACACTTTCCTCTCTCAAATTTATTCCTCACCTATTTCTCTACACCTCCTGAGATCTTCCAGAATCTTTCTGCAAACTTCCTGTGGAACCATCTTAGGTGCCTTATGTATTTACTATAACTTACAAAACAACACCAAGCACTGTTTCCTCACAGAAAGTTTCTTTCCACGATCAATTTAGTATTCATAATCTGCCAATGACATTCAATTCACAAGTTGTTTGGGAGCAAACAAACTTCAGGCAACAGGGTTATTATAAGGCTCCTAGAAAAGTAGGAATGTGATCTTAATTTTTGAAAGAAACCTCAAACAAAAGGGAAAGAATACATAATATGATCGAAGGAATAAAAATTTGGAGATCAGTTGAAAAATTGCTGCACTATTCCAGCTCTGATGTGCAGGATAGACTACACAGTGGAAGTCTGTCTGGGAAATGACCTTAAATCTGTGTGACCAGAAATTGAATTTCCTTAGGAGTAATAGTTCGATATTGTTATGAGAAGGAAATGGCAGGGGAAAGTGACAGATGATTTCGATCCTTTATTACTTTGGATGGAGAACATACAACTGCTTTCAGGAATTGCTAGATGAGCTGATGGATATTTTTCATCTTTTTTTTTTTTAATCAGCAACACCCAGACCATATGCAAGGCCCTCTGCCCTCTGTTTTACTGCATTCAAGATTCTCAGCATCTTTTGTTGTACTTCAACCTTCTAGTTTCTGAAACCTGCTTGCAATAATCTAAGCTACCACCACCAAATCATTTCTTTAACCAAAGTATTCAGTTTTTTCTTTATTTTTTTACTTTTACTTTCAGTTAATTTGTTTCTGATTTGTGTCTCTAGCTAGAACTTGAAGGCAAAAGCAAAATGTATCACATCAACAGGGCCAATATTTTTGTCAAGATTTGAGAGAACAGAAGCATGGTGGTTTGATTCTCTGTGATACCAGAGATCCTAGTATGGAAAAATTTAGATTAGATCAGCATAGATTAGATACTGTGCTCCCCTCTAATCACTACTCATCTGGAAAAGGTCTATTCTGCTATTAAAATTGACCTTTTGGACTATGTATAAAGAGATTGGATTAGAGACAAAAAGATTTTCCACACTGGAAACTTATTAAAATTTTAAAACATTAAACAGATCAAAACATACAGTATAAAAATATTTTTAAGCAGGGCAAGATACACTGACACTCATATATCTTAATGAAAAATTGTTTAACTTGACTTGGAACTCTACTTCATGTCTAAACAGCTGAATTAAGCTCAAGGGTTGTTCCAAATGTAAATATTCAGCCCTAGACATAAAAGACAATAATTAAGCTAAATACTGATTTCCTCTCCAAACTTCAAAAATTATACCAGGTTTCATCTGGTATTCCTTTCCCTTAATTTACTAAACAATAGAATTAGCATCAGAAGGAGAAAGAAGATAGTTGTGAACACCATCCAGCCTTTTGACAGTAATCAAAATAACCAGTTACTTCAGAAAAGAAGACCAAGAGAAAGTGGCAATTGATTCCATAAAGAAATAGAGGAGCTGAGAATGTGTATTTCATCATCTCTCAACTGGAAAGCTGGGAATATATGAAACTTGGATTTTAAATTAATTGCTTTTTCTTATGTGTACTTATACTATGAGAAGTGAAATGGATCCTTTGAAGTTTTACCCTGGTTTAATTAATGTGCTAATGGTTCCTTGAAAAAATATTTCAAAAGAAAATATAAATCGAAGATAAGGCTGGCATACCCTCCAGTTAACGCTGATTAAAAAAATGAAGCAGGAAACAGTTACTACTTTCCAATATTGTTAGAAACTTGCCTCTCTGTTCTGTTTTGACCTCCATGATGACAAGACATTGGATACTTTGATGCCTCTTTCAATGATGTTATATTAGCAAAGAGTAATATCTCAAAAGAACATGCTTCCTCTCCCATTTCACTCATATCCACTCCCACATGCACATTTACTTCTAAACATCTTCATTTAACTGGAAGTGAGGATATTACTTTTTATTAAACAAATACTATCAAACCAGTTCTGTTATTCTCACCAATTTTCAGGTAAGGAGAGTAAAGTGAAGAAGGCACTTTTTAAAACCAGCAAATGGCAGAGGTGGAATTTGAACCCAAACAATCTGACTCTAGTAACCATATTTAAACAATACTCTACTGTGCTAGAAGCCTTGTATAGACTCTGACGGAGGGGTAGTGTAGATAGCTATTAGTATTGTTTTCTAAAAAGACTGTGTTTTCCCCAGTTCTTTTCAATTTCTTTCTTTTGGGGGGGAGGAGAGAAAAAGTCATGGGTTTTATATCTGTGCTAGTAATATACAGTGAAATGCTTCAATCACCATACACTTGACTTCTTCTATACCCCTAAATCTTCCTTCACTTATGATGGAGTTCTATCCCAGTAATATCATAAATTGAAAATCCATTTATTACATGTAAACTACCAAACATCATAGCTTAGCCTAGCCTATCTTAATTGTACTCAGAATGTTTACATTAGTCTACAGTTGGGCAAAATCATTCAACAAAATGATTTTTTGTTTTAACTATGATACAATATAACAGGCCAAAAATAGGATGGTACATTTTTATATCTCAGTTATTAATTGATTATTTTGAAGATTTTATTTATTTTTTTGAGAGAGAGAGAGAGAGCACGTGTGAGAAGAGGGAGGAGTAGAGATGGGGCAGGGACAAGTAGACTCCAAGCCAATCATGGAACCTGACACAGTGCTGAATCCCAGGACTCTGAGATCATAACCTGAGCCAAAATCAAGAATCAGGCACTTCACTGACTGAACCACATAGGCACCCCATTAATTGATTTTTAAATTGTATTATAATCTAAATTTTTAAATTGTTGGTGACAATCTTCCTTCTTTTGTGGAACACAAAGATATAGCTACAATGATTCTAAGTTCCTACACAAATAGATCCTCAGAAATTGTCAATTTCATTGGCTGGTATTACAAAATGAGAATCAAAGTGATTTTTCAGAATATTTAAGCTTCAACCAGACGTTATTCCTTTACAAAGTAACCGAATCATCAAAAGATAATAACTCTACATGCAGCTTTTAGAATCTTCTAGTCTTTAAGGAAATGAGCTGTGTTGAGAAGGGGAAACTCAGAGATACAAATATTCATTAGGGTTACTCATTTATAAACTCAACATGTATTTATTAAGCACCTATTATATGTCAGTTCTGCAACAGATAGAGAAATGATGCCAGATATATTACCAGGGTACATTTCACAAAGAATACAATTCAATGCCTTTGTTGAATTCAATTACCTTTTCAACAGGCTCATATGGCAATTAAATGTTCATTTTTTCATAGAAATTTGTTTGAAGAGATTTTTGCTGTTTTGATTTATTTTTTTCTTTTAAGTACAGCAAAGGATAAAAACAAAACAAAGTAAACTTACTAGCTCAGTATATGTACCTTAGTCTATTTTCTATTTTTCATATGCTGGTTCATTACTGTTTAATATTCCCAACCAAGTTTATGATCTTCATGGAAATAGAAATACACAAATGTGTTCTAAATAAGGGTATGGACATGTGTATTCATTGAAGGAAGGTTGTTAGCTGACTAACTACTCTGGTTACAGATTTTTATTAATCCAGGGAAAGGGTAGATATTGATATAGCCTATGGATATAACATGTCCTTTGTTCATCTTTTCTTTGCTTGAATCACTTGCCCAGTAACTAGCACCCATCAGAGATTGGAGGAACATAGGGTGAAAGGTCTATCAGTTAATTTGCAATGTTTCCTTTTAAAAGACTAGTTTTATTTTGTAATCAAAACAATTAATGCAATAGGATGGGATAATCTACAGCTCTTTAATCCTTTATAGCTTCAATTTTATCTAATTTTTAACACAACTCCAATGACAAATTAGTCATGCATCAGAGTGAAATATTATTTCCTATCAGTGAGCATCAGGGCCTACAGAGAATATAGAATAAATAGTTCTGAGAGGGCAAGAGAATGATCTTCCCATGTGGCAATTTTCTTATTGGGTTTGGGTATTACTGTGGTCCATATTTGGCCATCATGCCATTTGGTTTCATGTAGGCTAGCACATCTTATAAACAAAACAGAGAAAAATTTAAAGAAATATCATATGCCACGAAATACTCCCTTCAAAAGAAATTTATTGATAAATTATTTTCACAACTATGATTATAGCAAAACAGCTACTATAGACAGTAAATTATGTACATCAAAAACACGTTATAATTGATTAGAAATTTTGTACTTTATCATTTCACATAAAGTCTAGACAAAATAAAAACATATTTAGCTCATTTAGCTCTTTCAGTCGTGCATCATAGCTAAATATAAATTTATGTTCCCTTAACAAAAAGTATGATAATACTGGGAAAAAATGTTTACCTATTAATATGCTGCTTCTTATCCTATCTTAAACTAACAAATGAAAGAATGTTTTCAGAATATAAATATCATAGTTTCAAAATAAATTGCTATTAATAAAAAGTCATATTTATTGTTGTTTTCTCCAGATCTTTGTATACTCACCAAAAATAACCTGAAATTTAGACTACTCCTGATAAAAATTACAAAGCATAAAATAATTTCTAAGAATTAACTTTATCTTAGTACATTTATATGTGCAGGTAGGTATAGGTATATGTATACATATATATATATTTATAGTGTAGTATAAATAGGTAACACTACACTAATAAATACATGCATTATATTCTACTACTTTTTACCTGTATCTCTGCAAGTCATGCTAGTCTTGACCAACTAGTGAATTATAATACTTATTTCTGATGAGCATGGTATAGCAGCTATATTAAAACAAAGAAAACTGTAAGAAAACAGAAATAAGGACTGATGAACTAAGTACTATATAATCTTCAAGATAAAATTGCTTTAATATCACAGCAAGAAAAACAGGTATGTGTTAATTGAGGAGTAAAAAACCTCAGAACTTCTCATGAAAAGTTCAGTGCATTCTTCGTGAGGAAATGGCCATGAAGTTAACATATTTAGACAAGGATACCTAAGTGGAGACACTTTAAAAATATCCTGAAGTAATTCTGTAGTTGTTTCCTTCCTGATCTTTACCTATTTCGGATGAACTCAATGTAAATAAACATTTACTTTTTCAAAATCAGCTTCTTCCTCTAAGGTAATTCCTTCTGCTGTTCTCAAATCCAAGATGTGAACCTGACATTCTCAGTAGTGAGATCTGAATAACTCCATCCATTTTCACAGGTCAGTAAAGGCCAATTGCTACAAGGTGACATCCTGAGTTAAAGGGAACAATACTTTGAAGTCAACCAAAGGTATATAGCATGGTAGTCTGACAATCTAGTATTTTTTTTTTAATGTCCACATTAGTTCATTTACTTGGGGACTGCTAGACCTTGTATACATTAAAAAAAAAACATTGCATTTAAAANCTGACATTCTCAGTAGTGAGATCTGAATAACTCCATCCATTTTCACAGGTCAGTAAAGGCCAATTGCTACAAGGTGACATCCTGAGTTAAAGGGAACAATACTTTGAAGTCAACCAAAGGTATATAGCATGGTAGTCTGACAATCTAGTATTTTTTTTTTAATGTCCACATTAGTTCATTTACTTGGGGACTGCTAGACCTTGTATACATTAAAAAAAAACATTGCATTTAAAACCTCAGATAAAATTATGGGGAAAAAAGCCTTGCAGAAAGTTGGTTTTCTCTTCCTATTAGATGTAAATACGTCTAATTAAGCAGAAGCCCAGCAGTGGAATTTTGTAGTGTCCATTACACGTTTGAATTGTGAAGAGGCCATTTATGAATTCATCTGAGAGGGAAGCTTACTGCCAGCTGATGTCAGAAATGGAATCATTATCAGGCATTGTATAGTTGTCAAAAATAATAACAAGCACCATTGACCTTGGCCAAATTTGAACTGGTATTTAAAAACAAAAATACTAGAAAGTGACATTACTGTTTTTAGGGGCTATAATGTCTTTACAATATAACCCCCAAGAAACCTGTAAAACAAATTGTTTGTGATTTATTGTTGCTAAATTGCTGGATTATAAGGGAATTTTGTAGTGCAATACATACAAATAAAATCAGTTCTGTTAAAAAAAAAAAGATTTTGGAAAACTGTAGTAAGTTACTTGCTCACCCTGCACCTCTCATATGAGGTTCCATTATGTACATAAATGTCATTTCTTGTAATAAAAGACAAAAGATTTAGAGCAGGAAAAAAAATCCCAGTACAGGTCATAGATCAGTCTTTACTAGCTATAGGATACTAATTATTTCACTGCTGTTTGAGGTGGGGGAGTGTGAGATCTTCTCCTTCCCACAATTAACGTGTGTATTGCGTGATAGGGCTTTGCAAACTACATTTTAATATACTACTCTAATGTTATTTATGTTATTTAAAGCAGCTGCTTATTAGTAAGCATAAATAATGCCCAAATAACAGCCCCAGACTGTTTATCAATATAACCAGTGTAATAAATATGTTCATTAAAACTTGGGGATGCACTCAATAAAAACTTACAAATAACTTAATTGGTGAATTGGATAATAACATCTAAATAATTTAATCTTATTTTTTTCCACAATAAAAACCTTTTGAATTTTTATTAGTAATGTTTTTATTTTCCTAGTGGAGTAGATCATCTTAAATTTGAATATAGAGTCATAGGAACTGTGGAGCTATCAGAAATAACATAGAAAATGGTAACAAAAATCTCTCTAAAAATATCTTTATCCTATTGTCAAAATATTAGATCTTATTTTGCTTGTATATGAAATTATGAGGATAAATATTTTCAGAATTGTTTCAAGTTATTCTTTGGCAAAGATAAATTAATTTATTTTGTTTTACACCAGAAGATTTCAGCAATCCACAAAAACTTAAGAAAAAAGAACTGTTAATTGAGTTTTTAAAAATGTATATTTGGGCAACCTATAATTATAGTTACATATATGTGTAATAAATAATAAAAACAAAGGAATAGAAGTCAAAAGTTTAAATATTTTAGAGAAATTTCTTTAGCATCTACTTAGAATGAAACATACTAAATCTCAATTTCAGAAAATATTTTCATGAATAACTCAGTCATGTTGAGTCCTTGCTTCCTGTGGTTCAAATTTGCATGAGTCTGTTATCACATAAAGCAAGTATTGCTTTTAATGGTTTACTTAAAATGCTCCTATTTTCATATTTCATCTGTTAGAGAGAAAAACTGACTGCTACCTTTTTGGTACCACTTGTACATTTTAAAAATTATGTAAAAAAACACAACTGGAAATGGCCTAAAAGTATAGAATGGAGCAATAAATTGTGCCATATTCACATAAATGCATTAAACCACAATAAAAATGAACAACCTACTGATACATGGAAATGGGAAATCACATGGACAAAATGTTGAGTAACATAAGCCAGAGGAAAATGCATTCGCGGTGTTTGATTCTATTTATATAAAATAAAAAATAAACTGGTAAATCTAATCTATGGTGAGAGATATCAGCAGGGCATGAGATATTCTTCTGGAGTGTTGGAAATGTCTATATCCTGATCTGTGAGAGGATTACATGTATATATGTATATGAGCACATATATGTACATTCACCCAGCTGTATCCATAAGAATTGTACGTGTTATATATCTCCGTTAAAAAAAAAAAACCTTTTAATCTTGTAAAGAAAGAAAAATCCAAAGGATTATCTTCAATAGAGTCTTTTCAGGAAAGATGCTAAGTGAACGTTTCAACAAAATTCATTAAAGGATTAGAGTGCTCTAGAATATATATCGTAGACAAAATTACAAACTAGAAGCTTTTAATAATATGGCTTTACAGAAACAATAACTCATGGAGAAGTTTATATTCAATTATATTACTTTTTATGAGCCTTTTCTATACTTAACAATGAAGCTAAATCCTCCTTCATGGTTTCCATACCACTAAAGTTTTTTAAAATAAGAAAAACATAATATTTGCTAGCTGGGTATAAATGATTTTATAAGCTAAGACACCATTATGTAGAGGAAGGAATACAAAACTAGAAGGAAGATCTGTATTCAAAGCCAACCCTCTGGGAACTAGTGTTATCACCAGGAGCAAAAAAAGGCCATTTTCCCAAGTCACCATTTTCTCCTGCAAAAAAACAAGGGAGTTAAAGAAATATCATTCAATGATCATAGCTCTGAAAGCCAAGGAATCAAATACCTGAGTGTTGGAAAAGTGATTTTCAACAAAAGTTTTCAGGGTTCATCAAGATATTTTGAACCACGATATCAGCATTACATGAAACTTAATTGCAATAAAATGAACAACTGGATAAAAGTATATCACATGCCCATACGCATCCCCATTTCTTTTACGTTTTAGTCCTATCACCAGAGGTTAGAAATCTACCATTTAAAACAGTTACCAACAATTGGTCTATATTTCAAGTTCCTTTCTACACGGCATGTGATATAGACAAATTGTGAATTTTAAAGAAACACAGTTGGTCATCCGGTGGGAAACACCTATTTCAGAGCAGTGAAGCACTCTGGGAAAGCTTCTGAGTCTTTGCTTCTGTGGGATACCGTAAGAGTGTCCTGCTAGGGAGTAGTGGATGGCTATCAGTGGCTGGAAGGAAACATCACAGTGCCTCTTTAAGTCTTGCACCTCTTTGGTTTTTTTTTTTTTTAAAGATTTTATTTATTTATTTCACAGAGGGAGAGAGATCACAAGGAGGCAGAGAGGCAGGCAGAGAGAGAGAGGGGGAAGCAGGCTCCCCGCTGAGCAGGGAGCCCGATGCGGGCCTCAATCCCAGGACCCTGGGATCATGACCTGAGCCAAAAGCAGAGGCTTTAACCCACTGAGCCACCCAGGTGCCCGCACCTCTTTGGTTTTAATTAACAAAGCAAGCTAGTGAAATTTCTTGACTGAGATATTTCTGCCTACTGCATTATTCCACAGGTCTTAATATTTTAAACCACTGATGTGCCAAAGAGCCTCACAGTAGAAATGCAGTGGTTGCCCATATATATTATCAACATTTTTTTTTTTTTCCTGGAGAAAAGCTGCTGATGACTAAATATGGTTCAGTGGTCACTGGCTATTGCTTAACTTAGAATAATATTAAAAGTACTTAAAATATTAAAATTATTTAATTTTTACTGGGGCACCTGTGTGGCTCAGTCAGGTAAGTGTCTGCCTTCACTCAGGCCATGATCTAAGGGTCCTGGGATAGAGCCCTACATCAGGTTCTCTGCTCAGTGGGGAATCTGTTCCTCCCTCTCCCTCTGTGTGCTCGTGCTCTCATGCTCTCTCTTTCTAATACATTAGTTAAATCTTTAAAAAAATATATTAGAAGTACTCCCTGTATAAGAAAGCCATGTCTCCCACTACTCTCCATCAAATGGCTGATTTTAGTTTTTTTTTTGTTTAAAAAAGACCATTTAAGTCAAAAATTTATAGTTAATGTTCCTAATACTCTCAAGATCAAGATCATTAAATCTGTAGTACAGTGGGTAACAGCATGGTGTAGAATGTAGAAGCACCACTAACACAGGTTCAAGTCTGGACATCAACACTCACTAGCCCTGAAACTGGGACAATTACTTAAGTACTCTGAGTCTCCCATCTGTACAATAGGGATAATAGTCCTATAATGGTAGGGATAATATCCCCACCTTTGATGGTTAAAAGATTAAGTGAGGTGAGATATATGGGGACTTGCACAGCATCTGAATCACTGCATCAATGACTGGGTATGTATAATACTTTCAACAGCAGGGCTCAGTCACTTGAAAAAATGTTGTAGACAGGATAAAGGGTTCCATCAGTAGACTAGTAACAAATGAGTCAGTTTTCTAATTACCTCCAAGGTCAAATTTTTGAAATTCTTTTAGTAATACTCTTAAGAAAGCAAACTATTGTTGAAATAGTAATGGGTTGATTATAATAAATCTCTGAGCTTACACAGGGTAAAAGCTCTTTTATTCCCTGGTCCAGTGTAATCCCTCACCTTCCACTTCCCCTTCTTCCTCTAACCACCAACATGCCTTCCCAAAGAGTTTTAGAAAAACTTGGCTATCCCTAGCTCCAAAAAAAAGAAGTCTATTTCAAGACCAGGAAAACTTGGTCAGTAACAGGTTTCTACATGATGGAATAATATTAACAACAAGAGGTTTACCACAATTGATTATGTAAGTAGTTCCAAGTAAAAAAAAAAAAAGTATTAAAAAAAAAGTAGAATTCCCAGAAATGTAGGTTGATAGTCGTTGCTTATAATACAATACACAAAAACAGTTTGCCAGTATTCCCCATTTTTACCAATGTACTTATATCTTACTCTTGATATTTTCCTTACCATTAAGCAAAGGAAATATAAAGATTTCTTACACATCATTTCATGAACACACATACACACATACACACACTTTTTCCAGCTATAGTGGAATCATTTTGTACATCATCAGGGATCATATAATACAAATAGTATAAAGACAGAGAGTACATACAGTGGGTCTACACACTGAATAAGTTTTCACAGACCTTCTGTAAGTTTTGGTCTGGTTATAATTTCCAATCTTTCAATGGTTCTGCCACCTAAATAGAAATTGTCCCAGGTATTCATAAGTATTAATTTCCTCCATCTAGTAAACCTAGTAATGATGCTTCCAATCCAATTTAAAAATCATTAAAATGTGTGACTTTTAAACCCATTATAATTTAGCTCATTTCTGTGAAATTTAGTTCGAAGAAAACAGCTGTGCATTTGCACATCTGTAAATTACTTTTAATTGCATTTTTCTCAAGTGAGAAAGGAGAAGCTTAACCTACAATGCAATTTGTATACCTGACCACGCAAATGCTAGTAAACACCTGTGCTTTATGTATAATTTTATTTTGGACAACATAATCTCAACTCACTATTAATCCAGACTTATATGTGATTTAGCTGCTCCACATTTGATCTTGAGAAGACTTTAAGATGGAAAGAGGAGACTGTATGATATTTGATCACCTTGTTACTTACTCACCTAAGAGGAGAGAACAAATTTCAGAGGTAGACATGGCTAGTTCTGAAAGCAAAAAATGTGCAAATACTATTACATTCATTCTTAATGACTTGGATATTGAAAATTAAAGCAAATTCCAGATATGAGGTAGCTTGATAACTTACATTTTATCTAAAACCTATTCATTCAATAAATCAGCCCTTTGTCTTATATCAGGCATTCTGAACTACTGATTAGCAAAGTCAATTACTGCCTTCTAATAACAAATAGCAGTTTCCAAATGAAATTTGTTGGCACAAAAATATGTCAATAGAAAAATGTTATCATTTCATAAATATTCTGAACTGATTATTGCTGTGTTTCATCTGCCAAAATCACAAATCATTGTTTCTACATTTCTTGTTGATTCATTTCCTGATGATCGAAGAAATAGATTTAGAAATAGCTAAATCACACTTGAATAGGAATTTCTGTGCATCAACCTTCTTGTATGTCCACCTGACTGTATTTAAAACTGACTGTTGACAAAAAAAAATCTAGAGAGTATCTGTGAATGGTGGATTCTAGGAATGGAGAGAAGAGAACATGTGATCAGATTAGAATCCACCGGAACTAGCAATGGCGACATACATATAATTTTCAAAAATTGCTCCACTCGCACATCTAAATCATCGTGCCTTATGAAAAAGGTAATAGGAAAAATTTTAAAGAAATGCTTTTAAACAGTAATTTGCAGATGACATCTCAAAGAGAATTAAAGTTTATCCCACAAGTTTAATTTCAGGACAATAGCTTCTATCATTTAAATATTTTGGACCCACAATATATATTGACATATATTACTTTGAGCACAAAACAACTGACAAACTCACACATTGAATATGCATATCGTACAGTTTTGAGCAACTCGATCTTTTACATGCAACTGTCTGCATTCTTCAGGAAAGTGCTCAGGTTTAGGGAAGAACGAAAAACTATTGATGCTTGCTAAGGCTTACTTCGCTTGGTTATTACGTTGATTTGGTCATCTGATTGAACTGACCTACTCAAACGGTGATTAAAAAAAAATCACCATCCACAGAACACTGCCTCTGCCAAAGAAACCCCAACCACACACCTTCCACTGAACAATAAGAATGAAGGAATTCTGCTGTAACCCGTCTCTAAAAAATGTCTGAGAATAGTGACGTGCAGCTCTGAAGGAAGACAAGGGGATTTAAAGTGGGAAATGACCACATGGGCCATAGAGCATACAGATGGGGCCACAAGCATCCCTCTGCTACCCCTTTCTCAGCTGTTCCTACGTGAAGAGTCAATGAAGTTTGCTTTTGGAGCCGACCGTCTATCTTTCCAACTTGTTGTTTATGCGTGAATAGAAAGTTGTGATTTGTTGCTGTAAAAATATACCATGTCATTAATCTCAATCTTATTTTCTATTTTAATTTTTTAACTGAAGTCCACAGAAAGCCCGGTGTATTCCTCACGTTTCGATAAACATTCAAGAATACAATCACTCCTTTCAAAATCTCCACAAATAGTGAAGTAGTTGCTGATCACAGGAGGGAAATTTTTTTTTGAAATATTTCTAGCATTCCCTCCCTGCACACACAAGTTAACCTCTTCTGTTAATGGGAGAAATAGAAATTTAAGGCACCACTAATCTCATGGCATTTTTAAAGAGAACTATTATGCAACATTTCAATAATAGCAAAGAGGAGGCAATTATAAAATTAGTCGATATTAATAGTTTTTTAAATGATGGAATTCGTCTATCAATCAGTAATTATGTAAAGCCAATAATAATCAAGTATTTAGAATCACCACCCAAACATGTAAATGACCACTAACTTCAGCCAAATATTCCGTACTTTAAATGATCCTAATCATCAGATTTGATGTGATTGTCTATACTGAGTCAAACACAGACTAAGTTTCATAAGAAATTCAAACTTTTTGCTTATTTAGAGCAATACGGAATAAGAATAAACTTAGAACTTCCTACTACACTTTCTAGCCTAATGCTCACAAGACAGATACTTCAGGAAATGGGCAGGTACTCAGGTTGACAAACCTGAATACATAAACAAGAGAAAATTCTGTTTTTTTAGAAAAAATTTTGAGCACCAAAAAAAGATCTCTTTGCTGATCTTGACTTTGAGAGAAGAATAGATAGGCATAAATCATCATTATTCAAATAAATAATAGGTCAAGTTGTTGGTAAAATAAGCCCTACCATGTTTAAAAACTATATCACATAGCAATATTTACTTTATGATACTTTAAAAATTAAACCAATATTAAGAGAAAAAGTGCAACAAGTGTAAATCAACCATTCTTTTATATGAAAAGGGTTTCAACTCGGAGAACATTATTCTTTTATTCACTATTAACTACATTTAAATCAAAGTGCAACATTTAAAAATTACTTGATCACCTAATTCATAGTTACATGTTGGGCATTTGGAAATGTGATAGTTAAAATATTGCACTTAATTCTATGGAGAAAGTCTTAAAAATACATTACAAATTGTAATTAAGTTTTTAATGTTCAAAATGTATTGCATTAATGAAATGACAAAATATTCCTATCGGCCGTTTACATGAAAAGTATCTCTTTTTATTTTGCACATACTTTCTCCAAAAGAGCAAAGGTTGGTGGTATCTCACGTGCTTCACTTATTTACTTTTGTTATTGCGAATCCAAGATCATCTCACATATATTAATCTTTTATGGCAGAGGTCAGTGAAGTTGTGCCAAAATTCAATAATGATGTTCTATCCAGTACAGCAATACATTTATCTCATCACTGGAATTTAGACCATGTAGAACAAAGCATTTCATTTAAATGATGAAACACTCATCAAGAATGCCCTCTTGCAAACACTTCTCACATTTAAAAAATTGTGCATAAAATACTGCAGTTGTAGAGCCTTCTTTTCAACACAAAATTAAAGTTAACACTTAACTGTGTAATATCTCTTTTACTTAGGGGACAAGAAGCATTTTACGTGCCTGTTGCATAATTGAAACAAACAAAAACTCTGTCACACTTAAAATGGTAAAGTCCCGTAATCTAAATTGACAAATACAAATAAATTCCACTTTTTCTGAAGAGTGAAGAAGTTTCTACTTGTAACGTGGAATAGGTTTTAATATTCCCAAAGGATAGAAAAAAATGACAAATGAATTGAATTATTCAAGCTATTCTTCACAGATTTAACAAAATATTAAATTATTTTTATTTTTTAAAGTCATTTGGATTCCTAATATTGTTTTTAAAATGTCAACTCACTAAAGAAAATATAATCAGTATTTTGCATTTATGGTCCCAAGTAAAATTAACTAATAATTCTGCCAAAAAGCCTACACCATTGAAATGCTCAATTACAATTCATAAGCTATAGCAAAAGAAAGTAAATTCCTTAGACTTTTTCATAAAGAGTATGACAAATTCTCAATACTTTTTTCTATCTCAACTCAAAAATATTTTTCAGTTAATCATGTACAATTAAGTTTTTTCTCAATTCACAGACTAACATATCTGTGTACTTTAACTTTTATTCTGTATTTTATGANTTTCATAAAGAGTATGACAAATTCTCAATACTTTTTTCTATCTCAACTCAAAAATATTTTTCGGTTAATCATGTACAATTAAGTTTTTTTCTCAATTCACAGACTAACATATCTGTGTACTTTAACTTTTATTCTGTATTTTATGGCATTTACTTTGCTATCACCTCTAATTAACCAAAAAAAAAAAAAGTCCTAAAATTTTCAGTAGAAAAATGTTTAGTATACTTTAGAGAAATATTCTGCATTTCAAATTAGTAAAATTGATTTAAAAATAATAGAAAATGAAAACAGAAAATAATGTTATGTGTATGAGAGCTAAGATTACAATAAAAATAAAATTGAAAAATAATTTTTAAGCCAGAATTATGCTGAATAAGACAAGCCATCTTATTGTTCTTACACCTGTTTGATGATAGTTAATGATAACATGTTTTCGTTTTTACCTAAATTTTGAAATGTTATGTATTAATTCCTTTTTAAAAAATATCAAAGTTCGCATTAAATGAGAATTCCACCGTGAACTCACATATAAGTATAGAACTTATCCAGGTAAATTTCTATAAATAGCAGATATGTATTACCTTTTCCCAATTTATACCATTTATATATTTTTATTGTTGACTGATACAATTTCAAACACTCCCTGCCTCAAAGCAACTGGTAGTAAGGTATCTACAGGATCTTAATTCAGCCCACAACAATACATTTTTTACATAAACAAAAATTATATATAGACACAAATTGATCTGAAGGAAATCAAGATACATTTCCTAGTGCTAAAATTTACTTACAGTTAATTTTCACTTTTTTTCTATGACCCAAATTCACAACATTTTACACTGTGTAATAATAAGGGGAAGATAAACATAGTGATAAACATATGAAAAACATACCTAATAAGGCAACTCTAAATCATATTTCTTTAAAGGGGCAATAAATCTACTTCTCATTAATATTTTACAGAGAAATATGATCATTTTAAAGTAAAAAATAAAGTTTCACTCTAGGTTACTTTAGACTAACATGAAGCAAAATAATATTTAGGACAGTGGTAATAAGATTTCTTAAAAAGAAACAAAGCAACCGAAATCCTTCTGACTTTTCTGCTTTTAAATACTCTGCAGTGTATCTGTTTTTAATGTCTAAAGGTATTGCTGAAAATGGCCATCTAAAATCTGAAGTTGTTAATATCTGATTACTGTAGTATTTCATCGCAACTTAAGAATTTAACTCTTAAAATACTGGAGTATAAAATAACATATCGGCTTACATGACCAAATTCAGTTAGAGTAAAATCAAAATCAACAACTCCAAAAATTGAGTGTAAGGTGCCTTTCAGCTTCAGAATTTCTTTCACGAAAAATCATTTTTAGTGGCAAAAAACAATTGAATACAATTATCTAAAGTTATCCAGTCATGTATACATACCAAACATTCTTTAAAACATTTGTTAGAAGTACTATCAAGGTGTTAATAAATTTTTAAAATTATAATAAATGTTAACACTTTTTAGAATCCTAAACACCATAGCATTTAAAATTGACAGAATTCCTAGTTAAAAAATGTGAAGTTTAATTGTGCGTACAACGAAACTTCTGGAAAACTTCCTTCCTTACTGTTCACTGAGTATTACTTACAGAGATTAACAGTTTTAAGAATTCATCTGTTATTTATCCTGAGGTGTTTTGAATAACCCTTTCGTACTGTATACATCTCAATGAGATGACCACCCCTACTCTGGTCTGCTGAGAAAAACAACAACAACAAAAAAATCGGTAAATTTTCTTTCAGATTGTTCTTGTCCTAACCTATTTTAGGTGGCCACAGCAGGAATTCATAATGATAAAAAGCAACAATATCAGGAAATTTTTTTACTAGCTTGTTTCATATTTACTGTATAAAGTCATTTTCACATGCCTACACAACTGGTTGTGGCAGCTTTCAGACATGATTTCCAATCAAAAAAAAAAAAAAAAANNTTTCCAAAAAAAAAAAAAAAAAAAAAAAGGAAAGAAAAAAAAAATTGCTCCAGGTTCTTTACAGAAAGCTTGCCGCTGGGAAGTTGATTTTGGCCAAGTGCCAAAATCATGTGCAAAGGGGCCTCATTAGGGATTCATGGCAGCCTTCAGCGCTAACAAAAAATGTGACCCAACAGGCTAAATCAGCGACTAAAATTAAAAAGTAAGAGACAAAGACAACTTACTTAATATTCCTTCCAAAGCAACATTAAACTTTTTTTGGTAATTAAACCCTTGTTAGTCTAATGCAGCGTTCCTCTGTCCTCAAATGATTGTACAATTACTCTTTAAAACTTGTCAATTTCCCTTCTAAATACACTTTCTTTCTGTGGCAGTTTACAAAGATTTTGCTATATAGTAAAACTCTATATCCACTATAATCAGTTCAATAGCAGAAAACAAAATCGTAAAAATGCAGAGCACAGTATTCCCTTAAGATTTAAACAAACAAACAAAAAATAAGCAGACAATAGGCAGTACCTTTTAAACTTCTACCAAAGTGAACATGCACCGTCCAAAGTCACGTCAATGGTGAGGAATCCTTCTCACTGCCCAACTTTTCCCCCCAAAAGTAGATTTGATATGTAGCCTTACCTAGATGTCTTCTGGCTTTTCTGCAGATCAAAAAGTTTCCTGCCTAAGCACACAGATATTCTTTCACAAACCATAAAGGCCCTTTTATGAATCCAGCACTGTAACAGGCTGCTTTCCACACCACGTTGAGAGCCCAGTGCGTCAGCTCTCAAGATAAAATACACTGCTAATACACAATTAGTGGGAGAGGTTGTCTATTGGAGAATTTATCTTAACGAAAGAAGGAAAAAGAAGGGTTTTTTTCTTTTTCTTTTTTTCTCTTT
>LNAC01000003.1:7456106-7493708 GCA_002007465.1 Ailurus styani
TTTTTTTTAAAGATTTTATTTATTCATTTGACACAGAGAGAGAGATTACAAGTAGGCAGAGAGGCAGGCAGAGAGAGAGGAGAGAGGAGGAAGCAGGCTCCCTGCTGAGCAGAGTGTCCGATGTGGGCCTCCATCCCAGGACCCTGGGATCATGACCTGAGCCGAAGGCAGCGGCTTTAACCCACTGAGCCACCCAGGTGCCCTCAAATAACTTTTATAAAAGGAAGAGACCCTAAAGGAAGAAGACAGGGAAATGCGGATGACTTGTGAGAAAGCCTGGAGAAAGGTAAATGAAATGAGACTGAAGGTAATCAAAGATAAAACATCTCAAAGGTTAATCAGAATATCCCCAAGGGAAACCATATTTGCCCAGATAATCAAGGGATGGACACTCCCCTTATGTAAAGTTGGAAGCAGGGAGATTACAATGAGAAGTGGATTAGTGGAGGAATACTTTCGCCATCTTGGTAGGCAGAATTTTGAGATGGCCCCCAAGATTCCCACCCCTTGGTGTACACTTATAAAATGGTTCCACAGAGGTTGGGCAGAGTCTGTGAATATGACGTGAATATGATGAGATGGTTGCTCTTGGTTAGGTTATCAATCTCTAAATAAGAGTCAATGAGATCTCCATGTAAAGTTTGTAGAGGGAGAAAGAAGAAGCCAACAGTAAACTAACACACTGGACCAAAAAAGGTAAGGTAAAGTTGATTGGAATTATCACTGTGATGAGACACTGATTTACCTCTTGATAATTCCCACTAGCTGACATGTGGATGCGACCATTCATGCATCTTTTGATTCACTCATCCTCTCAAAAATTCTACTTAATGCCTACTACAGGTGGGGCACTGGGGTTAAGTGTTGTGTAGGATAAAAAACAGAGCCCCAGATCTCATGCTTTGAATGGTCTAATAAGGAAACTGAAAGGCACACAGCCAATTCAAAAGAGAATGGCACTGTGTTTATCGAGCACTTCAGAATGCTGGGGCGGTAACGTCCAGTGGTTTTGTGAATGTGATAGAATGTTACAAAAATATTGATAATTATCACATATTCAAGATTATAAAATAAAGGCATTACTGTGAAAGACATTACCATGAAAAATGACATATTTTTTGTCCCCCTACAGCATCATGATGTCATTGCCTAAAAGTGCCTCTATATGTCACTGCCTATGTGAAATTATGACTGTTAGTTTCTCTTATCTTTTTTGGTAAACATTTTCCTTATTATTGCCCATGCTGGTTGAGACCAGAAAGACCATGTACCTTTTTAAAGGCTAACATTTAAGAATAAAATCCAAGATATAATCATTGTCCACAAAAGTCCATTATTATTCCATAGTAAGTTCCAAACTATACTATAATGGCCTTCTCTTTAAGCAAGATATACTACTACTAATAACACAGTACTTTGAACACCTGTTTCCTAATGAGAATACACATAAAACACTGAGAAACAATTTCAAATAAATGTTAAATGTAAATTGAATGTGATCACAGAAAACTCAATTTATTAAAAGGAAAATCATCCTAAATGACCATGTAAATATTTTCCATGAAGATCATTAGCAAATATTTAAAATAAAACATAATACAACATACAATTCTTAAAATAGAAAGTTAAAAAAAAAAAAGAAATTTCTTACCTGGGGTAGCAAATGGAGGTGAAGACAGACACAGAGTACAGATATGAACAAACAGATGTGGTTCAGTTAACAAATATGGAAAGCTAATAACCCATTCTTGTTAACCTGATTAAAATTTCAAAATGACTTCACTTTTCCACTGTGTATTTTTTTTAAACCATTTCCTTCTTTATTCCATTCTCTAGATCTATAAATCTGGTTTTGAGTGAATCTCTGTAGGCATATCTTTATTTTATCAAGTATGTTCTATTTTATTTTTTTTTAAAGATTTTATTTATTTATTTGAGAGAGAGAGAGGGAGAGTACAGAGGCAGAGGGAGAGGAAGAAGCAGACTCCCTGCTGAGCAGGAAGCCCAACCCAACTCAGGACTTGATCACAGTACCCTGGGATCATGACCTGAGCCAAAGGCAGATGCTTAACTGACTGAGCCACCCAAGCACCCCTTACCAAGAATATTTTATAGTTTCAGGAGAAGGAAGAATGATTTAAATATACACAAGAAGACACAGATAACATGAATAGCCCTATATATAGAAATAAATTGAATTAATAGTCAATAATATTTCCCCAAAGAAATCACCAGACCCAAATAATTTTACAAGTGAGTTCTACTAAACATTTAAGGAAGAAATTATATCAGTCTCTTCCAAAATCTCTTCCAAAAGATAAAATTAGAGGAATGCTACTCAGCTCATTCAACAAGGTCAGCATTACTACAATGCCAAAACTAGATTAAAAACAAAAATTACACACCTGTATCCCTAATGAACATAGACACAAAAAACCTGCATAAAATATTAATAGGTCAAATTTGGCAATGTATGAAAAGAATTATACACTTTGACCAAGTAGCATTTATTCCATGAATGCAAGGCTGGTTCAACATTTGTAGAATCAATCAGTGTATTTCACCATATTAACAGACTAAGTAAGGAAAATCATATGACCATATTAATTGACACAGAAGACACAGCATTTGACAAAATCCAACACTTACATGGTAAAAATACTCACTAAAGCAGGAATAGAGGAGAACTTCCCCAGACTGATAAAGAACATCTACAAAGCCTACAGAGAATGTACTAGATGCTTTCTCCCTAAGATCAGAAACAAGGCAAAGATCTTCCCTG
Source organism: Ailurus styani (assembly GCA_002007465.1). Taxonomy (NCBI): domain Eukaryota; kingdom Metazoa; phylum Chordata; class Mammalia; order Carnivora; family Ailuridae; genus Ailurus; species Ailurus styani. The sequence continues at coordinate 7,458,889 of LNAC01000003.1, forward strand.
TCATCACTCCTCTGCAACATTATAGAGAAAGTCATAGCTAGTGCCATAAGACAAGAAATGGAAATAAAAGTATGAACATTGGAAAAGAATAAATAAAATTGTTTTTATTCATAGACTTTATTTAGGATTGTCTGTAGAGAAACATCCCAAAGAATTAAAAACAAAAAACAAAAAACAAACTCAAGCAACTATAGCAAGGTTTCAGAATACAAGGTTAATAAACAAAAGCTGATTGCCAGTTAGAAGATGTATAAGTTCTGAGGTTTTAATGCACAGCATTGTGCTTATAGTTAAGAGTACGTATAATACATGTGAAAATTGCCGAGAGAGTAGATCTTAAATGTTCTCACTACAAAAAAGAAATAATTATGTGATGTGATGGAGGTATTAGCTAACACCACCATGATCATCATATTGCAATATATAAGTGAATCAAGTCAACATCTTGTACACCTTAAATTTACAATGTTATATATCAGTTATATCTCAACAAAGCTGGTTAAGAATACATTACTTTCTTTAAAAGCCAACTGTTTTCCTCTCTACCAGCAATATAAAATTAAAATTTGTAGATTTAAAAATACCATTTATAATATTATCCAAAATTAAATTCTCTGGTATAAATATACAAAAATATGTATAATATATATATGGAAAACTACAAACTATTGATGGAAAAAATAGATGATATAAATACATGTATGTTTTTGCTCTGTTAGCTAAGAGGGCCCAGGATGCAGGGGTTCCAGTGTAAATGGACACATCTAGCACCCAGATCTTGGTTTATAAGACCCTTCTACAATAACAAATAAACCTAGTATTCCAATGGAGAAATGCCTGATTCCAGGACTTGGCAGGAAATATGCAAAATGGGCCCAGAACATCTTAGAGTGCCCAAAAGTAGGTAAGTGCCAAAAAATAAAAATAAAAGATAAACAGTGATGAAGACATATCAAAGGGATACAGGGGGGACCTGAAAGAGGTCCCAATGGTTAAAATCTGAATAACTTGAATTATAACCCAAAGCACAAAGCGAATATTCATGAGGTACATACTGATATAAACTAATGATTTTATCTACAAATAACTTGGAAAGAGTAGACAAATATCTCATGCAGAAGAATTCCATATAATATCTTTCTTCCTTCCTTCCTTCCTTCCTTCCTTCCTTCCTTCCTTCCTTCCTTCCTTCCTTCTCTCTCTCTCTTTCTTTCTTTCGATTTTATTTATTTTACAGAGCAAGAGAGAGAGGGAGAGAGCACAAGCAGGAAGAGCAGGAGAGGGAGAAGCAGGATCCCTGCTGAGCAAGGAGCCCTATGTAGAATTCGATCCCAGGACCCTGAGCTGAAGGCAGATGCTTAACTGACTAGGCCACCCAGGTGCCCCTCTAGCTATCATTCGTATGGAGGTAGAGCATAACTGCCTACTCTTTAACTATAAGTTGAACATAGTGACTTCCTTCCAAAGGGCACAATATTGAAAGAGAGAGAAAAAAAGTAAATTTATAGTTGAGAAATCTGACACACACTTCTACAAGCCCACTGATCAAGGTTAATATCTGCAATAATAAGTTATTTTGATAGTGCTCAATTTTGATATTAGGTGATCGGTATAGCAATTTACCTTTGTGGTCTTCCTGTCAAAAAAGCACTACACCAGTAAAAACATAAGAAAAATATCACCCTAATTTCAACTGAGAAATGTTCTATGGAATGATCAGCCAGTAAATCTCTAAATTGTCAAGGTCATTAGAAACAAGGGGTCTATGAAACTGTCGCAACCAAGAACAGCCCAAGGAGAAATGACTATTAAAGTAATGTGGTATCCTGGATGGCATCCTGAAACAACAACCAAAATAGAAGGCAGTAGGGAAAACCTAAGGGACCTGAATAAAGCATGAACTTCAGTTTGTAATAATGTACCCAATTGTGTTTGACTGATTATGACAAATGTATCAAACTAATGTCATGAGACACTGGGTGTGTGGTATACAGGAAATCTTTGTACCATCTTTGTAATAATTCTATAGACATAAAATTATTCTAAAATTAAAAGTTTATTAAAATGTACACTAGAAAATTATTTTAAATTAAAACAATGATTAAACATTTCAGGGATATGTTATGCAATATTTTCTTAAGTATGGAAGTAATGCCCAGAAAGCAATTCCTGAGAAATATTTATTAAATTAATAAAATTACTCCTTTCATTTCCATGACACTGCTTCCCCTAGTTTTTTTTTCTTCTCATATACCTGATTTTGCTTTCAATCCTTCAAATGTAGGTGCTACTCAAAAAAACCAAAAACCAAAACCAAACAAACAAAAAACCCCCCAAAAATTAGGTTTTACTCAAGATTCCCTCCTTTGCTCTTTTTTCCTTTTCTTACTCTACCAGAAAATTTAACTGACATTTACAAATACATTGATAACTTTGAAATCTTCAGTACAGACACCTCTATAGTGTTCCAGATTCCATTTTCTTTTTTTTTTTTTAAGACTTATTTATTTATTTTAGAGAGAGAGTGTGCACACATGAGTAGGAGGGGGAGGAGGGGCAAAAGGATAGAATCTTCAAGCAGACTCTCTCCTGAGTGTGGAGCCCCATGAGTGACTAGATCCCACAACCCATGAGATCATGACCCGAGCCAAAACCAAGAATTGGATCCTTAACCAACTGAGCCTTCCCAGGGCTCCCCTCCAGATTCCATTTTATAAATGCCTATTAGGCACTTCATCTCCATTCCTAAAATCAAATTTATTCTTCTGCTTTTAACCTGCTTCTAGTCTAAGAGCCAACCATTCTTGCATGCCAAAAACTGCTGTCGGAAGAGAGTTCACGAGATCTCAAGAGTTTCCCAGTAAAATACTGGGCCAAGTGGAAAAACAGGAATAAAAAACTATAATTAAGAGAAAGTTTTCAACAAAAAAATAAATAAGTAAAAGACTTTAGTGGGGGAGATTAAAAATATTTATTTTGTTCCAGGAAAGAAGAAGAAGGGGCAGGAGAAGAAGAGAAGGAAGGGGAAGAAGAGGAAGAAGAAGAAGAAGAAAAAGAGGAAGGGGGGGAGGAGGAGAAGAAATCTTAAAAGACAAATTGATCAACAGAACCAATTAAAAATACAAAGATCATTCATGGATAATTAATGGTCCTTAAGTAGCGCAACAAATAAAAAGGTTGAAGACAGTAAAGACAGAAGAGAAGAGAATTTTCTCAAGCCTTATGGCAAATTAAATTACTGTTTTCAGGGCACCTGGGTGGCTCAGTCAGTTGAGTTACACACTCGTGATTTCTGCTCAGGTCACGATTTCATGGGTAGTGGGATTGGCACCGCATTGCCCTACCCTATTGGTGGGGAATCTGCTTGGGATTCTCTCCCTCTGCCCCTCCTCCCACTCTCACTTGTTCTCCCTCTCTCTCTCTCTCTTTAAAATCAATCAATCAATCTATAAATCTATGAATCTTATAAGTCAATCAATCACTATTTGGTTGGCAAAACTGATGGTGGAAGATCCAGACCTAGGACACCTCAGCAAAAAAAAAAGTTTTAATGTTAATTTTGAAGGACAAATTTTCCACTATCAAAATAGAAAAAGAATGTGTGTGTGTGTGTGTGTGTGTGTGTGTGTGTGTGTGTGTGTGTGTATGGTTATCCACATAGGAATAAAAATGGGTCATTCACATTATTTCTCTACAATATGAAAAATTAAAAGTATCTATATAATATTAAGGTACATTCATTTTTTAATAAAAGGATTCCAATGATAGAGATCAGAGGTGAACTACACTTGCCTTAAGCCATTAGAATTAGGTAAAAACCAGACACAAGCCAATCAATGCACTGCATTCTTTCCAACACAGATACTGTTTCAGAGTGTCTGGACCACCTAAACATAGTTGATCTAGCCTCTCACTGAAAAAGGAGACATGAATATCTGGGAGTTAGCTTTTATAACTATGACTGAACCAAGCTTTGGGGATAAAATTGATATCACAGACTACAGAGAGGAGAAAGTAGATAACTGACACCTTGATATTATTACTTAAAACACAGATTTAATCCTACCCTACTTATGACTGCCTTCGGTTATGTAAATCACTAAATTTCTTTATTGTGTAAGCCACTTTGGGTTTATTTTTCTTTTACATGCCATGGAAGGTCTTATAGGTGATAAGCTAGACAAATTTTGTTTCATTTGTAAAGGTAATATAAAAACATTTTAAATGTTCAAAAACTAAGATTATATTATTTTTGAGAAAATTATATAAAACATGCTACTTATAAATGCTAAATCAAAATAAAGTGTCCTTGATAGATGAATGGATACATAAATATATACATAATGGAGTCTTATTCAACCTTTAAAAAGAAGGAAATCCTGCCATTTGTGACAATGTATATGAATTTGGAAGACATTAAGTTAAGTGAAATAAGCCAGTCACAGAAAGAAAAATACTATGTGCTCTCACTTATATGTATAATCTAAAAATGTCAAACTTTGTTTGTTTCCTGGGACTAAAAGGGTTGCTGAAGGGGAGGGGAATGGAAGGATGGGATTCCTGGGTAATGGACATTAAGGTGGGCGTGTGATGTAAACACTGGGTATTATATAAGACTGATGAATCACTGACCTCTACCTATGAAACTAATAATACATTATATGTTAATTAATTGAATTTAAATAAAAACGTGTTTTAAAAATTAAAAAATATAAAATAAAAACAAAAATGTCAACCTTAGAAAAACAGAGGGAAGAGTAATGGTTGCCAGATGCTGATAGGGAGATATTGGCCAAAGGGTAAAAACTTTCAGTTATAACATGAATAAATTTTAGAGATCTAACTTACAGCATAGTAACAATAAATATTAATGCATTGTATACTTGAAATTTGCTAGGAGAGCAGATTTTAAGTGTTCTTGCCATACATACACACAGAAAGATAACCATATGAGGTGAGGGAAATGTTAAGTAGCTTGATTATTATAATTATTATACAAGGTATACTTATATCAAAATACCACACTGTTCACCCTAAGCATATAATTTTAAATTTGTCATATCTTAATAAAGCTGGAGAAAAATTAAAGTAAATTTTAAAAAAGACTCAATATAGAGGCCTTTCTTACTCAAGCTGGATGCCAAACTACATTTGGATTTGGAAATCTTCCCTAAGACATTATACTTCTTTTCCTCCTTCTCCCATACGTAGAAATAGATTTATTATGCTACATTCTTTATAACACAATGTCAGATGACCACTTAAAGCAGTAATGATACGTTCTACCCTAGTTCCTGCCATAACAACTGTTAGGGTGCTAATTCCTGCACTTCTGTGCTCCTCCCTCTTACACTGTAACAAAGGCTCAATGATTTATTAATCTGTGATACTGTGCCACAATTACTAGACACAAAATTCCTTTACTTATTTTTTCTTTCCCATAGGGGAAAATGTGTAAAGCACTATCATGGTAAGTGAGATCTAACAGAAAGTTTGCAGATGCAGATATTTTCTGAGAAAGTCCCAATTTATACCCTTTAATAGCAAGTACCTATGAATGTGCCTCTTATACCAGAAGCCAGGCATGGAAGACAGCGTTCAGCAGAAGCATGGCTTGTTAACACCTTCAATTTGGACTTCTACGGTCCAGAATTGTAAGAGAATAAATTTCTGTTGTTTCAAGCCACCCAGACCGCAGTACTTTCCTATGGCAGCCTTAGCACATTCATACACATGTCTTTATCTTGAAATGTAATCACAATGTCTTTTATTACAGGTTCTCCACTTTCTTTCTAAGCATCCGCTTTGGGCTCACGGAACTTGAACTTCTTAAATGTATACAATTATTACATTTTCTTTAGAGTCTAAAAGAAAGTAATCACAATAATAAAAACTGGATTTGATATCTTAACACATCCTAAATAGTCTAATAATAAGGTTTCTTGTGTTAGAACTTGAAGACAGAGATAACATGTATTGAAATGGAATGCAGGTCTCTTGGGGGGGAAAAAGGCATTGATGGCAAACAGACTGGCACTCCCATCTGACCAGCCCCCGGCCCTTTCACCACAGCGCCCCCTCACATGAACCATATTACCGTTCAAATTTAGAGCCTTCCGAAGAAGTCTGAAATGCTCCACTGCGGGCACGAAAAGCCCATGATCGTCCTGATGGATCTAGTCTGTAGCACACAAAGCCCACGTGAAACATGATGTACGGAATGCTGGATGAGGTTTAAGGGTTAAAATCTCCTCAGCCCAAAACATGATTCCTATGAGCCCTTTTGGAGCAAAGGTCTAAAACATAATACATTTTATGTTATAAGTGAAACGAGTGGGACATAAAACAGAGCAGATACGCAGGTCCAAGCCCATAACCTTCAGTCGTCCTCTCAGAGAATGTAGTACCTCTAATCTCACAAATAATATCACTGTAATTAAATGTAACAAGAGCAGATATCAAGAATGTGCGCTGCCACTAGGGACTTAAGCCAAAGCGCAAAGTATGCTATTTGTCTTGGGAAACTTCTCACCTCTCAGTAAACTCTCTTCATCAGCCCGCAGGCCTCCAGTGCCCTCATGCTGCCCTCTGGCTGTCCCAGGCTCCCGGGGCCCACTGCATGCCGTCACCCCCTCCTCCTGGAGCACCAGCCCTGTGCTTGAAATCGAACTTCCTGTCAGTTCACTTTTCAGTCAAAACTCCGGTTTCCTCAGGCTGGCTGATTTTGGCAGGCTCTAAGCAAAATCCTAATCTGATAATCTGATTAAATTAATTCTAAGTAAGTTGTGAATGGCTAATAGCCTAAATTTCTGAGAAGCCAAGTTCTCGACAATCTAATTTGTGGAATACACAAAGGAGATATACCAAACTGGAAACTTTCTGAGTGTCTTTTGTTTATACTCAAATTTCCTCCTTCGCCCACCTGCCTGCCTTCTTTCTTTCCTTCCTTCCTTTTCCCTCCTTCCTCCCTTCCTTCCTTCCTTTCTTCCCTATCCATCCATTCTTCCTTTCTCTTTCCTACCTTTCATTCCTTCCATTCTTTTTCTTTCTGTCCTCTCTCCTTTTCTCTCTCCCACCCCACTCCCCACCCCATTACTGGGTGAGTAATGTGGCACTTGCTTTTTGCATGTTAACTGATCCATAGATTGGCTTCCAGAAAGGAATAAAACCAAGGCAATCACTGTCTTTCTCAAAATGCAACTTCCTCATTCACCAATGCCGGCAGTACTTGTACTCAATATTTGCTTCTGCTGGTAACTTTTCAAGTTTGTAATAAGAAAAAGAAATTATTCAACTAAGACTCAGGATTTTATTTTCCACTGCTATGATAATCTGGTACCTATTTAAAATGTGAATAGTTGGAGCACCTGGGTAGCTCAGTTTAGTGTCTGCCTTTGGCTCAGTTCACGATCTCCAGGTCCTGGGATCAAGCCCTGTGTGGGGCTCCCTGCTCTGTGGGGAGTCTGCTTCTCCCTCTCCCTCTGCCTCTCCTCCTGCTTGTGATCTCTCTGTTTCTCTCTCTTTCTCTCAAATGAATAAAGAAAATATTGAAAAAATAATAAAAAATTAAAATGTGAATAGTGTGTTTGGAAGCATCACAATGAGCCACTTCTATTATTATTATTACTATTATTGTTAAAATACTTAACCCATCACAGCTACTCTTGATCAGAGTGTCTTTCCCAGAAATATTAGGCATCTTTTATCAGTAACCATTGATAGTTGCATCAGGCCATCAATGCAAAGCATATATAGATATATAGATATATAGATATATATATGCATATATATCATATGTTTATTATTATTAATTATTAAATTTTCTTTAAAATATTCATTAATAAAGAATATCATGGCTTATATCATGCTATAAACAATCAAAATAGTTTATATTTATTTCGTGCTTTTCTGTGCCAGATGCTATCCTAAATACTTTGCATACAGCAACTCCTTTAATCCTTAAAACTATATAATGGCTTGGGTATTTTTATAGACTTGTTTTCAACAGATATGGAAAACTAATGCTTGATGTATTTAAGGAACTTTCTCAAGTTCACACAATAGGTAAATTGTATTTAAAAATCACTGCATGAGCCTGCGTAGCTCAGATGGTTGAGTATCAGACTCTTGGTTTTGGCTCAGGTCATGATCTCGAGGTCATGGGATAGAGCCCCAAGTCAGGCTCCACACTCAGTGAGGAGTCTGCTTGAGATTCTCTCCCTCCATCTGCTCATGCAACTTGCACTCTCTCTCTCTTTCACTCTAAAAAAAAAATAAGTCTTTAAAAAGTTTTAAAAAAAATCACTGCAAGAGTACATAAAAGAATAAGCACTATCTACTCCTCCAGAAATATATATATTTATTCTGCATATATATATGCATATGTGTGTATACACACATACACACACACATACATATATATACCTACACATGTTCCTCTTTTAAAAAGATAAGTTATATGTGAATACTGATACTATTTCAAGCTCAGTCCCCAATGGAAGGTGAGGGACAAGTAAGGGGGTATTGGACTGGTATCGAAAGATTGCATCACAAGGAAAATAAAATAGTTAATAAATATTAACCTGGAGGAAGACTGGTGAAGGAGATCCTATAGCCAGGGAGAGCAGGAAGAAGTGTTGTTACCCCAGATCACTTCCTCTAAGGGGTGGACCAGAGTAGTGGAAAGGCCATTCAAGCCAGGCTTTATCAAGTTTATAAATGACACCTGTGGTGGCAAAGTGGTGAACAGAATAGATAAAGACACATGAGAAATAATATCTCCAGGAGTCTAACAAGTTGGTGAAAGAAAAAATGAGTCACCCTGACTGCTATGAAATTGCAAGAGAAAAATACAACATAGATTCTTACCAGAATAAAGCTTTATGTAATCTAATAATGTAGCCCCAATCCAGTATTATTTCATTTGTTTCTATTGAATAAATTGTTTGGGACTTTCCAAAATATATTGCTAAGCAGAATACTATTAGCAGGCCAGACAAACGAGACATTTAAACAATTGTTTAATAAATATCATAGCTGACTGTTTTAAATTATAAAAGTAAAATCTTGAGGTTGAAAAAACCTAGTAATATAGATGTATATATGGAAGAAAATAAAGAGGACTTTATTTCCTTTCTCTATCATTCCATTCCCCTGATATCTATAACCAGTAATCTGGGAATTTTCAAGACATTTCACTGCACGAACAAATATATACTCATTTGTCTTTATGTAAAACAAATGGACTGAACTTATAATTCTCTCCCTATATGTACATGTGGCTATAATTTAAGGTAAAGTTTCTTTTTTTCTGTCAGAAAAGTGATCTCATCATACATATGCTATAATTTGATTTATCTCATTTACTCCCAAAATACATCATGGGAAATTTTCCAATGCAGAACATATAGTCCTAATGTAGTCTTTCTTAAAAGTTACTTAATATTCCATAGTATGGTGTCTTATAAGTCATCTAATTACTCTACAATGTTTCTTCTTTTTTTTTCTCAAGCTAGATTATCACACATTAATATATGTCACCTTATGTATTTAGGGACCTAAGTTCCAATTCATTACCAATTCTGTTTAATTTTCCTAGAAATGCAAGCTTATAAACTAGTGTGCTTCATCATTTATATATATGTCATACTGCATATTTCTTCTCTATTATCTGGAATAAATGAGATATGGGGGATTTGGAGAAGGTACTTTATCCAATTACTTCTTACACATTTCACACTACATATTTGGGGGGGGGAGAAAGTAGATGTAAAGCCAAATGGCTGAGTTTAAAATACCCTGTAGACCATAGTTAAGTATGTAAAAATTTAATAAACTCCAATTTCCAGTTATTCTGGCCAAAAGTTTATGTTCAAGAAATATTAACTGACCATCTTAAAAATAAATCCTAAATGTTGAGATAGGTGGTTAGTCAAAGCATTCCCCCAACGATTCTAAGGAAAACTCATTGAAGGAGTCAGTGCACATAGGGTCATTCATGCAGCAGCAGCTATATTTTCTTCTCCTTTTTGCTGATCCCCCTTGGCATTAAAGAGACCCCTGTGTACAAAGAAATTTTGCAGCTGGGCAGAAGAGACAAGCATCTGGCTGAGAAACAACATTATAACTCAGAGCAACTGTTGGCTTTCTACATTGCTCTTATTAAATTTCAACTTTTTCTTCTGGAAAACAGATTCACTAAGAGAAGAAAAAATATTATAAAAATACTTCTGTGCAATGACTAAAGCCAATAGATTTCAAATATCTTCTAGTTGGGGAGCCCATTCGCCATCAAATGGGGACCTGTGCTGGCATGGGAAGTGTTCTTGGGCTCATCAAAAGCCAAGATAACCTCCCCTCTCTCCCCACCAAAAAAATTACCAAACTATCTGGGGGACTCCATTTTACCTGGCATATTTAATGAAGAGGCTAACATTAATTATCAATTGGTACAGACACAGGCTAAGAATCTTTGTTAACAGAGTTCAGTGAGAATAAAATAGTTTGCTGGAATACCAAAGAATCAATATTTTCATTAGTGGAAGTGGGAAGCAATGTCCACATTTTCAGGGAGAGGGATATTATGCAGGAGGCAGAACAAATGATTCCCCAAGTGTCAAGCTAAGCTAAAGAAAAATTATGACTGGGTCAGAGCTGGTTTTTCTATTTACGACTGCAAGCAAAAACAAACAAAACAAAAACAAAAAAACAAAACTATGGAGGCAATAGAGATCAACATTCATATAACAGATGCAAATCTCAGCGGAGTATTTAAAAAATAATAGATGGCTTTTAAAAATATACATTTAGTCATAGGGTAGCTAAAGGTTTATGTAAGAGTTTGTAAAGTAACTATAAAAATGTGAATGGAGTTTTATATATTTTTTATTTGTAAGCATAATTATTCAAATTTGGTTCAGAGTATAGAGAATGATGAAAGGGAACATACCAATAAAACTTTTTAAGTAGTTTTTATCCCTGTAAAAATATTTATAATTAAAAAGAAGTCATGAGGGTATAAATTTTATATCCAGTATCACCTGGAATATTAATAAATATTTATATATATAAAAACTCCACGCTTTCTTTAAAATGTTCATTTTTATCACCTCTGTCTATCACGTTAGACAAAAACTTCTTGTGTGTCATAAAGACCTCTGGAAAATTAATAAAACCCATTGGTTGGCTCCACAAGAAAAAAAAATATATACACATACACTATATTGCATATAATTTCAGAGGGATTACTGATTATTTTATATAAAGGTTATTCTTTGATCCCAACTTAAGGAGTTCTTGTCTAAAAGAATGACAGTACCCAAATAAAGTGGGACATATGAATGGTTTCTGAAATTTGCCTAGTGGAAAAATCTAGTTTGTGACAGCAGGTCACCCTAGAGCTGCACTTCCTTGGGCACTGGATGGGGCAGGACGGTGGTAGGTCTAGGCAGAGAGCAAAGCCAGCAGCGTGCTTACACTCAAGCTCCAGAAAAGACTCTGGAACTCTCTTCTCTTATCCTCCCTATGCTCTTTCAACCCTCTATCACTCATGCTCTGGGAGGCGCTAGAGAGGGTCTTCTGAATAGAATGAGAAAAGAAAAGGAACCTGATGCAGTATGTTTCTAATATCCACTAGAGAAAACACAGCAAGAAAAGAAAACAACCCAAGGCACTACTGATTCTCATAAACTAAGTAAAACTAACTTGCTTTTGTAAACTAATAAAGAGCCCTTTAAGTATTAAGGTATATTTATTTAACTGTTTCATGTTCATGTAGAATAGTTTGAATAACCTCAAATAATAACCGAATTTTAAGAAATTGTAGTCTCTGCCTGTTATTTTATAAACCAATGCTATGGTCCTAAAAGCCAACTTAAAAAAATTCCATGGTAGTAGGAGTGCAAATATGTGTGTCCTATGCATATAAGCAATCTTGAATTCTCCCTGATTAAAAATTAATGTTAAAATCAGGTGTCTGGGTGGTTTAGTTGGATAAATGTATGGCTTTTGCTCAGGTCATGATCCCAGGGTCCTGGGATTGAGTCCCGCAACAGGCTCCCTGATCAGCTGGGAGTCTGCTTCTCCCTTTACCCCTTCTCCCTGCTCATGCTCTCTCTCTCTCTTTCAAATAAATAAATAAAATTTAAAAAAAATCACCTGCTATGGGGGATAGCCAAGTGTCTTTTACACTAAGTTTATCAAAAGAAATTTATAGGAGTGGACAAAGTTCAACTCAAATGTCATATTTCATAATTGCTTGCAATGGTGAACAGAAGCCTACATTTTACTTATATTATTTATTTATATTTTAATTAAAGCATAGTATAACTTAATTAACATAAAATATTATACTAGTTTCCAGTGTGCAACATGTTGATTTAACAATTAGATACACCATGATAAATGTAGTTACTATCTGTTACCATAATGCTGTTATTCCAGTATCATTGACTATATTCCTTATGCTGTAGTTTTCAGTCCAAGGCTTATTTATTTTATAACTGGAATTTTGTGCCTCTTCCCTTCATCTATTTTGCCTTTCCCCATCCCCACCCCCATCCTCTCTGGCAGCCACTAGTTTGTTCTCTATGAGTCTGTTTCTCTTTCTGTTGTTTCATTTCCTAAGATGCCACATATAAGTGAAATCATATACTATTAGTCTTTCTCTGTCTGACTTATTTCACTTAACATAATAGCTTCTAGGTCCATCCATGTTGTGAATGGCAAGATTTCACTGTTTTTTTAATGACCAAGTAATATTCCATTGTGCATATATACCACATCTTTTTTTTTTTAAAGATTTTATTTATTTATTTGACAGAGAGCGAGATCACAAGTAGGCAGAGAGGCAGGCAGAGAGAGAGAGGAGGAAGCAGGCTCCCCGCTGAGCAAGGAGCCTGATGTGGGCCTCGATCCCAGGACCCTGAGATTATGACCCGAGCCAAAGGTAGAGGCTTTAACCCACTGAGCCACCCAGGCACCCCCCACATCTTCTTTATACATTCATCTTATCAATAGGCATTTAGGCTGCTTCCGTATCTTTACCACTGTAAATAACACTGCAGTAAATACTGGGGTACTCGTATCTTTTTGAATTACTATTTTCATTTTCTTCAGGTAAATACCCAGAAGTAGAATTAACTGGATCCAGAGGTTATTTCTATTTTTAGTTTTTTGAGGAAGCTCCACAGACCATCATATATCTGATAAGGGGTTAGTGTCCAAAATATATAAGAACTCATACAACTCTATGCCAAGCAAACAAATAATCTGATTAAAAATGCAGGGATGACCTGAATAGGCATTTTTCCAAAAAAGATATACAGATGGCCAACAGATACAAGAAGAGATGCTCAACATCACTAATGATCAGGAAAATGCAAATCAAACCACAAAAAAATCATCTCACACAAGTCGTAACAGCTAGTATCAAAAAAGACAAGAAACAGTGTTGGCAAGGATGTGGGGAGAAGGGCACCCTCATGCACTGCTGTGACAATGCAAGTGGGCGCAATCACTCTGGAAAACAGTACAGAGATACCTCAAAAAACTAAAAAAGAAAGTATGTATTTTGTATGTGTGCAACTTACAAATGGTAGCTACACAGTGGTGCATTAGAAAATAGGCCGCTCTGGTCTATTTGCAAGTCATTTACCATTTTGTGTATTTCATTCTCTTCTCTGTTTTAATATTGACATCGAGAATTTTCTCTATCTCAGAAGCAGCAACAAGCTCCTGAAAGGTATTTTTATATTATAAAAGCTTGCACTTACGCATACACATATGTGTTTCTCCCAGAAAATGGTCAATTTTTAAAAACTACATTTCATATTTATTAAGTGATTTGGGTCCAGAAACAATCAGGCAATTTTTAGATTGTGTCTAAGAACATTTGATTTTTATTGAATACTGTCAAGACATCAAAATGTGCAGACTCACCTTTGAAAAGTGCTAAATTTGCATTTATTCCTTTGTCCCTAGGCTAACAGCTGGGTGGTGGTGTTTTTTAAAGCACCCGCTTGAGGTGTTAAGAGGTCCTAATTAGATGAATTAAACAAACACAACATTAAGTTTCAGAAATAAAGTGTCAGAACAGATACCTTTTGATCTGCAGATCACTAAGGGAGCAACAGTAAATTGCTAATAATGTGATTATGTTTCCTGCCTCAGCATATTGGATTTGATAAAAAGTTTTACCTTAGTAACTGCTCAAGATATTGCTCTGAGTAACTGAGAGGGAATAAATTATATCTTAGAGATTGTCAGCTGCTTTCATTCTAATTTTTCCTCCCATATTATGAAGAAAGGGAGGAAGGGAGAGATGGAGGAAGGGAGGAAGGAAGGAGAAAAGGAAGGAGGGAGGAAATAGAAAAGCTTCAGTGTTAGTGTAACATTATCATCCTTGAGAGGAGCTTGCTGGTTGCAGGGCCTCTAAGCAAAATAAAACAGAACAAATAAACATAACAACAACAGCAGTAAACCAGGAGTGATTCATTTTAAGTCAATTCAACAAATCAATACATAGGTAGGCACTGGGCTAGTTTATGAGGGCCACCAAGATCACTTGAGGGATTTACAATCCAATGAGGAAAGCAATATAGACATGTCTACAACTAATGATATAACATGAAACAATGAAATTAATTATAAACATGAGAGTCTTTTAATTCTTTTTGAGTTGGTCAGGGTAGGCATCACTGAGGTACAGTTTCAACTGTACTGAAATGAAAAATCAGCTTGTAAAACATAAGAGAGAAGAACAATCCAGATCAAGAAAATAGCATGGGTGAGGAGGCAGAGGAAGAAGTGTGATGGGAGAATCTAATGAGTGATTTCACCCCAGCCCAAGTCCAGGAGAGGGGGTAGGAGAAAGAAGAAGTTCATGTTCAAGGGGGAATTAATGATTTTAGCTTGATGGCTAACTGAGTTTGAAGGATCTATGGGAAATTCAGACCTAAAGCTCAGAATGGGTATTCAAATCAGAGGTCAAGATTGAGTCACTGCACAAAGATGGGAACTGAAGCTCTGGGAGCCTCTGAGTTTGCCCAGAGCGTATGCCTTGATATGGCGAGAGAATAAACCCACAGAATGCCTATATTTAAGCACAAGTAAGAGAAGATGGGAATGAGAAAAAAAAACCTTCGGGGAAGCAGCAAGAGAACCGAGAGAGTGTACCTCAGCTACTGTAAGAAGGTAAGTATTTCATGAAATAAGAGAGTGGCCAACATCATCGGATGGTACATACAAGCAGCAAATTCAGCAATTAGAAAGTCATGTGCACTCTTGGACGGCTCAGGTTCAGTGCAGCGGTGGGGGAAGAAACTAGACTGCAGACTGACTGGGGTAAATTGATCAACCAAGGCAGGAAATGGTCAACATGAGTGGAGAAGTTAGCAAAAAAGCAGGATGGCACAATTTTCCAGAAGAAAAGACACACTTGAAAATGAGAGAGCAGGAAGGCAAACACATCCAAAAAACCTTTAACAGTATCAATTGTAAATACCATATTTTAAATGTGCTTTCTGTGTGATATCCATTGAAGAGGTGTGTCAATCAACCCTGAGATTTTCCAGCCAGGAAAATGAATAGATCACTTCAAACAATTTAATTTCAGCATCTTGAGCTATCTGATACTACCTACCTACTGATCACTAAGAAAAAAAAAATGTAATGTGTGTGATTAAAAAATGTGCATCATATTTAAAAAATATTTTTTGATAAAAGATGCATATTTAAATCAACAGAGATGTACAGAGCTCTGGAATACAATCTCATTATAAATCTTTCAAAGGACTACTACAAGACAAAACATCAGCAAAGAAGAAAAAAAAATCTTTCTGTCTTTTTTTAAAACTCGAATATATCCACTCTTACCGCAGGGAAACTAAAGCTATCATTCAACAAAATATTTGAGGAAATAAATGTTTTCCATCTAATTCTCACAAACATTCCTAGACTATGAATATATTTCTCAAGGATATAACCACTGCTTATGCATCTGATGACCTGAAATTGACATTCTATAAAATAATTAGCTCATGTTCTAAGTGTCAAGGTCATGACAGGCAAAGGAAGACTGAAGGAGACTAAGTTAACTTGAGAAACTGGACCAAGAAAAAGAACCTTAATGAGATGACCAAGGAGACTTGACTAGGTATATGGAGTAGTTGATAGAATTGCCTTAGTGTTAATTTCCTGGTTTCAATAATTGTATCCTGGTTATGTAAAATGGTAATTATCTGGGGACACTGGTGAAAACTGTAAGAGAATCTCTGTAGTATTTTTCAAACTCTTTTGCAAATCCGAATTATGTAAAAGTAAAAAGTTAAAAAATAAGTTTTTCTAACTATGAAAAGAAATGGGTGAAGAATCATGTATGGAGAGACTAAGAGACAAAAATTTGACTATGAAGTTATATGTATCTTATTGCTTTTTAAATATTTTTTTAAATTTCAGCCAGCTGAAAAGTATGTTTCTTATTGTCACTTGGTCAGAAATATAGAAATATTTAGTATAGACGTCTACTAAAGCTGGGGCGCAGATGTGGAGAGAAAGTGACTGTGGAGATAGCCACTGAGCACTTGGATTCAGCTCCTTCATTTACAAAATGGTTGAAACTTACATCAATTCCCTGGACCCTGAAAAGCTATTATTACAATGCCCCTCTGATAAAAACCACAGATTAGGGCCTGCAGGTTTCCTTATCATCTTATCAAATGCAGAAAGAATCACCCTGGTGTCGCAAACAAATTGGCTACTTGTCCCTTCAGTGCTCACCACCAGCTTCCTGGCGGAAAACAGTCATCCTAGCTCAAGCTGTGATGATACAAGTTGTATTGAGCAGGATGTTGTCAACCAAACCAGGAATCTTGGACAAGAGACTCTGGATGAAAGCACACGCAGTGCCCTCCTTGCAATGAAGACTGGGATAAAGATCTACGGGAATAGACCAGCACCCCATTTGTCTGGGGCACAGCACAGCCAACTACTGTCACAACAGCCGCCCTGCAAGCAAATTATGGCTCCCAGCATGTGTGTTCCCAAGTTTCCGCCATATGTTCTGCCATGGAAAAATAATGCAAATACATAGTCACCGAATATCTATCTCATCAAATGCTAGACTCTAAAACACTCATGCTTCTTCCTGCTACCAGTAGGGTCTTCATTTTTTTTTCCTCCTCATCTAATTATAGAAAGAAAAACTGCCTGTGACCTTCAAACTGGGTGGGAGGGGAAGGAAAAAAGAAATAGAAAAATATACTAAAAATACCTGGGTCCAAGAGAAAGAAATTTCTTGTTTACATGTGAAGTAGTTTGTGTATATTCTGGTAAGTAAACTAATAAATAGAAACTCAGAATGGGATTTTCAATGTGGTTTCTATGTGACTTTCCTAACGTGAAGAAGATGACGAAGGCCAATTTTGAAGTTGCCATGCCATTTAATTTTAAGTATGAACTCTGTGAAAGACACTATCATAAGCAAAACATGGTCTCTGATTACAAGAGTAATCAACTCATCAGTGTTGGTAGACAACAGCAGTATTTCACAGTGTGTTCTAACAAAGAGGCAAGCTAATGTTATGTTATGACATATGTTATGTTCCCTGTTATGACGTAGGGAAAGGAGGGAACATTTGGATTACCTTGCAGATGCCTGGACAAATAGCTGTCTACCATGAAGAAAATTAGGAGAGGTGTTAGGGAGACTGGGTCATTTGAAGGCAGCAGACGATTCTAATGGGTAGTGATTGAAAGATAAAGGAAAAAAAGCATTTTGGGAAGAGAAAAGGCCTAAGCAAAGTCATGAAATAGAAAATTATGGGGTTGGGGTGCCTGGGTGGCTTAGTCAGTTAACCATCTGCCTGCCTTCGGCTCAGGTCATACTCCCAGGGTCCTGGGATCGAGCCCCACATTGGGCTCCCTGCTCCGCAGGGAGGCTGCTTCTCCCTCTCCTGCATCCCCCTGCTGTGCTCTCTCTCTCTCTTTTTCAAATAAAATTTTTTAAAAATCTTAAAAAAAAGAAATTTACAGGGTTATTTTGATTATCTAATTCAAATAAGAAGGGGAAGAGCTCTTGGGGTGGAATTTTATTGGTGATAGGATGTGAACAAGATAGTTTGGGGCTTAATGAGCCCTGGGGCTCCCAGAAAATTATGTTTTGTAAGTAAAGGCTAACCCCTATCATGTTTAGGGCCAAAACCATTCAATAGTGCTCAATACCTTTCTTTCCCTAAATTCAGCATATTTTCATAGTAACCAGAGTATGAAATACACAGTTTAGTTGTCCACTCCAAAGTGGTACTAGCAAATTCCAAAGATGCTGGATCTTAAAATATGTTCCAGGTAGGCTGTTTTGTAAGTAGGCACTTAACTATTCACTGACCACTTCTAAGAGGGCAGTAATTCAGATTGCCTACAGGATGCAAGACCCAACAACAAGTTGTCCACTGAGGTTTTACAAACCTGAAAACTTCTTTGTTGATTGGCTAGGGATTTAATTCCAGCAGCAATTGCTACGGTATTTTAGCTGCACTTTCCTCTATAAAACATTAGTCCCAGCATTAATTGGTGTGATATAAGAAAGTATTCCCTCAGTAAGTTAGTTTGGTAAACACTGGGTTAAGGAAGGTTAATCGGATATCTTTGCTTATCAGAGTTATCAGAACCTTGATCATGCTAATGAGAAACACAGCACCTAATGAAGCGGGAGAGAACACCAATTGTTACACAAACCCAAGAGAAATCTAGCCATACAAGTGCTCCAGAGAACAACACATACTTGAAAACTGCACCAGATGGCATCCCTGTTTCCCCTTATTTTAAGTCTATCACGCATAAGATGGAATGACTTAAAATGCCAACGTACAGTCATCAGATTGTGAATGTAATAGGGATTGAGGTTAAAGCTACTTATCTATCTGCCATTATATTTCTTACTATACTGTATTAGCTAAGACTCTTTGGCACTTTCATCAGGCTAGTTTCATAATCATAATTATTTTTGTTTCACAGTCCCCTCAATGGAACATTAAGATCATCCTTTCTCATGTATATGATCAGAACTGTCAAACATAGGGCAGGCACTATATACCCTTCAAAAAAGGCACTGGGTATGTTTTCATACAATTTTTCATTTTAGGGGTTTATCAGCAATAAAAAAACCCCAACAGCCTTATGCTAATAGATTTCTGTAATCAGGTAGTTCCACAAAAATAGTAATTTACTTACTTGGGGGAGTCCCTTCTATCTAGAAAGTGAAATGTTCTCGGAATATCTGAGTCTTAGAGGCAAATGATGGACTTCATTGTTCTTGTTTCTAATAAGTGACATTAGATCATCTCACTCCAACTCTTTCTGGGTTGTTATTATGTATCTTTTCTCATCATTTTAGTTAATCTTCGGTTTTACTATACCAAGCCAACTCACAAGGGAGAAATATTTGCCACAGTCTCTAGAAAAAGCTCTCAGTATAAAGTTTGGAATGGAATAACATTTAATTCAAAATACTAGAAGTTTTAGATATAAGACAATATTCCTTAGAATACAGAAATAAGAGGTTTGCTAAAGCAAAGTTAGGCCTTCTTTCTTCTCTGGTCAATGAGTGTTTGCTTCTTGCTCCCTATCCTCTGCTTTGACAGGTGAATGCAAATGCAAAACTTTCGTGGGCAGCCACTTGTAGTAAAGGGAATGGCCTTCTGTTCCTTTTCCCTGGAATGTTCTCCCAGATACAAATGACTCGCCCTTCACATTTTCCAGATTTTTACTCAAGAGTTACCTCCTCAGTGAGGCCCTCACTGGCTAACCTATCTATAATTTTTATCCTCCCCCTAACATTTCTTTTTTTTCCACCCAGTGGTAGTTTTGTTTGTTTGTTTGTTTAGTTTTTATTTAGAATCAGTGTAACATTCACTTCAGATACACAATATAGTGATTCCACACTTCCATACATAAACCCAGTGTTCATCACAACAGGTGCGTTCCTAAATTCGCAACATCTGTTTCACCCATCCTCCTCACCTCCCTCTGGTAACCATCAGTTTGTTCCTTTATAGTTAAGAGTCCGTTTCATGGTTTGCCTCTCTCTCTCTCTCTCTCTCTCTCTCTCTCTCTCCACCCCCCCCTTTGCTCAACTGTTTTGTTTCTTAAATTCTACATATGTGTGAAATCATTTGGTATTTGTCTTTCCCTGACTGACTTATTTCACTTAGCATAATATTCTCTAGCTCCACCCACATTGTTGCAAATGGCAAGATTTCATTCTTTTTTATGGCTGAGCAATATTCCACTGTGTGTGTGTGTGTGTGTGTGTGTGTGCACGTGTGTGTACATATATACACCATTTCTATATCTATTCATCAATCAATGAACACTTGGGTTGTTTCCATAGTTTAGCTATTGTAGATAAGGCTGTTATAAATATTTGAGTGCATGTATCCCTTTGAATTAGTGTTTTTGTATTCTTTGGGTAAATATCTAGTAGTGCAAATTCTGGATTGTAGGGTAGTTCTATTTTTAAATTTTTGAAGAAACTCCATACTGTTTTCCACAGTGGCTGCACCAGTTTGCATGCCACCAACAGTGCAAGAGGGTTCCCCTTTCTCCCCATCCTTGCCAACACCTGTTGTTTCTTGCCTTGTGGATTTTAGCCATTTTGACAGGTGGGAGGTGATATCTCACTATAGTTTTGATTTGTATTTCCCTGATGCAGAGTGATGTTGAGCATCTTTTCATGGTTCTGTTGGCCATCTTTATGTCTTCTCTGGAAAAAATGTCTATTCATATCTTCTGCCCATTTTTAAATTGGATTATTTAATTTGGGGGTGTTGAGTTTTATAAGTTCTTTATATATTTTGGATACTAACCCTTTAACAGATACATCATTTGCAAATATCTTCTCCAATTCCAACCATTACCTTTTAGTTTTGTTGATTGTTTCCTTTGCAGTGAAGAAGCTTTTAATTTTGATGAAGTCCCAATAGTTTATTTTGCTTTTGTTTTCCTTGCCTCTGGAGACACAACCAAAAAGAAGTTGCTATGGTTGATGTTGAAGCAGTTACTGCCTATGTTCTCATTTAGGATTTTAATGGTTTCAATTCTCACATTTAGGTCTTTAATCCATTTTGAATTTATTTTTTTGTAAGGTGTAAGAAAGTGGTCCAGTTTCATTCTTTTGCATGTTGCTGTCCTGTTTTCCCAACACTACTTGTTGAAGAGACTGTCTTTTTCCCATTCGATATTCTTTCCTACTTTGTCAAAGATTAATTGACCATATAGTTGTGGATCCATTCTGGGCTTTCCAGTCTTTCTATTGATTTATGTGTCTATTTTAGAGCCAGTACCATACTGTTTTGATCTCTATAGTTTTGTAATATAACTTCAAGTCCAGAATTGTGATGCCTCCAGTTTTGCTTTTCTTTTCAAGGTTGTTTTGTCTATTTGGGGTCTTTTGTTGTTTCATACAAATTTTAGGATCAATTGTTCTAGTTCTGTGAAAAAAAGTTGTTGGTATTTTGATAGGGATTACATTACATGTGTAGACTGCTTTGGGTAATATACACATTTTAAAAATATCTCTTTTCCTGATCCAAGAGCATGGAATGTCTTTCCATTTCTTTGTGTCATTTGCAATTTCTTTCATCAGTGTTTTATAGTTTTCAGAATCAGGGTCTTTCACCTCTTTGGTTAGGTTTATTCCTAGCTGTTTTGTGTGTGTGTGTGTGTTTGTGTGTGTGTGTGTGTGTGCAATTACAAATGGTATTGATTCCTTAACTTCACTTTCTGCTGTTTCATTAGATTTCTGTACATTGATTTTGTATCCTACAACTTTACTGAATTTGTATCATTTCTAGGCAATTTTTTGGTGGAGTCTTTCAGGTTTTCTATATAGAGTATCATGTTATCTGCAAATAGTGAAAGTTTTACTTCTTCCTTGCCAATTTGGACAGAAGACATTTCTTTTCTTTTCTTTTCTTTTTTAAGATTTTATTTATTTATTTGACACAGAGAGAGAGATCACAAGTAGGCAGAAAGGCAGGCAGAGGGAGAGGGGGAAGCAGGCTCTCTGCTGAGCAGGGAACTCAAGGAGGGGCTTGATCCCAGGACCCTGAGATCATGACCTGAGCTGAAGGCAGAGGCTTAATCCACTGAGCCACCCAGGCGCCCCATGGACAAAAGACATTTCTATGCCCCATCTCCTGCTTTATTTTTTTCTATTTATTATTTTTCATTATTTAATGTGCAGTTAAAATTTACTTACTTATATTGTTTATTACTAACTTGAATCACTAAGATGTAGACTCCACTCCACAATGGCAAGGAGTTTTATCTTTTTCTTTAATTCTTCATTGCCAACACCCAGAATAGGACCTGACATATAATAGGTGCTCAATAAATTGAATGAATGAATCTCTACCATCATAAAAAATCTCCTCTATGTACACAGATAATTCTGCTAATTAGTGAACTTTGTTAAATAACTATCTTCTCAAAACTCTTTATTTATTTTTTTAAAGATTTTATTTATTTATTTCACAGAGGGAGAGAGATCACAAGGAGGCAGAGAGGCAGGGAGAGAGAGAGGGGGAAGCAGGCTCCCTGCTGAGCAGGGAGCCCGATGTGGGCCTCGATCCCAGGACCCTGAGATCATGACCTGAGCCGAAAGCAGAGGCTTTAAGCCACTGAGCCACCCAGGCGCGCAGTCAAAACTCTTTAATAGTTCAATGACAATGAATAAAAGCTGACAAAACAGATAATGAAACATTAGGCAATCGATAAAATCTTATAATGTGATGAGCATGTAAAAACAACTAAAAAACCCTTAAAAACCAATAGTAAAAAAAAAAAAGATGGATACTGGATGGAAATATTAACAGCCTACACCTTTTCTGTACTTCTCTAAATTTTATAAAAACAGACTCATTTTGGGACACCTGGGTGGCTTATTTGGTTAAATGTCCAACTCTTGGTTTCAGCTCAGATCATGATCTCAGGGGTATAGATAGCCCTACAATGGGCTCTACACTCAGTAGGGAGTCTGCTCAAGATTTTCTCTCTCCCTCCACTCCTTCCCCAGCTCATACATGCTCTCTCGTTCTCTCTCTCTCAAATAAATAAATAAATCTTAAAAAAAAAGAAAAAAAAAAAAAGAACATATTCATTTCTCCCCCCAAGCCTTAATTCTCTATAAGCCTCTGTGAACACACTCAAAACTGGTCTGGTCTAGTCATTTCATTGTTTACCCAGATTATATATTATTTTATGGCTCTTGTCTTTCCAACTTTGTTGTAAAACCCCAGAAGGCAAGATCATGTTTTAAACAACAGTGACCCCACAGCCTTTAACTCAGTAAGAAACATATGGCCAACCCTTCTTACATATGTGTCTACTGACTGGTTGGTTGATTCACATATGTTATTGTATGTAGTTATCTGCGGATATAAGAATAGGCCTATCATCTTAAGGTCAGTTGGCTCTTTAGGATGATACTAAGGTAATGTGCAAAAGAGATTAGCATAGTAAACACTAATCTACATTCATAAGTCATTTAGGGAATCATGAACAGCCTTAATTTAAAAGTTGCAAGAAGAGTTACATTTATATAAGTGATGCATATCTATGAGAGGAAATGCCCTCTCCTTTGAAGTAATTTCCAAAGACATTTAAATTTTTTTATATATCAAATATCAAAAACTGTGAAAAGTGACAGTCCACATTATTAATATTTGCTCAATACTGCAATTTATTTAAGCAGGATTTCAATGTCCAACATTTTGGTAAGTTTTTATTATAATTAGACCTGTAAACATGTATTCTAAGACAAATTTTTGATTGCTATTATCAGAATTCAGATATTTTTACTTAATAAGCCTTTAAGGAAGGATGATCAGTATAATACCCTGTCTTAATCCATACTTGCTCAATATTTGGAACTGAAATTTATAAGTTAAAGATTATACTTGTTCAAGGGATTTTCGTGACAGTGCCAAATGTGTGCATTTTTTCATTTGCATACATATATATTTTTTTCTGTTTATTGAGTGCCTTCCATTTCCAGGCTTGGACTTTCAGAAGGCCAATGAGTCGACACTTGGGATGTCTGTGGTACAGTTTAAACATGTGATTATATTAGAATCCTAAGGCATTTTGATTTTTTACTGGGAATAAACATTCCTGCAGTGATTAAAGTACATGAAATATGATGCATTTTTCCAATAAGTGATAAATAACCATTACCAGAGACATACACTTTTTCTTATAAGAGAATTTGTGGTGAAATTTAATCCTCAAATGACAGAACATATAGTTCCTTGAAATAATGGTATTTAACATAGTCGTGTGTAGACTGGCATTGTAATGATCATAAAATGGCTGCCTCTTTTCCCTTTCATACCAAAACGATCTCTACCAATTGAATTCAACATTTGAAGGAATTGAACTTCCAAAAATCATCTACCTAGAAAAAAAGCTTTTGAGAAAAATCTGAATATTGTCCAGGGCTACAATATTCTGACAGTCAAAGAGAGAAACCAAACTAAAATGGTAAGGATATCGATTAGTAGTAAGGATTTCATACCAAAGAATAAAAGAGCAACTAGAATAAAGGCTACTTTTAAGCCACGACTAATTTAAGAATAAGATTTATGACAATTTAAAATATGTAAACCATCTTGAATGTTATTCAAGCAATAAGTGCCAAGTATTTAGACATTTTAAGATTTTCAGATGCTCAGCAATTATATCGGTACGTTTAAAGTGTTCTCTTTTTAATTAGGAATGCACTTTCAAAGCTGCTAATAGAATGGAGCTATATTAAGTTTTATGGCATTTAAAAAATGTAATGCCCATACATATAATATCTTTAATGCAATATTAATTTTATACTTTAATACCTCATATTAAGATCAAGTTTCAACATAAAAAATTTCAAGTCAAACAGCAAAAACGTTAGTGTATCTAAAAAAGACTTATTGAGAAACCAAGCAAGGGGGAAAAAAAGCCATAATAATTTTGCAGAAGTAAAATTTCTTGGGATTCTACTTGAAAAGTCAACAACTAAAACATAAAAAGAAAGGAAAGTAAGAAGGAAGGAAGGGAAGAAGGAAAAAAGGGAAAAAAGGAAATAAGATAAAAAAAGAATTAAAATATATGCCCCCATGTATCACTAATACATGTCATTAAAAGTGTCATAAAATAAAAAAAAATCATAAAGTTCAGAAGAGGTTTGACATATAAATAAACTGTGAGTTGTTAAGGTACTTTATAAAATCCTTATGGAGAAATGATCACATGGAAGCAACCTGTTTAGTCATAAGCAGGAGAAGGTAGTTTAGGGGAGGAAGGTGAAGTTAAAAGGGATAATGTCAAATTTTAGATCATCTGTTCATATGCCAGAGAGAACAATAAACCTGTCCTAGATAAATCTGTTCTAATTCTAGGTAGAACACAATTCAGAGAAACTTGTTTTGATACCAAAAGTCCCTGTTTTTGTCCTAATCAGAAAAGTAGCATTTGTAAGCTTACATTTTAAAACAAACTCAATAAAAGCAACTCTTAGCTACTACCAAAAATTTGTTGGAACACAGAGGAGATAACTCTGGTATGTGCTGATCTATTTTGGCAGGGGAGGAAAGCAGTTTTTTTAAAAATAGATTATCTACCATTTGACATCTCTCTCTTTTTTTTTTTATTTTGGAAAGGGAGTCCTTTACTTAAAAATTTGTTCTCGCATTTCTTCATTTAAATATTAAAATTAATTAAATTAAAATTAATATATTTCCAATAACTAGAAAACCTGTGGTGAAACGCTATTCCCAAAACAAATAAATTTAGCAAATACAAATTATAAATTTATCTTAAAAGATACTTTATGAGCAAAGTATGAGTATACATTACTATTAGTAACTTTTCCCTAGCCAGATGTTTTAAATTCTATGTAGCCAACGTCTTGATTTGGGCAGGGATGGTTAAAAAGAACCTTCCCATTCACCACTGTTATACTATTCAGAGGTATCATCCCCAAAACATATTAAATTTTAATTTGCAATTATAAAAAGATGATTATTTCAATGTGAGAGAATTCTTGATAATTAGGGACAGTGGGTATTTGGGGAAGAGGTCAGCATTTGCAAACAATAAAACTGAGGATTTTCTTATGTTGAAACAACATCAAAGCAACCAGCCTTTTGTTATGCTGGGTGCCAAAGGTTCAAAAGCATAAGTCAAAATGTCCTCTTGAGATCACCTGGCATTTATTTCTTTAACATCTCTTGTTTAAGACAAGGCAGCAATCAGGCGTAAAACACCACAATGCCCTCTACTTTATAAAGACCTCATCTTGTAGTAATTGTTCTTGCTTAAGAGAAGGCTCCTTAGTTACATCAATGAGCATGATTTTGAAACAGAAAATCCTAACCACAAAGGATAGCTATGTCCTCTGGACTGACACAGATTTCAAAATGTTTAGAAACTAGACGCTAACTGAAATACTTTTTCTTTCTTTCTTTCTTTCTTTTTTTAAGATTATTTATTTATTTATTTATTTGACAGAGGGAGATTACAAGTAGGCAGAGAGGTAGGCAGAGAGAGGAGGAAGCAGGCTCCCTGCTAAGTGGGGAGACCAATGTGGGCCTTGATCCCAGGACCCTGAGATCATGACCTGAGCCAAAGGCAGAGGCTTTAACCCACTGAGCCACCCAGGCGCCCTGAAATACTTTTTCATCAACTAATAGTTACTCTTCAAATCAGTTTTAAGATGAAAACTTTGTTTAAAATAACATATTTTAATTCATCAAATTTCTTGTCACATTACTTACTCCAATACACTTATTATAATTCAGTAGATATCAACTGGGTTCTCTATTATGTTCTTAGAAACAAGACTATGAATCAAGGTTTTATATAGATATAGAAAACAGTGCCTTCATTTTTTTTTTTTTTTCTTTGCAGCTCCGGGCTGAATGTTTCATCAGTCCCCTAAATAGAAGAATTCACAGTAGACATCAGGACCACACAGTGTTAATGTAGCTTTAAATTAATTGCGGTTAAAGAATTTTCACATATACTTAAATTAACTGCTTAGAGAACCTTAAATAACTTAGTCTATAGAGGGCATTTTCCTCAATTTTTTTCTGCTTGTACAAAAACCCAACTGTCACGTTTTTGTACCATGGTTCAGAATGTTCAGACAAAGTAAAAAAAAAAAAGTTATCTTACAGATGCTGATGGAACAAATCATATTCCTGGATAGGTATACCACATGTTCTACCAAAACTTTAATTCAGCAATACTTCAACACATGTCTTTATGGTCTCATCAAACAATATTACCAAAAGCTTTTTTTATTAATAGAGTGGGGGAATTAAAGTACATGATTCTCTAGGACTAGTAGCTTGATAAATGTAATCACCCTGAAAACAAATAGAAACCATAAATGTGGCTTTCAGTTCGGTGCTTGGCAGTCACCCTGGTGTTGGGAACAGAGATGGGCTCTTGTCGCCATTTGCCCAGGGGCACGGGGCACGGTTAGAGGGCCCGCCTGCCTGGCCTTCCTTGGGCTGAGAGTGAGCCGAGCCAAAACTCCCAACTCGAGTTCCAGAAGAGAGTGGTATTCAGGATTTGGGTGATTCATTTAGACCAAAACAAAAAGCCAGTGTTAACCAAGTCCGAAAGTTGCATGGTGTTGGAATAATCTTGAAACCTTTGGATTTGTTTTTAGAGATGTTATTTATTTACTTGGGAAAGAGAGAGAAAGAGATAGCTAGAGATAGAGTACTAGCAGGGGAGAAGCAGGCTCCCTGCTGAGCAGGAAGCCCAACCTGGGGCTCCATCCCAGGACCCTGGGATCACAACCTAAACCAAAGGGAGATGCTTAACTGAGTCACCCAGGTGACCTGACTTTGGATTTTTTGAGGTAAATTCTTAATGTTTCATCCTGTTAATATCTTGAAAACTTGTTAAATGTTGAAAGCCTTATTACTATTTTCAGATCCTTTCATTAAACTGACTTGTATGTATGTGTGTGTGTGTATATATATATATATATATATATATATATATATATATATATGTATGTATATAAGGACCGAAAACATATACAGAATTATCAAAATCTGACAAAGTGTTCTGTGAAAATAAATTATTATTAAATAAGCTGTTACTTTGTGCTTGTAGTGGGTAGACAAATCAGAAATGGAAGAGAAGCCAAGAAAAAACAATACAAAAGTCATAGCTGAGGGAAAAAATGATGTCCTAGGGAAAGTATTTTAAATTAACATTAATCCGGAGTTGGAGGCAGGAGCACAAATAGCTACTCGGAGCTGCATTAGTGAGGAAAGAACCTGGTGAAGAGACACATCTAACGGTAGAGCCTACAGGAACGAATGTCTTTTTCAGGGTGCTGCCCCACCTCCTCTTCTCACACATAGGAAGGTTAAATATAACTCCTTTCTGGAAAAAGTCCGACAACTTTCCCAAGAGAGTCAATGGCTCTGATTCAACATTTTTAAGAATTTGGGTCATGTGTCTGGATTGTAATTATTTATTTCTCTTTCTCCCAAACCAGAATGTGAGCTTTCTCAGGGTCAGAACAGTATTTTAGTCAACTCGGTATTTCTCAAGCCTAATAGCAGGACTTAGAGTACCCACTCGGATCTTTCCCATTTTTTTTTTTTTTTTGGTCAGAAAGACATACAGTTATTGTCTTTCCTTCAGTATTTTTTTAGGATTATGTTTTTTTCTCAGATTTATTCCAACTATATTAGGCTGCATATGAATTATGTAGAATAAACATGTTCAAGGTTCCCTTACTCCTGAGCTCTCCCTACTAAGTGGAAGAATCCAGGATTTACCTCTAAATTTCATTCCATTATTTCGAGATGTGCTGATTGGCTCCTTGTTACAAGGTCTTTCCATAATTGGAATTCACTTACTCATGCATCTAGAAATGGTTATCGTCTCTTAGCCTTCTAAACCTTCCAATTTCCAGTTCTGAGGTGATGCGAAATCAAAATGTGGCAGTCATTGTTAAACCTTCAAGTCGCCAGAGTAAAGTCAGAATAATGCTATTCTCTCAATCACTGGGATGACACTGAACTAAGTGGGCAGGCTGTAATGGGCAACTCTGTCATTGAATGAAAAATGTTACCAAAGGGGAGGGCCTATGGAAGGGGAGGCTAAAAAGAGCTGTTAATCTGACAAAATGAAAGATGAATATATACTGTGTCTCTGTACGTACAGTGTGTGTTCACACACACACGTACTTGTATAAATTGTTGTGATGTGTATACACACACATCATATATATTTATATAAAAATCACAAAGAATGCTAACTAGTTACCATTCTGTCACCCTGTGGTTTTCTTTCTAAAGTAAAGGAAGACAGTGCTAGAGGAAAGAAGGGATCCGAGGGGGTGTGTTACCCACAGTGTCTCGTGTTGGGTCATGACTTGAAGTGGACACAAACAAGTCTAGGGCAGGACAAAAATAAGGGAAATGGGATAAGACAAGGGAATGTTTTCTCTAAGACGTTAATACCGTAAAAAAGTCCAAAGCAGGGCTTGGTCTAGTAGAAGATTGTTTTTTCTTTTTTTTTTTTTAAGTTCTGTATTCGTGACTCACAGATTGAGGGTAGTGTGAAGGCAAAGTGGTGAGAGGCTGTGGAGGTCCCTGACTGTTGATGCTGGCCCGCTTCCTTCTTTTGGACACTGTGGCTTTCTCAGAGGTGGTGAAGGAGGAAACCCACTAAAGAGCAGGAATGGAAAGCAGTTGAGTCCTGCAAACCCTGGGCGCCTCAGATGTGGCGCTGGCAGCCCGTCATCTGTGGGCCCCGTGGTTACGGCGTTCAAGTGCCGATCTTCATCTGAGCGCAGGCTCAGAAAGCTTGTCTGGTGAGGCCGTGACAGGGTGGCAGGGACATTCAAATGGCAACATCCTGAGGTTTCACCCATGGGCATGAAATAAAGAGGGAAAAGTTCTTTCTCTCATCTGTGTACCAAATTTTGTAGACTTAAAATAACCGGTCTTTTCATCTGCAGAGCTAATGACTTAAGGCAGTTAGAAACAGAGGAGCTGTTTGAAATTCAGAGTTTAGTCTGTATGGCTAGGGGGCAACCTTATTTAGCAGCACAAATTATGTCTAAATATGGAAAAAGACAGGTGGTCAGGGTAGAAAATTACACTGAAAGATCTTTTTCCTTGGGCTGACAGAGCTGCTCCTTGCAAGTGAGAGGGAACTGGTCACTTATCAAGAAAAGGTTGTCCAAGGAGATAACAGGGATGCTGGAATGTTCTTTAGAGCCAGGGAACAGGGTCTAGTCTTCACTTCGTTAAGTTCTATCTTGAGTTTTTTGTTATTTTATCCTTTGCAGATATTCCAATAAAATAAAAATTTTCAATGTGGATATAAACCTTGATGCTGGATTTGTGACATTTGGTCACACAATAGAGGCAGCCCTGATAATTTTGCATAGCCATCGTTTCTTATCAGAAGAACACAGGACAAGTCATCTAAACTCCCTAGGTTCTTCTTACCTTTTGTAGAAAATGTGGATGATGATGCTAGCCACGTGTAGCTGTTAGAAGACTTTGATGAGAACACGCAAAAGTAAAGATAAGATATTATTTGGGGGGAGAAATTTTTCTGATGAAAGTATTTGGAACGCCTAGTGAATAACAACTTTAACTATAAAACTGTTATATGTACTTGGAAAAGAAAAGTGGAAGATAAAAATTTTGATTCTACCGTTAAGCAGGGGTAACATGCAACCCAAGTGTGTATGATTTCGTAATGTCCGGTGTAGTGTATACTGTTGGTGATAAAACTCGAGAAAGTGAAGGTGACATAGTCTATAGAATATGAGATTCAAGCCTCATGTCTATTTTAGAGATAAAAAAACCACAAGTTCTCAGATCTCAATGTATATCTAATGTTATATTGTCATGGAAAGGTCTTAGGATATGATTGGTTTACTTGCCTGGAATGTAGGCTCAATACAACTGACAAACAAGTGGGCTAGGGGTTGGTGGGACTAGTGAGGATGCTTGTTGAAATCAGAGGCTGGGGTTTATGGAAGGTGCTCACTCTTTTAGTTACAAATAAGGTAGAACCCCAAACTGAGGACAGAAGAACAAGGCCAGAGTTCAGAGGAAGTTTTACTCCCAGGGAAGGGCTGGAAAGCAAACTGCCATCCAAGACAAAGCTTTGAATGATCCTAGTGTTATGATCCACTCACCCGGCCCATAAAAGACAGATAAATCTCATTCAAGAATTGGGATGCCTTAAACCATACTTAGCTGCAAAAATTATTAGCTAGATGGAAAACTCCCTCGGTGCCCATCAAATAATGTAAGATAGTTTTCAGATACATCTCACCCATTATCTAGTGTCCTGCTTATTTATCAGAGTACTGGCTCTTTCAACATATGTATTGAATCAACAGAGCATCAGCCTCTGCACAGCAGCTCAGAAAGGCCCCGCTCAAGTGCCATTTTCCCCAGCAGATTCTCCTCTCTGCTGCCTACATACAAAGGAATGCAGGCCTGTGACACATCTTGACATTTCTACCACAACCGTGTCTGTTCATTTAGTATTCCTTCACACAATGCTTATGAAACCGCTACTGCGTGTCACACACACTCAGTAAATGAGGGACACAGATCCCACCTTCATGTTCATGACAGTCACCTGCCTTACAAAGGTAAGACTGTGAAAAGGTTAAACTGCCAAGGTTTACAAATACCCCCCCCCCCCATAGACTCTTTGAGCTCAACAGGAAGGGCAAGGCCATTTACCACCACTAGTAGCTCAGTGAGAGAGCCTGGCCATGAGGAAAGACAGGCTTCTAGAGGTTTTCCAAGATGTGCCCAAGGTCACACAACTTTGACTGGGAAATCTGGTCAGACCAGATGCCAGGTGAGGCACTATGGCCTCGCTCTCTTCCCACAACACCCATGGTTTTCAAATGTTTGTTTCTTTTCACTTGATTAGTAAGACTCTTTGCTTAAATTACATATTACTGGAAATCCCAATATTAAATGGATATAAGCAAAAGTTCTCCATTAGAATCAGGCCTTGGGGTTGCTGGGTGTTCCTGTCCTCACCCCTTCAGTGGCCACCATGTCACTCGGTGGAGGAATCCTCAGGCTCTTGGGGACAAGGTTCTGTCCTATAAATATCAGACTGGATGAAAGATGTAAAACACTCAGAAAACTTAAAATATGTGCTTGGTTCTTGCTATGGGCTGAATGTTTGCCCTCTCTCTCCCTTCCCCATTCATATGTTGAAGCCCTAATTTCCAATGTAATGGCAGGTGGAGCCTTGATGAGGTAATTAGGTTTTGATGAAGTCATAAGGGTAGCATCTCTCAGGACTTGGGATGTAGTTAGTGTCCTTATAATAAGAGGAAGAGACCAGAGTCCTCTCTCTCTTCCTGTTGTGAGGTTAGAGCAAGAGGGCATTCATTTCATGCTGTTAAAACTTGCATAATCATTTTTTTCTCCAAAACAAATTTTATAAAAGGATTGTAAATATTTTCAAAAGAGTTCTATCCTTAGCAGACTGATCATCACATGTCTACAACCACTGTATTAATATAGCAAGAGACTTAGAAGCCCCAAATTAAATTTGAAATCATAACTATACACTCTTGGGAGAAGAAAAAAACACAAAAATAAACCCAAAGTGAAGGACTAAATAATAAATTGATGCAACAGAGTCAACTGGGAAAACAAGAAGTTTGTTATTGTTGTTTTTTAAATCTTTAAAGTGGTAGTCCAAAGGGAAGATTTCAAATAATTAGTGGTCCTCATTTGTTTTAAACTTAAAGAGATTTTTTGATGTCTCTAATCCATTTAGGTCTTTTGTGTGAAAATTTAAATTGAGTATTAGAATAAATATTGCAGATAGTATAAATTTAAATCCGACATTGCTCAGACATGTGGACATTCATTTTCAAGAAATTCTTTTACACTTAATAAATATATCCAAAAGCCCCTTGCTTTTGTGATAGAGTTCTTCATGCATCCTGTTTTTCCCTTAAAAGAAATGGAAGAATGTTCTATTTTGAATCTTTTGTTATTTTATATTCCACAGGTGTTCCTATAAAATTTTTAAAATTGCAAATATAAACAATGCTGATTTTGTAATATTTATTACATAGTGTAGGTGGCCACTAACAACTTCCCATAGCCAATACTGGTTATCAGAACTATTTATTATCCCTCACAAAGATTTTTAAAAAGGCAAAGCTACTTTAGTTTGATAGATTTGCCTGAATCAATGTTAGTATCTCTATATCTCCACCATGAATAACATGCTCATTAGGTTTATTGTAGATAGAACACCCAGTATATGATAAAACTTAAAATCACCTAGTAAAGCAGTTTTGAAACTGCTGCTATATGTTTTACTGAGAAATTTTAGATGAGAAATGGGACTCCTTAAAAAAGTGTTTGAATGCTGGCTTAAATTTGGGGAGTTTCTTATTATATATATATATATATCCCTCTGAATATGTTAGAGGTCTTAACTCTAAATCAATTATCTATGATCTCAGGTATGTCACTACCTCTGTGGATCTGAGTTCATGTGAAATGAAAGGATTGGACCAGAATGCCTATAAGAATATCCTTCTATTACTCTATCAGGGAGGGCAAGATGTAGAACATGGCCCTTAAATTGGCTCTAATGAGCCAGAAGGATTTTGATATGTCAGGGATTATTTTTCTAATTTTCATCATGTTGATTTCTAGATGATCTTCACTTTTCAAATAGTATCACTTGTTAGAAGACAATTCCAGGGTGCCTGCGTGGCTCAGTCGGTTAAGCATCTGCCTTCAGCTCAGATCATGTTCCCAGGGTCCTTTGATTGAGGCTCCCTGCTTCGGGGGGAGCTTGCTTCTCCCTCTCCCTCTGCCCCTACCACCTCCTACTTGTGTTCTCGCACACTCTGATCTCTCAAATAATTAAATATTTCTTAAAAAAAAAGACAATTCTAAATCACACTGCCACACAGAATAGCACATTCCGATTCCTCTCCACCACTTCAATATTTCTATCACTACTAGCTTAAAAAAAAACCTTCTGCAGAAGACAACCTCATCTACTCACCCACTATATTCTGAACCTACATTATCCCTATAGTATCACTGACTATCCTGTCGTACTCGAACCTCTAATAAGAATGTATGATCTCTCTGATNGGGGGGTAGGGAGGGAAAAATAATGAAACAAGATGGGATGGGGAAGGACACAAACCATAAGAGACTCCTAATCTCACAAAACAAACTGAGGGTTACTGGGGGGTGGGAGGGTAGGGATAGGGTGGATGGGTTATGGACATTGGGGAGGGTTTGTGCTTTGGTGAATGCTGTGAAAGATGTAAGCTTCATGATTCACAGACCTGTACCCCTGGGGAAAAGAATAAAAATTAAAAAAAAAAAAAAGAATGTACCTCTCCCCCCTATCAAATTTCACCCGCTCTTCAAGGGCTAATTCAGATACT
The DNA here is from genome assembly GCA_002007465.1 of Ailurus styani. NCBI lineage: Eukaryota > Metazoa > Chordata > Mammalia > Carnivora > Ailuridae > Ailurus > Ailurus styani. Next base: position 7,493,387 of record LNAC01000003.1, read on the forward strand.
TCTTCCGCTGTAAAGTTTTCTCAAATGCATATGCCAATGATTCACAGACCTGTACCCCTGGGGCAAATAATAATAAAAAAATGCTTATGCCAATCTTCTGTTTACTATCTCTTGACTTCTCTTGCCTTTGGGATACAATTCCATCTCTAGAACATGCATACAAGGTTCTTTGGGATAGAGCTCCTACCTCTAGCCACATTTATGAATACATTTTAACAGATAATTAATAATAATAAATAATGTACCAGGCAGGGGGCTAAAATGATAAATCAGAAAGGCAAGGTCTCTAACACTGTAGAACTTGTATTCTTTTTTTTTTTTT
>LNAC01000003.1:7493905-7731300 GCA_002007465.1 Ailurus styani
CCCCCAGGTGCCCTCTTTTTTTTTTTTTTTTTAAGATTTATTTTTAAGTACTCTCTTCACCCAATGTAGGTCTAGAACCCACAACCCTGAGATCGAGTCACATGCTCTATTGACTGAGCTAGCCAGGTGTCACGTGGATCTTGCATTTTAATGCGAAAGAGATGATACCAAACAAATATATGGAACAGAGAAGTTACATAATGACATGAAGAAAATAAAGCAGGGATATAGAACAGAGTTGAAGGGAAGGGGTGGATTAAGAAAGATGTCTTTTAAGAAAAGGATGGTTCAGCAGAGCCTGAATGATATTAGCCTAGTTTGAATCCAAGGGAATAGTAATACAAAGAGGAATAGCAAATGTCAAAGGCAGAAATGAGTTAGGTAAGATATATGGTTCCAGACAAGCTCTGAGAAATAGGGCCAGGTCAAGCAGGGTCTTACTGGCTAGGCTATGTGGAATTTGGATTTTCTTTTTAGTGTATTAGGAAGCTACAGAATGGTTTTAAGCAGAAGAAATCATGCTTGGACATATTTTTACATGATTATTTTGGCTGCTGTGAGGAGAATGGATTTTAATGTTATAAAAATAGAATCTGGGAGAGGAAACCATTGCAGTAGTAACTTCATCTCCAGCCACTCCCACGTATCTTCTCTTTTCCCTGAGTGTAATTTTGCAGAATGATTTTTCCACTGACTACCATAAAGGAAATGGAAATGGAATTCTCTTTTATGGTTAAAGATGATATTTTAGCAGTGAAGTTTTAGTGATGCGTGAGTTAAAAGATAAATGTTTTTTAAAATGTAGGAACATCAGTTGTGTTTAGTGTAGCCTTCATTAATTCATTTCATCCATTCACCTGCAAAATATTGATTGAAAGTTAATATGTATCAGGCACAGTGCTAATTTCTGGGATTAGAGAGGTGGCAAAAATAATAGCTAAGTAAGGGCGCCTGGGTGGCTCAGTGGGTTAAAGCTTCTGCTTTCGGCCCAGGTCATGATCTCAGGGTCCTGGGATCGAGGCCCGCGTCGGGCTCTCTGCTCTGCAGGGAGCCTGCTTCCCCCTCTCTCTCTCTCTCTCTGCCTGCCTCTCTGCCTCCTTGTGATCTCTCTCCCGCTGTGAAATAAATAAATAAAATCTAAAAAAAAGAAAAAAAAATAATAGCTAAGTAATACTAACAGTGGCTAAAATATATAGGATATTTACTACGTGTTAAGCTCATCATATACCCTATACATACATCAGTTTACTGTTTCTCCCAACAACCCTGTGAACTATATTATTATTTGCCATTTTATAACTGAGGCAACAAGAGCAGGGAAGTTAGAAATGTCCCCATGGTCATTCAGGTACTACATGGAAATATAGGGTTTGGAACCTAGGGAGTCTAGCTCCAGAGTCTACATTCTTATCATCTACTTCATAATGTCTCTTTGGAAAGTAAAACAGACATAGTACTTATTTTCATGGAACCTACTATCTGGTCATGAGATGAAGGTTAAATAAGATTATAAGGAAACATGATAATAACCAATGGCCATAGGTTTTGCAAGAGTAAATTTTTTGGCAGTCTGAAATACTGACATTCCTTTAATAATTTCATTGAGTTAAGAAAGAAAAAGTATTACGACATATAAGCAATAGATTTGGCCATTTGAGAAATTGGCCAGTTAAAGGGAGAATATCATATGTAGGAGCAAGAATTGGAAAAAAAATGCTCTTTATAAATGGAAGGCTCTGAAAAATTTGAAGGTAGAGCAAAAGTGTCACTCAGAAAGTAAGAATAAAGAGTTTAAAAATAGGAAGGGATGCTATATACGGAAATCCTTCCAGGTAGGATGATCTAACTTTAGTTAAAGGACTAGAAGGGAAAAATTTGTCTACTGTGTTTGAAGCAAAGAGGAAGAGGAGTGACCAGAAACAAAATGAAGTAAAAATTAAAGATAGAATAAGTAATTCACATTATATGCTCATATTAATAGACACATCTAATTAATACGGCCATATAATGTGACATGATAACATAACAAACACCATTAAATGGTATTGAATCTCCACATAGGTACAACATCGTATGTTCCTTGCTGAATCAATATTAGAAGATAATATCAGAACTATATTATTTATAGTTTGATACCTTACAAAGAAATATTCATACCTGTGTTAAGTATTTTGTAAACGGATTATAGAACACACCACCACACTTTCAACTATTCTCATTTTGTTTCAAGATTGTCTTTATAAAACACCACGACTTCAAAACCCCTTTAGCCATTCTCAATTCGTCAATCTAGTTGAGAGGCCTGATAATTTCAATCAACATCAGACTTATGTAAGATAACAATGGTATGTTAGATAGGATTATTCTGGTATGGAAGCACACATGCCAGTCACCTCAGACTTAGGGTAACCTAATATTGTCCCATGTGACTAACACATAGACACAGGTAGAGGCCACTTACATCTAAATATACATAACTCAGAACTGATGTGAAGTTATGAATGGATGCACAAATATAGAGAAGATTGAGTGAGAGTGGGGATGCTACCAGAACTCTTGCGTGAACCACTGTAATTGGTGAGATGTACACCAATGTGTCTGAATGCTTCTTACTCCACCAGGGTTGGGTGTCACGCATCATCGTCAAGAACAGGTGTTGGCATCATTTACAGCTCATTCATCATCAGGCTGAAGCAGTGTTAACATATGCTGCTTTACTGCTAATTGTGTTTGCTTTTACAATCAACGTTGATCTGCCCTTCATCATGCCAGAGAGATAAATGTTAGCTGAGGAGAAACAAACCTGGAGCGTCACATTATTTACTTACCCAGGTTTGTGCTCTCCCTCCCCCACAACCAGACAAATTCCCATGCCTGAGACCTGTAGAATCTCTCAAAGATTTCAAATTCAAGATTTTGAGACAATTTGAAAGTAGAGAAAGCATTTTTTGAGGAATTATACTTGACATGAACTTATTGGAGAACTCCTGGTTAAACCCTTAAATTCTGATATTGATTGTATGTCACTGATTTAACTATAGATCACTGGATCAATGGCATTCTGTTTCACAGAGACTATTTAGAGATTACGATTTAAAGACAATTAAATTTGAATTATAGACAGCCAGTCTTGCTATTCGATTATTAAAGTATAAGATCAAAATAAAATGTTTAGCATTTTAGCAAAACCAGGAAGCATAAAATCAGATCTATAGAGCAATGTGTTAAACATATTTGTTGATTAGGTTCTGTCTGGTTTGGTGAAAAGACTCAAGTACACACTTTCCCCCTCTGGTAGAGCTATGGTTTTCGTTAAATTTATCACTTGACTTCAGCTTAACAAACTAGAATCTGTTAATTAAGTAGTTCGTTCAGGACCTCTAATTTGCAATTTACATACCAACTGCTAGTTCTTAAATAGATTTCCTAAAATGTTTAGAGAAAGTTTCTTCTGAACTATTTATCTTACTATTTTTCTTATGACTACAAAAGTTCTGCTAAGCAAACTTCAATGCAAGCTCATTGCAAATTATGTTAATTTCTAAATTGGGGGTAAAAAATTCAGCCTGTAAAACCAAGTAATTTTAGCAGTTAGATAATTTGTTATTGTTGTTTTAAGGGTTTTGTTTTTGTTTTTGTTTTTGTTTTGGTGTGTATGTGTGTGCTATGACTAGGCTGGGTTATACATCTCCTTTCTCATTTAGTTTTTTGTCAAGTCTTTCTCATTGTGTTATTTTTTCCTTCTGGTTCTGGCTTAGATTCGGTTTTCTGTGGCTTTTGCATTTAACTTCAGGTCTTTGACTGCAGCCAATTTAGTATCTGTTACTCTTTTTGTCTTTCCTGTGCACTGGTATAATTTGTTCTTGAGATAGAGAATTGTTTATTTGATGAACTTCTAGTATCTTACACTTTCTCTTTTCTTGTAAATTTTTCTAATGATTTCCTTCTTTGAGGTCTAATTTTATTACTATCTCCTTTTTAAAATATAATTATTTTTATTTTATTTACTTTACTTTCTAAGATCTTGAATTTTATAGTTATGCCCATCAGATTTTATGGATATTAATAATATTTCTCATTTTCATTCAGGTAACATGTAAATCATTTAAGCAGAGTATTTGTTTAGATTATTCAACCACTTATTATAAAGAGTCATATTTTACTATGAGGTTAAACTGTCAGGCGGCTTGGAATAGTGATTAAGGACACAGACTTTGGAGTCAGATTAATCAGTTTCAAGTTCTGGCTCTTCCGTTAGTAGTACCAAAAGACAAACTGAGAAAAATGAAACATTTTAAATTTATTTGGGTAAAAATTGATTCAACTGAATCAGGCAGTGCCAAACAGGAAGAGGTTAGGAGTACTCCACAGTCATTAGCTAGGGAAAGATTTTTATAGAGAAGGTGAAGCAAAGAAAGGGAATTATTTGATTGGCTATAGTTCAAGAATTTGCCTTAATTGGGAGAGCCTAGTTGTGATTGCAGTCTTTGGTTTTGATTTCTTAACCTGGAGGCATTTCAGGATTAAGTTTTGGTTTGCTTACACAAACTGCTAAGCTTTAAAGCCACCTCAGTCTCTTGGCCAACTTGTTTAATTTACACTAGTCCTGTATTCTTCGGCATATTACTTAATCTCCCTGTTTCTTAAATTTCCTCAACTGCAGATGGAAATTGATGCTAGCATCTAACATAGAGTTGTTGTGAAGATACAAAATATGTAAAACACTGAAAATAGTTCCTGAAACATTTTAAGTTTATTTCTGAAAGTACTGAGGTTTGAGTTCTTTGACTTATTAGTATAATACTTATCTTTATATAATGTGTGAGTGTGTGTGTGTGTGTGTGTGTGTCTGTGTGTCCGTGTACTGCTACTCACAGGTCTTTGAGGTTACCGTTTAGGAATCCAAAATGCTCTCTTAGGTTCCAGAAGTGATCTCTGTCCATGACCCAGCATTTCACCTCATTTATGCCTGTATGTCCTTTACTTATAGTCCCAGAGACCTGACTTTTGCTCAGTGAGACTCAGTGTTCTCTGGAAAGATTATTTATGCTAACAGAGATGAGAAGTATTGAAGAGTGGGAAGTAGACCCCATATATCACTTCTCTGGACCCTTAAGAGTCAGTCCTTCATAGGACTCAGTGAGAGATTTCCGAGACCCAGAAAAGACAACTGCCAAATCAGTAGCGATATGAACAGGAAGAGTGAATGATGATATATTGATAAGCACATGTTGACTCACCCATCCCACGCATTCAGATAACAAAAAATTCATGCTAAGGTATATGTAACTCTTAGTCAACCTGTTTCCCTATGAAATTTCAAATTTTAGAACATATGGACACATATTATAATTCTTTATATAAATGTTAAAATACTGCTGTAATTGATAGCCACCTGTATCTCTGCAGCACAATCATACTCAAATTAAGACTGAATAATGCACTGCCCATGCTTCATACTGTGTCCGATTACACTATGGGAGAAAAGTTATATTTATTTATTTTTTTTTTTAAAAAGATTTTATTTATTTATTTGACAGAGAGAGAGATTACAAGTAGGCAGAGAGGCAGGCAGAGAAGGAGGAGGAAGCAGGCTCCCCGCTGAGCAGAGAGCCGGATGTGGGCCTCGATCCCAGGACCCTGAGATCATGACCTGAGCAGAAGGCAGAGGCTTTAACCCACTGAGCCACCCAGGCGCCCGAGAAAAGTTATATTTAAATGAAATGAAAAAATAAGCCATGTCACTAAGTTGAGAGGGAGGCATTCTCTCCCACAGTTCTTTAACTACAATTCTTTACCTTGAGCAATCTTAATACAAATCATATTATATGATAATAACATTGGCACCTTCACCTTGCATATACCACGAAAATAGTAATTAATAACAAAATTAATAACATGCTATTATTTTAAGAATACATTATTGTTACTATTATATTATCACAATAATATTTTATAATATATTACATAATCATAATTATATATTATAATAATTGTATTGTTATAGTATTTATATAATTATAATTTTATTAATAATAACATTATTTTTGAAATCACATGATTTTGCAAATACACTTAGCATTATAAGACTGTAATCTCACAGATAGCATAGAACCATGACCAGTCAGTCCTCATAATCTAGAATGATACATATTCAGTATTTATTGGTCAGGTGAATGAGAGAACAAAAGCATACAAGTTTGCAGAAGGATCTCAATGGTCACTAACTTCTTAGTAAGGACCCGGTATTGCTATAGTAATGTCTACTATTATGCTTCATATTTTACTTTTGTATTTGCTTTTCTTGTTGCATTGAACTTTGCTTTTATGAACTCCATTTCATGTTTTCTCATTATTTCAGTATTTGCAGAGCATGTATCTATAAGGTGTGGGTTTGACTTGTGAGAAGATATCTGGTATAAAAGTGCTCATTGTATATTTAAGATTTGTGAACTTACTGGATCTGAGTCAATGAAAGTTTTACTCTGTAAAACATTTGGAAGCCTGCCCGTGCCTTTCATCTGAAATAGTATACTTGATATTACTGCTTTCCTAGCTCCTGTCTGAGAGTCTTCATATTTCATAGTAGGTTAGAGGACGAGGTCTGAGAGTGACATAACATCTTGGTAGAAAGTTAAATTTGACAGAAACGGTCACTTGTCAGGTCAGTGTCTTCCATTCAATAAATATTACATTACTGACAATAGCCTTCAGTCATTGTATCATTGTGCTAAAAATAGCTATAACTTTTTCCTCATTTTTATTTTCCTCCTTTTTTATGAATACAAAACGGTTCATAAAATAAATATAGTTTACTTTTGCTTTACTTGACATCATTCTTTCCTTTTTTAGATGTTTTATATTTAGAATTTGTATTACCTGCTTCTTCATGCTTCCCTCTTGGCTCAAAGTCACGGCTTTATGGAAAGAGCTAATCTACCTAATATCCGTATTAAGAAATAGAGGTAGAAATATTGACTTGGTTTAAAATCTATGCTATCTTTGATGTTTTTACTGCAAATTTCTATGAATGTGGTAGCACAGTTTTTCCAAAGGTGGAGGAAAGAGAGGGTTATGACTATGGTGTGCATTATACATTCATATTTTGGCTATCAAAGACTGCAGTGAGTGATCACATCTCACTAAGGCAAAATGAACATGATTAAAAAGGAGAGATCTGGCTTTGTTAAAAAAAATGGAATTACATTTTCTGAGAATTTTTCTAGCCTTACTGTCTTTCATGAATATGAATTCTATACGGATGACACTCATAAAATCTTAAAATCTCTACTAACTGACAAATATCAGAAACTATGCCTTCCAAATATGGTATAAACACCAATATATTACGGAAAGCAAAGTAACACGTATAGAAGTATTTAATATGGTACTGTGTATATACAGTGCTGCAGACAGTTTTGATCTGGAGACATAAGGTTAAGGAGTATCACAGAAAACTTAAGGAAAAGGAAAAAGTAAGACTGAGTTAGAAGGATTAAGCAAGATTTCAAAGGTAAGGGGGATAAGAGAGACCAGGGGGAAAAAAAAGTAAAGTTGATAATAAACAAAAGGTAATAGACAATGTAAAAAGGTAAATTAAGTAAGATTACCTTTTTTTGGGCAATTATTTTTGAAATCTCTTGGGGGGGTCTATGTTCTCATCTTATTTATCTCATCTCCAAAGGCAAAAAATTACCTTTGCACATCTAATTATCAACCTATTATGTAATAAGAAAAAGGAACATTGTGTCTTAAAAAATAAACTTTTATGTATATAGTTATTTTTGAAACTGAAAGACCTATAAATATCCTAGAGAAATTTTGCCTTGCAAATATTCACATAAACTGGATTGTTAGTAATTAAATTGCTTGTATAATTTATCTTTTCATTTATCTTCAGCATGGAAAAAATATCCACGGATGAACATTTTCTTTAAATACTTTAATTTTTTTCTACTCTGTTTTAATACAATGCAATTTATTAAAGTAAACCTTAGTGGTCAGAAAAATGCTAATTTGGTTGCAGTTAGTGGGACATTGTTTGACTCAGGGAATATATATATCATGTTGTGTGTGATGAGAAAATAGAGGTGCATGGGACAATCTGTGGTACATACGACAAACACACTCCAAGAAAAAGGAGAGGGAGAGATTCAGAAGGTGAGAGAAGGAGAAGAGGAAGAGAGAAGGAAAAGGAGGAAACAAAACCAAAACTGTTTTTCAATTAAGCTATTTTTGTCAGGTCCTATTTACCCATTACATGTTTGGAATACTTGGAAATCTATAGAATTAATTACTTACTACTTTTATCTGTAGCCTCTTAAATATTAAAGGTTACTACCTACAGAGATTCTATTTTGCATGGCAAGTAAACCATTTAAAAAATGACTTTCAATAAAATATATGTTAAAAAAGTTGAGTGTTTCTTGGAACACACATTAAAAGATACAGAGATTTAGAATTATTAGTGTTGGGCGCCTGGGTGGCTCAGTGGGTTAAAGCCTCTGCTTTCGGCTCAGGTCATGATCTCAGGGTCCTGGGATCGAGGCCCACATCGGGCTCCCTGCTCGGCAGGGAGCCTGCTTCCCCCTCTCTCTCTGCCTGTCTCTCTGCCTCCTTGTGATCTCTCTCCCTCTGTGAAATAAAAAAATAAAATCTTTAAAAAAAAAAAAAAAAAAAAAAAGAATTATTAGTGTTAAAAAATTCTGTATTTCATATTTTTAACTACAAAATTATCTCATTTTCCCAAGTAGTAATGGACATGTTAAATATTAAAATAGAAATATTAAATTAAACCTTGGAAATTTCCACTCTCATGTAGGAACAGCTAAAAATTCATCTTTCTCATGTACTGCTTGATTCTACTATTCTTATGGCTTAAAAATTATTTATGGTGAATTGCAGACTTTATTTTGTCCCTCTTCTATTATTATGTTACAATATCTGATGTCTCTGAAACTATAAAACCACAATTTCTTTGATGCTGCTGTTAATCTCTTTTCCTAAAGCTTTTGTTTAGATAGGATGGAAGAGCCAAATTGAAATTAATCTCAGGAAAAAAATTAAAAGCAAAAACCAGGGTAGAGCCAAAAATAACGTAAGCAGGTCCTCCTGCACTCAATCTTCCTTAAGTGTTCTGCCAGTGCACTCTCAATGTGTATATTCAATTACTATCAAGGGACTGTAAATTATGTGACACATTTTGAGTGGTCTAATGTCCACTAGGGAAATGAGATAGATGCTGCAATGATTTCCATTTGCTCACTGACTTTGAACTCAAACTACCAATGGATCTCACTTGACTGAATTTTCTGCTTGAAAGATTTGAATATATATGTCATAAATAAAAAAAGATACTATCTGTAAGTATATAAAATTTTTTCATATGGCTTTTTGGTTCGGTGAATGAGAGTTTTGCTATATCCCTGATACCTCAGTTATGACCAATTAATGGTTTTACAACTCTTGTATTTTTCTGTATAAAGCTTGTGAAGGCTTCTCCAGCCCTCTCTCTGCACAAGGAGTACGTACATTCAGGGCTTTGGGGAATTGTACTGTGGGAAGCCTTGAAGTGGAAGGAGGTAAAGAGAAGCTGCCAATCAGGCCCAAGGGTTTTGTTCATTCCAAAGATAATGTAAAAGGCAACCATCAGCCTTGTTGATGAGTCTTCTGATTTGTCTCTTAGAAGACTTAGGACCCAGCTGTTTGATTGCCTCTTCCATCCAGAGACTACAGGGAATACTTCTGCAACTACCAGTTGGTACAAAACATTACTTTGGTTCTAAATTTGACAATCCGTGAGTCACATGTCCACACTTCTGGGACGTACAAGCTTTGAGTCTCAAGATTTAGCACAGACTTTGAATTATATTTTATGTGTATGTTCAATGCCTGCTTTGAGCTAAATTGAGAGCTTTTGTGGGAGACATTCTAATTTCTTTGTTTTATATGCCAATAATTTTTAAAACAAAATAACCATTTCCCAAAATGATTATAAAAGAACTGAAATGAAGCTGAATGATTATGAAGTTCAACACTATCATTTTATAATTGAGGGCATTCAGAGTTGTGAATTGATTCACTCAAAGTTGCGTAATGTTACACTGTTTCCACACCAGATTTACCCTGATAAATGACTACTTTCTACCTTCCTATCCACTAACCAACTCATCGGCAGCATTAAGAGTAGTCAAGAATATCTCAAGAATATTTTAGTCTATTTTTTTTGGGGGGGGGTGAATGGGGGAAGGAATGTTATTAAATTTTTCCTACCTAAAATGCAAGGTATAATTTGAATGAATTTGATTTTTTTTCCTCAAAGTAGTCATAAAACAAGCTGCCAGGAAACTCAAGATTAAGAACCCAACATAAATTTGATCAATCTGGACAAGAATTTTTCAGTCTTTCATTGAAGATGCAGGAATGGCTGATTTTAGAAGTTGTGTTAGGAAAGTTTTTAATTTGTGAAATAGTGGTATTTTATATTCAACACACAACATGACAGTCACTATTATCAGTGATAAAATCCTCCTTTAATCTATATAGCACATAAATAAGGAGGGCAGACCCTCCCAGAATCAGTCTTCCTAAGTCTCTTGTAAATAGGTTAAGACGCCTCCAATTCAGAGAGTAATAGGACTATGGCAAAATTATGCTATTTAATATGCTCGTGTATTTTAATTCATCAGAAATAGGTCTTTTATTTTTCTGACACTGCATGACATATATCACTCCTACATTTTATTTTCTTTTCCAAATGATGGTTATCTAATTCCTTTTATAGCAGAGCAAAAATAAAACTATTATATACATAGGAAAACTGTTTTTTTTTGGCAATATGAAGTTCTCATTTAAGAAGAGACAGATGAACTTTTTTGCATGTGAACATATTTAGTTTAGGTATGTAAACTTTTTTATTTTTAGCCTCCATTAAAATGATAACTGTATACATTATAATCCTTGGATTAAAGGTAAGTCTTGTACTATAACTACCTTTTTCTATAAAACTTAGCATAATAATGATATGTCATGAACCCTTGTAATTATAGAATTAAGAATGCAAAATAAAAGTTATAGGGGCACCTGGGTGGCTAGGTCAGTTAAGTAAGCATCTGACTCTTGAACTCAGCTCAGGTCTTGATACTGGGATTGTGAGTAGTGTGCAGCCCACTCAAAAAAGCAAAGCAAAACAAAACAGAAGTTATAAAATAATTTTAAAGTGGTGCGCTCCTTACTTACATGTCAAATATTTCACATTTATATCTTAGTCATTTCAAATTGAAGAAATGTTTTATTTAATTATTTTTAATTGAACATTGAAAAAATTTAAAAACTTGGAAAATACTGAGTGCTTTTTAAACCGGAAATTTCGCATATTCAAAATTTGACTTATAAATTAATTCGATCCCTAAAACATACATTTGAATTCTAAAAACATAGTCTTTCTAAAGACATTACTTTAAAGTTTGGGTCTGTTTCTTAGTTCAGACTAGGTTTAGACTAGAAAGTATAGTTAACTAGAAAAAAAAAAGATTACTCAAAAGTAGCCATCCTAATTAATAGATTCAATCTCACAGAACATACAAATATGTGTGGTGAAATGAATCTTTCAAACATGAACATTTCATGAAATGATGGCAGAGAAGATCATTGAAAGTGATCAAATATATTTAGCACTTTGATGTAAAATATATCACAATAACAGCCCCTGTAATATTAAACACATCATTAAAGGATAGAATTCTGGGTCCCTTCCAGTGTTCTAATTGGCACCGTTCCTGTCTTCTTCATTTATTTCAGCCACCTGACAGTTCTTAGCCACAACCCTAAGTTCAACTGTCTGGGATTTAGAATCAGTCTAGATTTGAAATTCTTACTATTTCCTTTAGTTTATGATGTTAATTGGGTTATTAATTTCCAAATTCTACTTCTCTACATAAAGATGTACTAAGATATAAGGATGTAAGAAAATCTGAAAGAAAATACCATATTTTAAGCTTATTTCCAGCTCCCTCCCCAGGGGTTAAGGGGGTGGGGTGGGTGGGGAATACCACTTTCTTCAAGTTACTCATTCATGCAAACATTATGACTGTAACTTCAAACAAATAAAGATATCGTGAATTCTCATCTCTCTGTTAGAGTTTGAGTTTCTCTGCTTATATTCCCTGAGGTAACAGAAGGACAAAGAACTATTCCCCCAACAAACTTAATAGGAAACAAGGAGAGAAGGATGATTCAGAGCCTTTCCTTTATTCAAGAAAAACTCCGATTTTTTAAATTCTCATTAAATTCTCAAGAAGTAATTCCAAGACTCCTTCAGGTCCGCATCCTAATATTATTTAGTGTCAACTGGATGGAAAAATAACACACTCTTAATTGCAACGGGTCTTTACATTCCTTGCATCCTTCCCTCTTGCAATACTCATTGACTATCGGTGCATACTCCCATGCACATCCTCAAGACTGGAAATTCAAGGGACAGTTTTTTGCTTCCTTAAATGCAAGGTCTTACCAAAAACTGTGTACACTTTAGTGAGTTTGCCATTTACACACCCGGGAGATGACTTCATTGCTGGGGATGATCTTTACATGAGAAAGCAACAAGTGAACAAGCACTGACTTCATTGTAGACAATGACTCTGTTTTACGAAATTATCAGGATGTGAGCTGTCTATGATTTATCTGGAATCTATTATCTAAGTGAAAGTAATCTTTTATTTATTTATAAATAGAATTTATAAATTACTAATTGGAGTGTAGTCTTCCATTTGATTTTTATTGTATCTCAAATCTTCCCCCCAAACCAACAAATAACTATCACATTCCTCTGCAATGAAAAGGGTATTGTTTTCACCTCCAAATGATATGAATAAACATTAATCATATGGTCTCAAGATTGAATGTTTTATTCATATTTCACAAATGAAACAGCACAGTAAAAATCCAATAAAATGAGATAGTATGGAAGTGGGGGGAACCTGGTGCCTAAGCTAGAAACCTAATATTCAAAATTGATGAGCACCAATATGTTTTTGAAATAATAGGGTTATAAAACTACACAAGAGGAAGATGTTTTTACAGAAGAATGTTCAAGCTTTACAAGAATTCTTTCTCTCCTCCTATATGCAGGCTTCTATTGAATGCATATGGAGTGTCAGGCGTGAAGCTGGCATAAGTTCACTTATAGATACAATAAATAAAATGGTACTGAGCATTTTAAAATTCCTTGACAAGGCTATAGGCCAAGTGACAGCCAGGCACAGTTCAAAACATCAAGCTCAATGTTTTTGGGAAAATATTATTAAAACACATGAAGAAATAGACATCTGTGAAATATTTTAAGGCATTGCAGTCTGTAGCAGCAAATGATATTAAAATATATATTTATAAGCAAAATTCCTCTGATGTCCTTGAGATGCACATGTAAAAACACATTCCCAATGGATTCCATATGCTGCTCGACACTAATTACATATGTAGTTATATTTACACAAAACTAAATAAGAAGTCTCATTAGCATTAGATTAAATTTGTAGAGCCAATCTTAGTCTTTCCTTTTTTCAACTATGTAAGACACTGACATTCTTCAAAGATAGTAGATTCATTCACAACATAAAAGAACCCTTAAAATATGACTACTGCCTATCTCAAAACTAAAAATGGTCCCAAAAGTCAGTTGATTGTGGAATGCACACGATCGACTCTTAAACCAAGTGGCAGTTTTCAACAGAAGAAATTCCCAAAAAGATAGTTCAATAAAAACAAATATTTTGAACTTTGATTTAATGTAAACTAAATTTAAATTTAGGTTGAGTTTTACTCCAGAATTATTAAATAGGAACTTCCAAGTGAATGGCCACATGTGATAGGTAACTAGAAAGGTTGGGTTTATTTACAGTTATAGATGATATCTATTACCTTTGAAACACAGATCTAGAAACTTGGTCTTCAAGTAAGTACATTAATAAAACCTCCTATAATTGGTTATTTTATGAATTCTGTATCTTCTCAATAATAATTTTAAATTTAATGACATAACAGGTATGCTTACCAATGTAAGATTCCTGTGTAATATAAAGTAACAGTTAAGCTTTTAAAATGTAAGCAAAATTCACCATCTACCACAATCTCAAGTTGTTTAAATGCTAATTAAAAGACATTGGCAATTTCTTTCTTTACATACATTTGTTTTAATATCAATTTTATTTGTTCTTATGTAAACAGATACTGTATATAATTTTTTGCTTTATCACAATTTACCATGTCACTATGTGTCTTGTCATGAGAAGAGACATTCACATACATATTGAAACATATACACGTCCACAAATAAGCATTTATGTATTCACCTACCACACACACATTGTTTTTGATAGCACCTCATGTTAATATTTATTATAAATCTATGTCAGATTATAGGACTAAAAAATAATCTCACAATATCTGGAACACTGTAGTTTTTAAAAACCTGTTTTCCCTGCTTATTTGATAAAATATGATTATATACAAGTTTTTTCTTCCTGAGATAATAATGATAGATTATTATTTCTAATATTATTAGGAAATATTTACTATTTCCTAAGCTTAATAATGATAGATTCAGCTTTTAGCTTTCAATACTCTCTCTCTACATGCTGACAAAATCCAAATATATATCTTTATCATGGACTGTTCCCCTAAATCGCAAACTCTAAATAAAATGCCAGCTAAACATTGCCACATACCCTAACACATTCAGATGTGAATTATGAACTTCTCCCCAAGACCTGTTCTACTGTATCCATCCTCAACTTAGATGACTGCAATTCCATTTTGATATAATGCTCAGCCAGTCACCCAGTCGAAAAGGTTTGGAGTCATCTTTAACACCACCCAGTACATTAACAAAATTGGTGGCTCTATCCCCAAAATTTACTTATCATTTCTCAACATCTCTACTACTAACCACCTGGGCCAACGTGCTATCATCTTACATGTTTCTTGAAGTGGCTTTCCAACAGGGCATCCCATTTCTACCCTTGCCTCCTTTCCTACTTCTTACTCAACTCAGCAGCTAAAGTAGTGCTATTAAAATGTAAATTGTATCAAGTTAATTCTCTGCTCAAAGCTTCTAATGATGTAGCAATTCATTCACAGTAAAAGCCAAATCCTTAAAATTGCCAAGACCCTAAAAGACATCACCCTATTACCTCTCTCACTGTTTTCCCTGTTAGTCTTCCTTTTGCTTCTTCCTCTTCTTCAGCCATAACTACCTTCTGGTATATTTGTATGCCTACCAGGATAACTCATTCAGTCACAGGGCAGAGGTATTATAGAATATACACCATTGTCAAGCTAATTCTTTCTTAAAATAAGCATCACTATGGTCTAGAAAAATGGGTGGGTTCTACCATACTTGGTTAACAGAAATCTCTGGCCTGTAGTCAAACCAACTCTTAAATGGAAATGCTAATAATACCAATTCTGGAAGCTGAATTTCTGGATCCTTGTCTTATTTCCAAATACAACAAGATAATAATAAAACTTGTAATATGCTAAACTAATGGATTTTATCCTCTTATATTAAGTGATGTCATCAAAATTCATCTGAGCTTTAAAAACAAATGTGATATTAGTCATGTTGTTAAAATATTTTTACTTAATCTTATTTACATAAGTATTCTCCTTAGTAGAGATACAATAGTATCTTGTTTTTAAAAAGTAATAGAGATAATCTGAAAAACTCTAGAATGAATTAAGTGAAGCCAATCCTTTATGTAGACTTTGGAAGCACACTTTAACCATTCGGCTGAATATGAGTCATGTAAGCTCTGAACAAGAAGAAAGTACCTCTAGTAAGTTATCTTAATTCTAGGATGTCAGTATTCCAACAATATAGCTTTGCACTTGTATAGTGCCTACATAATAACTAAGACCTGTTTATGTGACATAAG
This sequence comes from Ailurus styani, assembly GCA_002007465.1. NCBI lineage: Eukaryota > Metazoa > Chordata > Mammalia > Carnivora > Ailuridae > Ailurus > Ailurus styani. The sequence continues at coordinate 7,509,838 of LNAC01000003.1, forward strand.
AAATAAACACAAATGGAAAAATAAAATGTTAATAGACCATATCACTTGTACTAGGGCAGCGATTCAAGCCTTCCTCACTATATATACTTGATGTTTTCCAGAAGCTAAGATAGAGAGAACACTACCTACAAAACAGTAATTTCCCTTCCAGGCATTACTAATCTAAGTTAAAACAGAAATTTAGAGATCATATGCATGTGTTTATTAAAGTGCTATTTGTAATAATGAAAACTGGAAACAAAAACATGTTTAACAATTAAAGAAGAAGAAAAATAAATGAGGATAGACGATTAAGAATTCACTTATATAGCCATTAAAATAAAATTTTAAACAATGTTCAAAAAAATCCATATAATTGTGTGAGGTCCAAAAGGGTAAATATAAGCCTCATTTTTTTCATTAGGTGTATAAATATTTATTTGTAAAGGGACTAGAATGATTGAAATAAAAGATTAATATTTTTTTAACTCGGTGATAAAATGAGTTCTTCCAATTTTCTGTGTTTTTTAATTCTTTACAATAACTATATTTCATTTTATAATGATTCAACACCTTGTGTTTGGGTTATCTTTGTCAGATACATAGGAAAAAAATCATTGTATTGAAATATATTCTGAAGAAAGGAAACTTTCATAATGACATTATCCAAGACACTGTAAGTTTTCTCTTTTGGTTTTCCTTTCTTTTTTCTTCAAAATATTTCGTGATATAAATTTTGAAATAGACCTGACTGGTTACTAAAAAAAATTATTCTCTCTCAGATAAAACTGGTTGCATCAGAAAAAATATAATACCTTTTTTATATTTGACTAATTGTTAATAGTTCATTTCTTAGTCACAGAAAGCTTTAAAATACTAAACAAGTGTCATTAGAGATGGGTTACAACATTTCTTTTTTTTTTTCTTTTAAAGATTTTATTTATTTATTTGACAGAGAGTGATCACAAGTAAGCAGAGAGGCAGGCAGAGAGAGAGGAGGAAGCAGGCTCCCCGCTGAGCAGAGAGCCCGATTCGGGGCTCGATCCCAGGACCCAGAGATAATGACCTGAGCCGAAGGCAGAGGCCTAACCCACTGAGCCAGCCAGGCACTGGGTTACAACATTTTTAAGCAATGAAGCTGAAAGGGTAAAGAGTGATCTGTACATGGAGCTAGGAAAATCTTGCACTGTGAAGTGTCTGTACACCATCACCAGATACAGGACACAATAGTAAAGCCAAATGAAGCGCAAAATATGTTTTACACATATATAATTTGCTGCTCTGTTTAGTCATCAAACTTCATTAACCAAGGAAACCACAAAGTTTCAGAGATGAATATTTTTTATATTTACATTTAAATTGTGTTTAGTCATACAAGGACCAGAGGAAATGCAAACCACAAGGGGTTACTAATGATTAGTGAGAAAGATCATTATGTGGAAACTTCACAAGAAAATAGAATTGAGTCCTATGTTCAATATATACAGGTCATACTATTAACATTCCTACTTCAGGAAATGAATGGACTATTCTACATTACTGAAACCTCTTTTGGGCCATGTATATCCACAGACTGCCCTCGATAGCTCCTGTACATGTGACAAGAAAACAAAAATAGCATGAACACTATTGGATAATTACTTATTCAGAACATTATTCCTGGAAAGCCTTATATCACAAAGTGGTAATTAATATTAATAATGAAAAGAAATAGGAGCAAATCCCAGGACTTTTCAGCTATAATAAAAGGGGATGGTCAGAAAAGAAGTAATTTTAACCAAACTCAAATTGTATATTCATTTTATGGCTATATACAATATATGTATCATCCCAGAGGGAAAATGAAGTTTCTATTTTATACCATGTAATGTAATGATAGGGAATTTAATCAATCCATTTAAATATGTGAAAGGTGTATTTTATATTAGCATTTTATCATGTAGTAATCATGTAGTAATTATATTGTAAGATTTAAATGTATCAAACCAACATGTGGCACACCTCAAGATTACACAATGTTATATGTCAATTATATATCAATAAAAATAAATAAATAAGAGTCTTATTAACCCTTATGAACTCATTACATGTTGGCTTATTAAGATGCTACTATTTGCATAATATTGAGGAGATTTTGAGTCAGAAGCTCCTATGGAATGAAGATCAGAAGAACTAACATCCTAATCAATACCTTAGCACATTTGGATTATAATCTGAAAGAATTCAAATCAGAACATAACACTTGGAGACATAGACAAGAACAAAGAGCTTAGGTGCCCAAGTCAAGAAAAGATGCTTCGGGGGCGCCTGGGTGGCTCAGTTGGTTGGGCAACTGCCTTCGGCTCAGGTCATGATCCTGGAGTCCCTGGATCGAGTCCCGCATTTGGCTTCCTGCTCAGTGGGGAGTCTGCTTATCCTTCTGGCCCTCTCCCCTCTCATGTTCTCTCTCTCACTCTCTCTTTCTCAAATAAATAAATAAAATCTTAAAAAAAAAAAAGAAGTGATGCTTCACACTAAGTGCAATGGAGCCACAGAACAGTTTTCAGCACGATGACAATTCCATTGGAGAAAGATCACTGTGTGTTGAAGGATGGAGAATAGATCAGAGAAAGCAAAGCTGGAAACAAGAAAACTAATAAAATGTTTCAGTAATTCGGTAGAGATATAGTATCCTAATTTAGGAGAGTGAAAGTAATGATATAAATAAATAGAATTAAGAGGTACTTAAGAGTTAGATTCAATTAATTGATTAAATATGGAATAGAGAGTTGAGAAAGAGGTCAAGGGTGGCATGTAGAACGCAAACTTGGGCAACTGCTGAATTAGAAATAATAGGAAGATCAAGTTTGGGGATAGGTGAGGAGTTCAAGTTTGAATATAGAAGATAACTTCATGACTTAAATAATGTAGGAAAAGGAGGCATTCTTGGCAAGTATAGAGCAGAAGTACTGTTTAAGTGTGAAACCAGTTGCATAGTGAACAAGAACTTGAAGTAGGTATCAACTTAGGATAATTACATTGTTAAATATACAGCTCCTTTTCTTTGAAGTGTAGTTTTAATTTCTCCAAATCAACTCTTTAATTCAACAGTTCTATAATTAAATCTCCCCAGAAATTTTTACAGATCAGTGATTTGCAAAGTATCATCCAGAAACCAGAGGTGCTAGAGGGCAAATATTTTATTCAAATTTCATGCTTTGAAAATTATACATTAAAATATTTTAACAATATGAATGCTTACTCAAAGGTGATACAGGGATGCCACCTTGATGACAAATCAATAACAAAGTCACTAATACAGTTGGATTTATAAACTCATTTGTGCAATTATCAGAGTGAAGCTTTTGCTGTCATTCTAGCATAACACATGAACGTCTGGTAAAGTGTCATTAATTACATGGATACATATCTGCACTGATCTGTTTTAGAAATCAGACTGTTACCAGCTTGTCTGTTGATAGACAATTTTGCAAGCAAATATCTTTCCCTGTAATTAGATGCCAGGCAAGGCTAAGAGGCCTCTGCCCGAGGATGCGTGGGAGGCACAGTCGGTTAAGTGTCCGATTCTTGGTTTTGGCTCAGGTCATGATCTCAGTGTCATGAGATCGAGCCCCACAAGGAGCTCTATACTCAGTGGGGAGTCTGCTTGAGATTCTATCTCTCCCTCTGCCCTTCTCCACCCCTTTCTCAAATAAATAAATAAATAAATAAATAAATAAATAAATAAATAAATAAATAAATCTTTAAAAAGAAAAGCCTCTGTCTGATGTTCGCCAGCATGATGGTATAATAACCATCTAAAGTAAAATGGGGACCTGACGAAAACCTTAGATAACATATTTAGTGTTTAATGTAAGTTTTAAGATTTCTTATTCATTTTTCTGATTTTTAAAATGTCAAATATAATGCATTATTTTATGTATTTGTTTTTATTTTCTTTTTCTGCTCAGCACATTTTTCCATTAATGGCTTCTGAACAAACCAATCCCCTAGACACAGAGATAAGCATATGACCCAGGCATCTCCATTTCTCCCAGCAATACTGGTAGGAAAAAGTGGGGGGGGGCACAAATGTTAAGCAGCCTTTCCCTGTGATTGACATGGACAAAGCCTTTTTACCACGGAAGAGAATAAGGCATACCCTTCAGGTGAAGCAGAAAAAAGTAATGGATGTAAACATAGACTGGTAAAGAACTGAGTCTCTAGTTCCATCTTATCTGAGATTCAGGTCTTCCTTTGAATCAGTGTTACTCTAGCAACATTCCCAACACAATGTTCCAATAATTCACTTTTGTTTTTGCTTAAACTACTTTATGTTAGACAACTCTCAGTAAAACCGAGAGAGTTCTGTCCAGTACATTAAATAATTGCAATTTGGAATTTAAGGGTGAATTGGTATTAATCAACAACAATCAACAGATATTGACTGTATCCAATGAAAGTATATCAGGTATATTCAAAGCATTTTTCAGGTGCCAACTCATTTACTCATCACAACAACCCCATAAGAAAGTACCTATATTATCTTCATTTAACTGATTAAGGAAATTGAGAAACAAAGAGATATTTTTTTTTAATTGCTCAGAGCATACACTAGTAAAAAGAAGATTCTGAATTTGAACTCAGACCTCTGTCTCCAGGGTCCTGACTCTCCACCTTGACCATATACCACCTTTCTTGACCTGAACTGAGTTCTGGATTCAGGCATCTAATAGCTGAGTGCCTTAATCTTTAAGGAAGGATACTATTTCCTAAGTGAAGATTGTTCTAGGAATCAAAAGAGATAATGCTTACAAAAGCATTTCAGAAACTGCCTAGCACTAGAGAAATGTCAGTTCATATTATAAAATTATAAACTACATTAAACTTTTATCAGCTATGAATCTTGTAATTGAGTTACAATGAAATTTAATCAACATGCTTCAGCCAATAATATCTCAAAATGTAGATACAAGAGTCAATTCATGTCAGGAAGCAGCTTTTAATCTAAACTAAAATAAATAATTCTGGTGTATAAAATCTGTCTTCAATAACGATGATGATAATGACTAAGATAAAATTAACTTATATTTCAATATCACTTTAAACTTTCAAAATTATCTTACATTTTTTTACCTTGTTTATCTTATTTCAATGCCTTGGAAAATGGATTACATTAATTTTTTTCCCTGCTAATGTCAATCCATTGCTACTGGGCAAGTTTTAGTAATAAGTCCTCTGGATAACAAAGCTTTGTGTAGTTCACCATGGAGCTCTCAAAAATGGTAAATATGGAATAGTTACTCATATCTGCTTTTGAATGTCTTTCTTTTGCCTCTCTTGACAACTGATTAATTACTCAGGATTTCCCCATTTTACATGCAAATGAAATTAAAACAAAATATTCACTATAAAGATCGACTTAACACATTTGTACCCAATTCCTTATTGCTAACATTAAATAAATGTTCCCCAATTCCTTATTGTTCATATAAAATAAAAGTTCTCTACTGTATGTTCATTTATGCATTTACTCATTTTTTCTAAGTTTGGCACTTTCAGGTGATCTTTATGTTTTAATTCATGTTTATTTTTATTTATGTTGGTATATACTTGACAACAGGACTATGCTAATTAATCATACAATAAAGAAGGTCTTTAATATTGCTAAATGTTATGATTTAGTTGCCAATTCTAAATTTATATTCATAATTAATATTTGTAACTATCCAAATGTCACACAATTCTGCATAGCCCCACATGATTTAGAGAAGATTTGGGGTTAAAGAAAAATCTTTTGGCCTGAATCACATACTGGATAATTTACTAATGTAATGTTTTTATGGAATTTGTAAAAATATTTGAATGAGGTCACTACCATGAAGTACATTCAATTTATCTAAATCTTAGAGAAAGTCAAGAGAAGGGAATCAGAAAACTGGAGAATGTGAGCAAAGAATGTATTAGGATGTATACACGCAAGCAACAATTCCAAAGCTAGAAATCAAATGTATATGTTCTGAACTTACATGGTGATAGATTTGATCTCCATAGATTCCCCTAGCAATTCTTAAGTAGTTTACCTAAGCCAATTTCTTATTGCCAATAATATTTCTCAGAAATAACCTCTTTTCACATTTATATAAGTCACAGAGGTCTATTTTATGAGAACACATAATCAGGCAAAATAAAATGTTACATAAAATGAAAAAAAATATAATTTGTTTTTTAGGAGTGTGTTAATGAGCCGCAGCAGAGCAATTCTTTTATCATATCTTAAAATTAAATAGATACAAGTATAGCTGCTGATTTATATTTCCCTTATTTGACTTTTTATACATATGCAATATTATTTTTAAGCTCATTTTGTATTCATGTGGATTGGATTGCAATTTAAAGTCTGGAAGGTTTGATTTCATTAAACATTTTTGCCTCAATCAAAAAGTCTGTATACACATGAATATTTTAAAACTGGTATCCATTTCTTTTAAAGCCTTCAATGTTGCATTACTAACTATAATGGCAAGGAAAATATACAATGGGATCTAACATAAAATTTTGTGAACAGGTTTACTGAATAATCTGGACTCAGTAGGAACCAAAGTCCAGAATAAAACAACTTTATTTTCTTATTTTTACTACTGTCTTTTATTCATGCTTCTCTGAATCTACATCCATTCTTCCTGGGAAAAAAATCTTGGGAAGATCCTTAGCTTTTGTGGATAATTTGCATTACAATTTGCAGTTGAGTCTAATACTTTCATCTCCACTAGCTGGGCTTGCCTCAGGCTCAGAATATGCAATGGTAGAAAAAGGGGAAAAGTTGTGCTTAGTGACTTCTTTCCACAATTTATACCTTGAGTTCCTTTTCCCCACTGACTATGCTGGCTCATGAATATAGAAGAGAAATGGAGAGCTTAGGGTGCAGAGAGGATCTTTCTTAATTAGGCCAGTTGTAACTTCTGTTGATGACATTTCTCATGGTATGCTTTTGTGAGTTCTTGCGGTCAATGACTATTACTTTCAAAATAAAACATCCAGGTTACTATCTCTAGTGTCCAATTTGGGGTTTCAGAATATTTCTTTAGAATGTGTGGGCACATATACCATGGTTTTCAGATATGAGACCTCATTCAAAATTCTAGATTGCCAGGAAAAATCTTGGTTGTCATCCTGTTATATATACTATTATGTAAGTTTCCATTTGAATAAACTATATTCGGGGATGCCCCAATAAAACATCACTTTTAAAGAAAACATTTAGGGATTTCAAGCTAGCAAAAAAGAGAATTTGAGTCAAGATGGCCCAGCATTCATACTTGGATATATTTCTACCACTTCAAATACATAGCAAGGTAAAGAAAGTATAGGAAGAAAAAAAATCCAGAAGACAAAGATAGGCTCAAATGGCATGAAATTTCAATGAGTGAAAGCCAAAAGGGAAACGCAAATCAGAAGTTGGGGCTAAAGGGTTGGGTCCACCGTTTGAAAGTGACCAGAGTGATCCTGTAGTCAGCCCCTAATGGCAGAAAAAATTGTCCATATTTTGTTGGGGGACCAAAGACAGCCATGCCCTTCACTTGAAATCAAGGAATAAGGTAAATAAAGCTCACTTATTGAATGAGAAGTTGAACAAGAAGAAGTAGCAACAACAAAACAAGGAAGACAATCACGGCTAAAGCTGTCTAGGGAGTTAGCTTTACAGAGGGATCAGGGCTGAAGTTAAAGGGAATCAGAGAGTTTTTCAATCAGAAATTAAACCAAACTGTCAATGGTTGTATGGCTAGGATAATGGGTTTCCAACCTCAATGGGGGAAGGGGATCAGGGAGGCAACTGCAAACAAGCTGACAGGAAGTCAACAAGAAAGAGAGAATGGGAGACAAGGGGAGAAAATCCCATAACTTGGTTCTCACTCAGAAGGAGTCTGTAAAACTAAGTACTTAAAACAGATGCACAAGTATAAAGATAGAAAAGACAACAACCTCAAAACTGGAATTTTAATTCACTTGAGATTCAATCGATCTTATACAACAACCTAATAAAGACTAACAATAAGTATGCTCAGTAATAATGTCCACTTAAAAAGAGCATATCATAGCAGATACATACAAAAATAGGCTGACATGAAAAATAATTAAAATTACAGTAATTAAATTCTGTAATCAGTAAAATGGAAACCTCAATAGATAGGAAATATTCTAGATTTGATACTGGTTAAGGAAAGAAATAGTGAATTGGACAATACTCAGCAAGTCACCAGTTTTACAGGTAAGTTTTACTATCTCTTCCAAAGAACACATGTCCTCTAATGTTCACAAAATGCTTCATAGAAAAAAAGAATAGAAAGCTATCCACTTCTCTTTATAAAGTTAATATAATTTTGATAACAAGATTAATAAGAATAGTACAATTAAATCATAGACTTGTCTCATTTATAAGAGGTGAAGTATCTTAAAACAAATATCAATAATCAAAATAAAAACATATATTAAAGTGTTTTTAAAATATAAAAATCAATGTATTAAAAAGTAAAATTACCCTAGAAATAAAAGACTATTTCTGTATCAGATAGTCCAATCTTGTAATTTATAAATTAGCAGATCTCAGGAGTTAAACTTATATAATCATCACAAGAGAGGGGTGATTAGACATTCATTTATTGAAAAACAAACAACAACAGCAACAACAAAAAACTGTCCCCAGTTTACTGGGACTCAAAAGACATGCCCTTAAATTTCTTTTCTTGCAACCCCCTAACATGCTCTCCTTATCTTCTTTGTCAGTTTAATTTTTCTCTATGGAACTTATAGCCATAAAATGTACTATATATGTTACTTCATTTACATCTGCTTTTTTCTAGTACAATGTAAACTTCAGGGTGGCAGAACCTTTGGTCTGTTCATTGTTGTGTATTTAACACCCAGAAGGTTGTCTAGGATCTACCAGTTCTCTCTTCCTGATCCAGCTGTCACTCATATTTACATTCAATAAGATAGTGAAACTCCCAAGTGTGATCTGAGGGTCCCTGCCTCTTGTCAATCTTTTTCATTACCTTTCTGAGACACAGTGAAGATATAAAAATTAAATAAGAATTTAGAAACTTTAGAAAAAAGTAAATTTTAAATCTGTGAAATAAAACCGTAAGTGGGGGATTATATCTTAAATGTCTTATTTTCTCTAGCAATGTAATTTTATTATGTTTTCTAAAAATATTAGTGTGCAAAAATTAAATTTTTTTAAAAAGTCTCCCTGACCACAAGTAATTTAAGTAGAGAACTTATCAGATTGCCTTATTTTTCTTTTCTTGACTTCCCAACTAGACTCCTAGTTCTTTAGCAAAAGTAGTATCTTTTGTTTTCTGTAGTATGTAATACATATTTGTGAAAGCATGAATGGGGTTGATTTCCAGCTTTTAAATTTCACATTATTAATATAAAGTATAATATATCCAACTCATGGACTTTTATCTAAAAAATATAGATGTAAAACTCTTTGGCATGGTTTGGATTCTATTGCATTCTTTGTATGACCAGGAGGAAGCTGGTGCCATTATTAGGATTAGGAGCAATAGTAGTTTACATGGAAATATGATAAATATACTTTAAATTTAATGGAAATAATATAGTACTTTAAAAGTGGAGAATGAGAGGGCTGTGAAGAGTCTGGAAAATTTATCATATAAAGCATGACTAAAGGAAGTACTGGAGTCTTTACACATGAAAATGTAAGGTGCAGTAACATAACCGTCTTTAGATGTGAAGAAGGTTTTGTTTAACTATAGGAACTGATTTTATATTAGGCCATCATACAAATTAAATTTCAAAAATTATAAGGGTTGTCTTACGAAGTAGAGAATTCTCAGTATTAGTAATTTCCAAACATAATCTGGAAGACCATCTGCCTTTTGGTAAAAGATTAGACTAGAAGTTATTTAAGGCACTTCAACTCTAGGCTGTTAGGAGTCTGTGAATGAGATAGGAACTGACTGAATGCCCCAAGATAACAGCTAAAATTTGCTATCTCTTTACATTAAAAATCAACATGGTGCTACAAGACAGCTACAATTTGGAATTAGGTGGAGACAAGAGAAGGCAGCTAACATTTAATAAGATTCTACTCTACCCACATCCTGAGATAATTTTCTAGAATCTCCTCATTTGAGACTTTTAGTATTACAACAATGGAGCATTTCTATTTTCTACTTGATGAAACCAAGGCTCAGAGAAGTTGAATTATTTGGGTGTCTATAGCTGGTAAATGGAAGGGTTAAAACGGAATCTGTCTATCCACAGCCAATTCGACTGCTAAATTGAACTTCTTTTCACAAAACCTAGCTGTCTCCATACTCAAGATTTCTTTAGATCCATAAAAATTATATTTTTATCCCCAAATGATTTAAACTAAAGGTCACGATAAAGCCATGACCATAACCATCTCATATTTAATAGGATTAGCAGCCACTGTAAAAATTCCAAACCAGATTACGATAGCAAAATTCAGGAAAATGTTTAAAATTTGTAAAAGTGTCTTGTCTTACACAGAAAATCTAACAATGCCTTTACATGTACCTTATGTGATTCTAAATTAAGGTTTACATTTTCAACATCAAGCACCTGAAACCGAATTTGTCTGATATGGAAGCCACAAAGATAGAACACAAATGGAGGCAACACAATGCATGGGGAGCCTGGGTTTGGACAAACTGTTGAATTAATCATGTGATAGCCGAGGGAAGATGTGGGAGAGAAGAAAAATTTCAACTGTGCAGCAAAGCTACTCCATGTTCTTATGAAAATATATAACTAAGCAAATTGACTCAAAGGACCAAGACGGTGATAGAGCATGAATGATCTCAGGCCCAAGATCATATAAGGGAGGAATTCATTTTAAAATACAACTTAAAATATAAAATCTCAACCTACCTAAATAGATAATCCATTTCTAATCTAGGAAAACAAAATCTGAACTTGAGCTTCAGGTTCCTGAATCCAACCACCACAGGACCCTGCATACCAACTTGAGTTAATTGGATGTTTATGAAGTGACCTCCAGTGATGCCTTCAGGAAATTCATGTCAATAATGAAGCATCTTTCTAAGCATTACTTATAGAGAAATAACTGAAAAATCAGCAGACCTTTTATGGAATAAGAAAATTACTGCCTTCTTAAGAGAAAAGGAACCTCAATAGTTTTCTAGCTTTCTTTGGGGCTCTAGAATTAGATGTTTCCCTCCTGAACGGTAGATTGCTTTCTTTCTATTACAGAAAATCCATACTGCGACTATTAAATTATCCAATTTATTTTTTGTTATTCCATAGCTAAAGCATACAAAATAAACATTAGTGAATTTATTCCTTTGCTTTAGTTGAAAATACAATTTTTATTAAAATATTTGTTATAATTTTCTGTAACTTTTTAAAGAAAGACCAATAATAAGTAAAGTGATTTTGCCATCATTAACTTCTAAAAGGTACAATTTAGTTCCATTTATTGTAAACTGCTCCCCAAGCAGAATTTATCGTATATTTAATGTCAGTATAAATATTAAAGGCATATTCAGTTTCCCAGCTTTTTCCTCATGAGACTGAAAGTCAAAATTTCTAGAGAAGATAAATGCCCTGGTGTCTTTGATAAACAGAAACAGGAAATAATAAGGCATTATGGTAGACCATATTTGGAAAAACTTGACTAAGAAAAACCAAAAACCATACGGTACACACACACAGAAGTGCTTCTCTTTTCTCTGAAATGATGCAAATTAAAAATGAAGTCCGTGTCCACGTAAAAAGTGCCTTACTACTGTGTATTTTAAGATTCCTAAAAATGCATGCAAAAACATTGTTTGGCCTTCATATTAAACAAAAAATATACTAGCAAAAATTATGGAGGCCATCAAGTAACCTGTCAAGGAATAATATTGTGGTACCATTTTGTGTATTTGTAAAACTAAGCACCAATTTTTTGCAGATGGCCTGCCTTTGAAGCAACACTAACAGAAAGCATCGTAGTGGTTACAGTGAGAAACCTCTCATGGTATTAATCAAAATAATTTTTAAAACGTCATTTTGACAAGCTGAATTTATTCCTCCTCAATGCACATCAATATTTATTAAATAAGAACAAAGCATATTTATCTTATAGATGTTTCAGGTAATATCTACATGCAATATTTTCTTCCATTTTCAAATGGACTCAAAATAGTAATTATATAATCCAAATTTGGAATTGTTTACTTAATAATTCATAAAGAAAAATTTGTTATGTTCCTTTAGTCAATTTGTTGCTGAGATATTAATTAGCTTTTAAATATAATTTTTATATCACACTGGAAGACTGATCAAGTTATTGATAGGTGATCATCTTGACACCTATGGCTTTTTTCATAGTTAAAATTTTATGTATGAAATGAGTGAGACTGAGTGAGATAAAGATAGTTTTTTATCATAGAGGACAAGAATCATTAGTAAAACGGGATGTGAAGAAAAAAATGTGATTATTATTTATTATTGCTATTTATTTGGGTTGAAAAGCTCCAGAATCTCCAGTCTTGTGACTACCAGACTTTTAAAAAAAATCACAGAACTCTTAAGACATATGCTATCTAAGGCACCACTGTCCAATAGAACTCTCTAGGATGATGGAAATATTCAACAGTTTTTTTAACACCCAATAAGATAGTCAAAAGCCCCATGTGTCTTTTGAACATTTGAGGTGTGGAGAATACAACTGAGAAACTGAATTTTACATTTTCTTTAATTTAATCAATTTAAATGTGAATAGTCACAAGAACCTAGTACTGTAGAGTGTGGGTTATAAAGCCCTATGTCCATGTCCCCTTGGTTCCAGATTTCTAGAATTTCCAAGAAAGTGTGGTCAGAAAGAGCAAATCCGGTAGCACTAATATAGCACTTTTCCATCTAAAAAAACTGGTGAAACTGACCCTCCCATTACAATTCCAAATGACCCTGATATAGCTCAAGATCCTCACAGAAAAATACATTACAGTGCACGATGGACCAAAATAAACTGGAACCTTGGTACGTTTGAGTTGCTCTAAAAATAGCATTCTCCCCACCCTATTCCTACCTAATCCCCACCCCCCCCCACAAATTCCCCACAAAACCAAAAACCAAAACACTGCCAGACTCATCAAGATCTCTGAGGCTTGTACCTCTTGAACAATTTCAAGATCAACAGACCAGAACTGCCTTTCCTCTCCACCCACGTGGTTGGGAGGTTCCACTCTATTCTCACTGAAATTCTTGGACTTGCTCTTCCATGCTAACTGGCTATCACTGTCTCCAGCTGGACTCTCAACTTTACCTCTAAATCCTTTTCACAATTTCTATTCCCCATGCTCAATCAGAGAATGACTTCTGACTTTGGCCTTCTTTTTTAAAAAGTTTTTGCTTTTAAAGTATTATCTGCCTGCCAATCTTATCTACTCTCACAGCCTTCATTGCTAAGTTTACATAGGTGTATCTTCCTAATGTCCACTCCTACTCTTTCCGAAGTTCCAGTCCAGGATTTCTAGCTAACAGTTACATATTTCACCCTGAATGCCTTGGCACCAGTTCCAATTCAAGACATTTTAAATTGAACCTTTCTTCCTTCCAAAAACAATAATAGCAACCAAAAAACAAAGCAAAACAAAAAAAAATGAAAAAACAAAAAAACAAAAACAAAAGAAAACCAAACCAAACATACAAAAAACCCCCAAGCTTTTCACAGTCTCTACCCTATTTCGCTAGTGATTCCAGTTATCCATGATCAAAATCCTTGTCTGTGGCTCCTTTCTTTCATTCTTAAAGTTTGAAGCATCAAAGTGGTTAAATTCAGACCTTAGATTCAGGAGAGAGGGAAGCTGGACTTGACCCCTCGTCCCACCATTTACAGCGTGGATAACTCGGTTATATTACCCCAATTGTCTAAACCTTTGCCACAAACAATGAAACTAAGAATAACTGACATTTGTAGAGTTAGTTCAAAGTACCTTATGTCTATTAATACCTTTAGCCTTTACAACTCTATGAGGTAGATTCTATCATTATTTCTTTCCTATAGATGTGAAAACTGAAACACAGAGAGTTAAATAAGTTTCCAAAAGCCACAGGAGTAAGAGGCTGGGATGCAATCCCAGACATTCTGGCTCCAAGACTGTAACCACCATACACACTGTCTTCCTGATAATAACAGCTTATCTCATAGTATTGCTGTGAGGATAAAATTCAATGAAGTCTATAAAATACTTGTCAATATCAGTTGCTATTATCATCATAAATTTCTAGATCACCAAAGTCAGAAGTAACCTTTTCCACTTTATGAATTCCTAGAGCACTTACTCTTGGATCACATGTCTTATATACTGCTTTGTACTACATCACTTGACAAGTATGTCTTACTACACCATATAGATTATAAAACTGCTTGAAGCTAGAGATAGTGTATAAAATTATCGTATGTTCAGTAACTATGAAGAGAATTAATGGATGCAAAGGACTTTTACAATTTGTTATTATGACCAACGTCTATTTCACAGTCACTTAGATCCTGGACCTTGGTTGTCCTCCAGTTTATAGACGGATGAACTGCTCGCTCTGACAATTCACGCTTCTCCAGCTTGTGAGACCTTTGCCTGAGCTCCTCCTCCCTATATCGAAGTACTTCCCAGCTCCTGCTCAGCTGTTTCCAAAGCAAATGCCAAAGCAGGCTTACTCCTGTATTCTACATGCTGTATGTACCTCAGGTTCGTCTCAGCTCGGTCTCAGCTCGGTCTCAGCTCCCCAGCACGCCCAATCTCCTCTGTCCTTACTGGTTCCGGAATGTGCTCAAGGGCCTCCAGCTTAAACACAGATGCCATGCTCAAAGATTAAACCCCCAATCACCTCGACTACAAAGAACATGTTTGGAATTAGCAGGAAAACTCTAACTTGGAATGTACTTTCCTATCATTTCCAAATAGATAGTCTCTGAAAATCAACAGGGAGGAGCTACATTCTTGAGTGTTAATTATGCTGCTTATTAAAACATAATACTCAAAATTCTCAAAAACTATAGACATAGGAAGTTATCTCCAGTATAGGCTAAAAATGCTAATTACAAAAGAATGCATACAACATGAGCCAACTGATGTATGCAAAGATGTATATATGCAGAGAAAAATGTATAAAATTTTGTATACCAAAAATGAGCATGATTTACAGAAATTATAAATAATTTCTCTATTTCTTGTTTAGCTGCATCTTCTATTTTTTACCATAAACATTTGCCATTCATACAATAAATATAGCATTTAACAATCTATCAAGCAGCAACATTTTCATTAACTCTTGCTATTGTTTCCAGGGCCATAAAATCAGCGAACTATCTAGCAGTATTTTACATCAGTAATCTGAAGCAACAAATTTTGCTATACTTTTTTTTTCCCCCTTTAGGATCTTTCCTAACATCCATTTTTCAGGCAATTTTTAATTGTTTTTTTTTTCTTCCTGGCATCAGCTACATGGATCACTGATGATTTATATGCTACTTTAAATGTATTCTAAATTTCAAGGACCTTTTTGCTCAGTCTTTATATATCTTTCTTAGGCAGCCAATTTTGCTGGTCCCTTGAGTTGTTGCTTAAAAGAAGATTTGCTGTCCACATGCAGGTTTTTTATACCATCCACCGAGAAAACAGAGTAGTCTCAAAGCTGGGTGAGTCATTTGGGTTTTACATAGGTCCTTTTAAAAAACAAATTTGCCATTTCCTTTGGAGGAATAATAAAGTTTAAGTGGCATGTAGCAATTAACAAATTAAATGACAAGCCTTCCATATGCCCATACTGAAAGAATTTCTAACGCTATAAAGAAGTATGAAAACAAAATATATAAATTTTTATACAATAAATGTGGTCTTTAAAGACTGCTCACCAGCACGTTGTATTAACATAGCAGTCCAGTTATACAATGTTCCCACCTAAAACCAAACCAGTCTGTTTTCTAAAGTGAAGTAATGCTGATGGCCAGAGTTTCAGCCCAGCGCACTGATCAAACATGAATAATTCTAGATGGAGCTGTGATAGTAAAAATCTGCCTGCACCTCCATAAAGAAAAACCTCAGTGAATAGGACCAAAAAAGCAATCCAGAATAAGAAGGCAGGCAATGAGTATACTGCACAGACAAATCTGTACGAGGAAAAATATATATGCATACAAAAAACATTTTAAATGAGATATTCAAAATTGTGTAAATACTCTAATGTCTTTCGGTGGTGGCATTTTAAGAGGTTTGCAATTCAACCCTTGCTATCAGTTTCAAAACTGACTCTTTCAGATTTAGGGCTAAAAATTATTCTATCTAAATATCTGCAGAAGGGGCGCCTAGGTGGCTCAGTGGGTTAAAGCCTCTGCTTTCAGCCCAGGTCATGATCTCAGGGTCCTGGGATCGAGGCCCGCACTGGGTTCTCTGCTCAGCAGGGAGCCTGCTTCCTCCTCTCTCTCTGCCTGCCTCTCTGCCTCCTTGTGATCTCTCTCCCTCTGTGAAATAAATAAATAAAATCTTAAAAATAAATAAATAAATAAATAAATAAATAAATAAATAAATAAATATCTGCAGAAGTTTCAAGTTTCTGCCCCTTAGGATTGTCATAACGGAAGCAGCTACAGAGAAATATGACTTTCCACTGATTGGAGGACTTGTGCCCAACAGGTTCTACCTAAAGAAACTTTAAGTGTAAATTGATGTATTCTTTTTCACCATTTTTTTTTCTTGAATAGACTCCTGGACTAAGAATCTGGTAAAGAAACACAAGATTTTCAATTCTTGGTCCATACATTCTGTACCATATGCAGCAGGGTATGAGGAAGAGCTTAGACTTGGAGTGAGAAGTCCTGATGTTCAGTCCTCACTGTGTGACTTATTAACCCTGTGACTTTGCCAGTCACATCTCTGCTTTATTTTGGGAATTTCTTTTTTTAAAGATGTATTTATTTATTTGAGAGATAGAGAATGAGTGAGCAAGCATGGTGGGGAGGGGCAGAGGGAGAGGGAGAGAGAGAATCTTAAGCAGGATCCACAACCAGTGTGGAGCTGGACGCGGGACTTGATCTCACAACTTTGAGATAATGACCTGAGCCAAAATTGAGAGCCAGAGCATTAACCAATGGAGACACTCAGGTGCCCCTATTTGGGAATTTTTAAAATGATATTTTGTCATAGGAATTTTGGAGGGGTTGATGTGAATGAAGTTACATACAAGATTGTGCAGTAAGCTGAAAATGCCATAAGGGAATATTTGGTGATATTATTATTAATCCTATCTCTCTGATAATAGGTATGGAATGTGAAGGATGGGAGTGAAACCTCTGGATTTTATACCTGTGTTTAATCTCTTATAGCATTTACATATCTTGGTCCTGGACTCATTCTCGTGACTCTATATTTCATATATTTACAGAACAGGGTTGAGTTCAATTTGTTGCTTATATCAAATTTATATCTCTGTATCTTGAAAGCTCAAGCAGAAACAATTACAACAGCAGAAAAAAATAATAAACACTCATCATTCAGAACTTACTATGTGTCTGAGACGATGATGGGTGCCTTTAATTCTCTAGTAAATTCCCCACAATGACCAGACTTATAAACAGGAAACTGAGATATACTGAGGGCTAATTAATGTTGCCCAAGGGGATTCAGGTAAGTGCTTTCCTGCCTTTCTACATTCTTTGGGTGTGATCATAGTCACTCTTATTCTTCATCATATCAGACCGGAGTTGAACTTTGGAGATAAAGCTAACAGTACCTTCACCAAATCACTTTCTGTTTTTTTCTTTATATATCTTAACAGGTGGCAAACATAAATTCAAACTCAAATTTAGAAGTGCAGGTATGAGAATAGACTATTCTTTTAATGAATTGTATGGTTCCCAAAATACACCTTTATGTTGTATATCTGGAGGTTAGTCATTTTTATAATTTTTAATGCGCTAAAATATACATAACAGCACAGAATTGATCACTTTAGTCATTTTAAGTGTAGAGTTTTGTGGCATTAAGCACATTTACACTGTTGTGCACCCATTACCACTATATATCTCCAGAACACTTTCATCATCCCAAACTGAAAATCTGTACCTACTGAGTAATAACTCCTCATCTGCCCACTCCCTCGCCCCATGGTAACCACTGTTCTACTTTCTGTCTTTATTATTTGACTATTCTAGTTACTTCATAGAATCATACAATATCTTTTCTTGTATGTCTGGTTTATTTCACTCAGCATAATATCTTCAAGGATCATCCCTGCTCTAGTATGTATCAAAATTTCATTCCTGTCTAACGTTGAATAATATTCTAGCATTTGTATATACCACATTTTGTTTTTCCATTCATTCATTCATTCATCATTGAATATCTGAGTGGCTTTCACCACAAAAATGGCTCTCACAAAGAAGGTTGCAATAAACTAATAAGGTAAATAACGAACTGCTCAAGTTCCTGTTTTCTAATTCTTACTTATGCCTCCAGAGTGTTAGCCTTCTTTTGATACAACAGATCACATATATTGTATCTTTGGGGAATAGAATTCAGTAATTCCTTGATCTCTTTATATAATATCAGTGTGAATTTCATCAGCCAATAAATATAGTTTAACAATTTAACTGCTTTCTGCTGCCCATGCTGAATAGATTACATTTTTCTTACCATTATTCTTGCAACTTAGAATACTAATCTTTAAAATATATGGTAAAAAAAATTACTTTTATTAGAAAACCAGTTTAAAACTCATATTTTATATACATGAAATGGTTGGAAAATTTTCAAGTTCTCAAATTTTAGAGAAAGAATTTTCAGAATTAAAATATGTTATTTCTCACTTGATAGCTTATATACTCATTAACATCAATTTAAGCTAATAATATCTTACCCCAATTCTAATCCATAATTTAAAAATATCAATTTTTGTAATTCTATATATACTTCTCTATAGTTCATCAACAATACTTTATAAAAGCAAAAATAAGTGTATTTCAGGTAAAGCTTAAAACCTTAGGGTCAAAATTAGGAGATACCTATTCATATAAGCAAAGGTACCAACTTTACTCAAAACAGAAATGACTTCATCCAAGTGGATTAAAGTTATCATCCTTTCATCTAATTATAATGCTAAAATCTTATTTATTGAAGCAAAACTATAAAAATATGAATCATTTATCACATATTTTTATAATTCAGCATACAACTAAGGAATGTAGCATAGCTTATAAAATCATATAAAAACATAGCATAAGAAAGACAGGACAGAATATTCAAATATAGAAAATATGATGTGCTCTAATACCATAGACAATAATTTATATTTTTATGGCCTATTTTCCCCACAACAGGCTTATAACAATATTAAATCTATCTAGAATCAATGCCTTTTTATGTCCTCACACTTCATATGTGCTGCTGCATGATATGATTTTGGTGCTGAATAAAAGTACATTTCCCAGATAAATAAACTGTGGCATACCCAGACAATGGAATATTATTCAGCACTAAAAAGAAATGAGCTATCAAGCCATAAAAAGACGTGGAAGAAACTTAAGTATATATGACTGTGCAAAAAAAGCCAGTCTAAAAAGGCTACATACTATATGACTCCAGCTGAATGACATTTGGGAAAAGGCGGAACTCTGGAAACGAGAGTAAGACCGAGAGTTGCTACAGATGAGCAGAGAGGGAGGGATGAAAAGGCAGAGCCCAGAGGATTTTTAGGGCGGTGAAACTACTCCATATGATACTCTAATGGTGGATTAATGTCATTACACATTTGTCTAAATTCACAGAACATGGGGCACCTGGGTGGCTCAGTCGTTAAGCCTCTGCCTTCGACTCAGGTCACCATCCCAGCGTCCTGGGATCGAGCCCCACACCGGGCTCTCTGCTCCGTGGGAAGCCTGTTTCTCCCTCTCCCACTCCCCCTGCTTGTGTTCCCTGTCTTGCTGTGTCTTTCTCTGTCAAATAAATAAATAAAATCTTTAAAAAAATTTCACAGAACACAGTCAAGTGCAAGCCCTAATGTAGACTGTGGATTTGGGTTTTAAATGATGTGTCAGTGCAGGTTCCTCAGCTGTAACAAATGTGCCACTCTGGTGGGACTTTGAAAATGGAGGAATCTATGCATGTGTGGAGGGTAGGAGGCATATGGGAAATCTCCATACCTTCCTTTCAGTTTTTCTCTGCACCTGAAACTGCACTAAAAATAAATTCATTCTGCTTCCATTCCAGACTTGGTTCCAGGTAATATAAAAAGGTGAAAGTAAATAATCCCAATACTTTATTGAGGGTGGTTCTTTCTAGTTCCTGTACCTAACTAGATTTTTTTACAGAGTAATTCAAAAATTTCTTATTTGTTTTATCCTTCTGTGAAACCTCAAGGTAACACTTTTCACAGGTTTACATCAAGCTTTTCTTATGGAAATTTCAAAATTTGCTCTTCTTTGAATAAAACTTTCTAGGGTGTGAGTATATTCATATGTTCATAAATTTACTCTGCGACACTTGCTCTTGTGATACTAACATGTATTGACCACTACTTGCTAGATATTATGCTACATAATTTAAACATTTAGTTTTAACTATATAAAATTTTGGATGTTTATTTTTAATCTATAGAAAGGGAATTTCCTACGGCTCATTGTAAGATCTTTTTAAGCCCCTTTATTCCTCATAAAGACCATGGAATGCTGATACAACTGCTATTTTATTTACAGATTGTGAAATTGAGGCTTAGAGATGTGAACTGTGTATCTTGCTTGAGGTTACACACACAGTAAGCAACAAAGCTACAAAATGAGAGTAGCAATCTGACTCTACAGGTCATTGAAAGAACTCTACTGCATTATAGCAAGATAATATACAGTGAAGTATATTTTGTGGGGGTTTTTTCTTCATTTCTGAGCTCCTTCTCTAGGATTATCTACTCAAAGGAGCTCACTTCTCAAAGTAGGGCCTCATCACAAGCAGCAACACGAACGTCACCTGCGAGCTATGAGAAGTGCCAAATCTCAGGCATCATGATACTGAGTCTTCATCTGGATTGTAATGAGATTTCCAGGTGATTCCTATGTCCCTAGAAGTTTGAGAAAAACTGACCTAAGCTATCTTAATTTTTAAGACAATGGGAAGATGCAAAACCCTTAATATAGATTCCGATAGGTAAAAAAAAAAAGTGTATAAGTAATACAAATGTTCTGTAACCCTCTATGTCCAGTGGAAAATAACATTTTATATGTAATTGGGTTCTACACAAAATGAATCTTACAAATGCATGCAACCCCTCCCATCCTTTTTTCTCCACACAAATCTCTTTAACTTATTCAGGGACTGGATATCTCTTATATCCCAATATCCACGACAGCGTGTCTTTGTTTGCTGTAATACATGCTTTGTTTGTTTGTAATATACGCAAAAGGTGGCCTTCCCTTTACTCTTAGATCATGAAGGCTTTGGATAGAATCCCTGACATGGTGACATGGAATATTTTTTCCCACTAGATGGCAGTAACAGCAATTTAATAATACATTTTATAAAGCAATTGCCAGCTTGCCACATGCAAACAATGACTCTTTGTGAGGGTTTCATGAATTGCTGGTTTTAATATAGGGAGCAAGGACTTAGTGACAAATTAGAGAACACTTTTCTCTATTGATGTCTATGTTTAAATTTCATTTTGCTTGCTTTCCAAAATTAAAAACAGTCTTGTTTGCCCATCTCTTACCCTTAGCTATAAGAATCAGCTATTAAGAATAATTTTCACTTGTAAGAGTTCGAAAAACACAAGTGGTTGCTAAAATAAGATACTTTGTTAACCTAACTGTCAATAAATTATTTCATTATTCTAGTTTGTAAAGAGATTTTTTTCAATTTCTTCTCTATCAAAGACCACACATGTATAATTTCTAAGTGTAGGAATTCAAGATTTTCAAGAGAAATCATATAAAATAATATTTTATTAATTTTTTTCTAATCAAGTTTTAGGGATCACACATATAAATACTATATACTATAGAAGTTAAGCATTAACAGTGAGGAGAAACTGGGTTTATAGTAAAATAATAGGATTTTATAAATGCAGTTCTATTGACATTCTATTTTGTGTTTGAATATGACTTCTTGCATGCAGAATGTTTTCACATAAATATTTAAGTATTTCTTAGAGAAAGGAAGAAGTATATTAATCAAATATAAGTTCCTTTGGGGATATAATTAAGCAACTTCATTGTAATCCTGATGCTTCCAGGAGTAGAAAAACAATGCACTTTACTATTAATCAGCCTTGTTTTATAAAGATCTATGTTAAAACTGCAAAAGTCTTAGCCACTGCTTCTCAAACTAACTACGGTAAAGAGCCAGACTATGATTTTTTTTTCCAAATAGTGATGAACTGATACTTTCAAATTCATAATAACAAAAACAGATTAGAAACATTAAATAAAAAACTAACAAGTCCATTTTATTGAGTCAACAGATACAAAATAACACCGATAATGTTTTATAAAAATGTTTAAATGCTTATTCTTAATTTTTATACTTATGTTTTCTAATTGGTATCACAGCATTCTCAGAAGGATCTGGTCAGCAGCTCACACTTCATATAATCCTACTGTAGATCACCTCCTAGCAAGTGAGCCCCATCTACTGGGAGCTTAGTAGTTTTAAGTAACCAAATGTAGTAAAAACCGAGACTAGTTAGCTTTTACCATTGCAAATTTCTAGGGAAGGGGCCAACTTGAAGACCAAACTGGGTGTCTTGTTTAGTCTAACAAAGGTAGATTATTTTACTTTTCTTTTCAAATTTGGTTCTTTGGTTACATGGAATACTATAGTAATTTTGCAATGAGATACTAGGTAGTATGAAGAATACTTCTATGTCACCACTGGATTTACCCACAGCCCGAGATGGGGGCTCACAATCTGATACTCCCTGACACAGGCGTGAATTCTTTGCTTCCAGCTGGGGTTCCCTTGAGTCTTCACCTTCCTTGTCTCTGTGTCCCTCTCCCACCTCCCACTCTGTCATTTTTTCCCTCCCACATGAGTACTCATGACTGCATTCTCTTCCAGGGCCAGATCGAGACATTAAACAATAGCAAGTTCTACTGTTAGTAAGAAAAGCAGAACCCTTGCCTCTGCTTGCACGACATAACAGTTTCTAGAAGTCAGCTGATCTGTGTACACTCATTGGGTAGCAGGATGAAAGGCCAAACAGCTCTCTATGGTGACATCTTTCAGAAGGCACTTTGTGCTAGGCTGATGGCAAATAGGCCTTAATGTATGTTTTTATTCGTGAGATCTCAATTTTGTTGGGACACTGTCACATTAACTTTCTAAAGACTAATATAATTTTAAGACTGTTCCACAAAGATTTATGAAAGCATATCTATATCGATACTGATACAAACAGTTTGGAGGTGTTTGATGTATGTGAAATGAACTTTTGTGATATACGTTTTACATTTAAAATCCAAAATAATTTCGGTGTCAACTTTTACTAATCCCATATAATTTAGCTGAGACTAGACTGAATTTCAGCCCTACAAGATTTCAAAATTGGCCTTAGATATGTAAATTCATTTATCATAAAATTGGAAATGTTTACTTAAAGACAAGTATTCATTAGGTCAGAGTATTCCAAAGTATTACTAGTACCTTTTATGATTTTAAACACTTTATTCTTCTACTTTAGTATACAAAATAGGGGATATGCTGAAATTATCCAGTTCACTTACACACAAGATCGGTGAAATTTCCAAGGTATATAAATTGGGTTGTCAGACCTAGATCTGAAAACCGGGACATCTGTTTCTTCATGTGCTTAATGGCCTGCTTTTGTTCATTTTGTTACTATATTAAAGGTGTATATTATAAATATCAATCAGTATTTGAAACTCAAGTTAAAATTAGCACTATTTGTCATTCTGTCAGGCTACAAAGAAAATAACATACCCTCCGCTCCCCCAAAAAACAAAACAAAATACATACACACTCACAAAATAAAAAAACTCATATAAAACTGATTTGTGTACCAAATAAGCCCTTTGTTACAGAGCAGTCCTCAGGAAACTAAAGAAACAATAAGTTGAAAAACAGCTTACAAAAGAACAGTTTTCAATGTATACCCCATGGATTGTGTACCAAGCCATGGATTTCAAAGAGCACAGTTACTGTGATGCATGGTTGTGTATACATATGTACCATTCTTAGCAACTGAGGCTGAGCACTGAAAAAAATTCATACAAAATAATGATACACAGAAAACAGTCATATCTAAGGATTAATTGGAGCTTTAGAAAGTCAACCTAAAATGAACATATATATTTGAGGATCAGATTTTCATAGAAATGGGGGAAGCTTGATTAGACCTCAATTTTAAAAATGTAAAAAGAAATGTAAAAATAGGTTTATTTTATCTGTTAGTTTTCTTTAAATTAGGTTATAATTATAACTTATGCTGCAACTTTAGAATGAACAAAGCAGTGGATGTTATACGTATTTTTCTTAAATGATTCTATGTAGTACAGCATACCCCTAAATCCTTTATGTTTGGCTTTAGCAAGGGAAGAGGGTCATACTTGAAAAACATTTGGGGGACCATCATTCTTCCTAAGGGCATTGTTTTTCCTTAAGTCTTTTGATAATGTTAATGATGATGATGACAAAGAGGATGAAGATAATAGTATTTACAGAAAACTCACTATATGACAGTATTGTTTGAAATATTCTACACACAGTCTATTCTGTTGTGAGGATTAAATACATTATAAATCAAACATCATGGTATTCAGATCATTCTATTTAAAAGCACCTACTGGAGGGGCACCTGGGTGGCTCAGGCGGTTAAGTGTCTACCTTCGGCTCAGGTCATGATGCCACCAAGATCATGGTCCCAGGGTCCTGGGATTGACCCCCACATCGGGCTCCCTGTACAGCAGGGAGCCTGCTTCTCCCTTTCCTCCCTGCTTGTGCTCCCTCTCACTATCTCTGTCACTATCTCTGTCTCTGTCTCTCAAACAAATAAAATCTTAGAAAAGTAAATAAAAGCACCTATTGGATACAAGTCCAGTCTTCTGAAGTACTACTGTAAGTATTTAACTGATCTTCCACTTTTCTCCCAGGCTATTCTTTACACAGCAAAGTGAACTCTTAAAAATCAAAATCAGTTTGTATCTCTGATCAATAGCCTCTGATGGATGGCTTCCCATTTGACTTAGAAAAAAAAAATCTAACATTCTGAACACGGCCAAGAAGAGCTTACATGGCCTCACCCCACCCTATTGGCCACTTCAGTATTGCTCAAATACGCCAGGCACCCTCTCCTTTGAAACTTAACTCGGGTACTTCACTTTGCCGGGATGCGCTTTCCTAGATACTAGTGCATAGTAAGTCTCTTCTCAGCTGCTACTAACTCAGAAAAACCTTTCCCAATCTCAAATAGATGATACGCTTCCCCTTATTTCCCACTCAACTTTATTTTTCTACACACTATTCATCAGTATCAAAAATAGAATGACATTTTTTATTTGTTTGGCTGAAGGTTAATGTCTACCCCTCCTCTACCCCATCACCACCACAAGAACGTAAGAGCCTCACTTGTCAGGACTTATGTTCACTATGTAACCCTACCACTTAGAAGATTATCCAGCACATAGCAAATATTCAATAAACAGTGGTAGATATTGAATCATTCTTGAATCGGATCATTGAATCATGCTTGTCAATTTTCTCTTCACACGTCAGCTGGGCTAATACTTCCGATCCCCAATGTTAACTCCCAATATAGTCTCAATGCCACAAATACATACGCACACACCATACCCACACCTAGAGACTTAAAAACTTGTGAACTTGAAAACCTTTTTAAAAGCATGATCTAGCTTTGTCATACTGTTGTGTTAAGATTTACATTTTATAAAATAAAAAGATTCTCTGGCCAAAAGTCAGATGGACCTATCAGTATGGAAGATACATCAGTATAATGTATAGAATGTATAAATATATAATAGATGTAATAACAGTATGTATGTAATATATTTAAATAATGAATATGTTACATTATAACACTTTATATAATACACATGTACAGCTTTCTAATGACCACTGCCATTGTGAACAAAATTGCTTAATGTTGTCATTAACTAATGTTATTTACCCTCAAACATGATTTTATTATGTTTATTTCCCTGAAATCATGTTCATTTGTAAAAGTCTATGGCTTAATTTATTTTTGCTCTCTTCATGCTGCCTAATCTTAAAAGAGAATCCTTAATATTTTAACCACTAAATGCAGTAAAATAGCAAAGCCATCCTCTAACTCATTCCTTTCTACTGAAACACATAATTTTATAATTTGATTCTTTTTTTCATCAAATGTGTTGTCTGAAAAATGCAACCACTACCTCATAGCAAAGCGGCATGTATTCTACTATAAGGATCAGGTATTATTGGAGCTGGATAACGACACGTCGCAGACAGATCAGCGCAAGAACTCATGTTTGCTGAATCATTACTCACTTCATGAATCTTGATATCTGTTCTGACATAAGGCCTCGGAGTCATTTTCATGACTATCAGAACTGGAATGAAAGTATCGCTGAGATTTGCAATGTGGGTACTTTCTAATTTATGGCTGTGATGGACACAGGACAGTGAACATCCAGATTTTTATTTTCTCTAATTAAAAGTTAGTGTGGCAAAGTATGGAATATTGTGCATATTAACCTGAAGGGATAGCTATAAAAAACAAACTGAAGAGTTATGCCCTTGGTATTTCATTTATAAAGACAAACATCAAAAGCAAAAATACCCCTTTCTGACAAAAGAGATGTTAAAATATGCATGTGTGCTTTCTGAGGTGGGAGAGACTCATGTAGTGAGGTAGAGGGCCGTCTGGCATACCTGGACATGGTCTACCTCAGGGAGGGGGATAGGGACCAAGAGAGGAGAAGGTTAGAAACCTTCTCTTTATAGGAGTCTGTTGTGAGTTTTACAACATACTGCTCTTATAAATGACATATCAATATAATTACATATATTTAAATATTTATATATACTGATATAATTTACTTATATGCACTTAGATAATTTAAATATATTATTATTATATACTTATATAATATATAATTACATAGCTATAAAACATGTAATGATATATTACTATCTAACCACTTAATCTCCATGTATGTATGTATTTGTGGGTTGTGCACACACATGTATGTATGTATATTTAAATTAACCAGTTGTTTTGAATTTAATGCTGTTTTTCTGTGTTTTTACTGAGGTTTTGTTAAGTGCATTTTTGTATCAGCTGTCTTTGGGTAGAAATCTTATAAACAGAAAAGTCTATTTTCATGTCAGGAGAGGAAGTAAACCTGTTGCATTAAAAAAATACTTTATTAAAGTGTTGGCTAATAATTTGGCCAGAATAGATATTTTAAATTATTCTAGTGAATAATGACCAAAGGTAAAATATTCTTCCAGTCTGTTGTGTAGGATATATGTCCATTTCAGAAGAAACATGTGGATGATCAAAATAGCTTATTATAAACATGAAACATAGTAAGATTCATGGTTTAAAAGAGCAATAGTAATATTTAAATATGAAATGTAAGTGTATTATGTTGGATCTTCTAACTCTAGTAAAGACAGAAGGGTTCTTATCATACCTATCTCACTTGGTGTAATACATAGGTTTTCTGACTGACAACAGTTTAAATCCAACATAAACATTAATTATTTTCAGCACAGCAAAAGAAACAACGTATTATTGTTGCTGTAAAAACACTAAGTTCACAAGCCTTTGCTCCAAAAGGAAAGATTGTTTCGGGGAAAAAAAAGATATTGAATTAGAAGGGAAATACTCTGTTGACTTTTCTCAAAAATAGGACTGGACTACAGCCTGCCAAATCCAAAAATGATTGACTAGCAGAGTTTAGTTAAAAATATTTTGGCTTCATATAAAAATATACTTTGAGGTCTAGAGGTTTTTGCTCACATTCTATGTGAGCACTAGTGTACAAAATTAGAATGGAAAAAAGTTGCCAAATACGCTGTCATACGTTTCAGTACAACATTAAAATGATAAGCCTTTCAAACCATTAAGACTTACTGTTATTTCTCCGTCATCTCTTTACAGTGCCATTGTAATGATCGATGGCCTGAAAGGAAAAGAAATGAATCAAGACATGGTCATCATTAAAAATGTCCATAAACTTGGCTAAGAGAGTAGAACTTTAACGTTCTTACAAAAAGAAAAACGTAAGTAGTAAGGTAATAGATGTATTCATTAATTCTGTGGGGGATCCTTCTATACTCTATATGCATTTCAAATCACCACAATGTATACTTTAAATATCTTATGATTTCATATGTCAGTTATACTTCAATACAGCTGAATGCAAAAAGAAATTCCTGAACTAACATACATCCAAAATGTTCGTTTTACATTTATTCAAAAAGAAATCTTAAAACAAAGCATCCTCATTAAAATGAGATGCCTAAAGAATTTAAGTATTTCACTGTAAATTCTGTTAGCTGGAACCACTTTTCCTATAATAAAAATAGTCATTCTCTTGGAACCCCTAAGCAGTATTGTACAATAATAGGATCACTAATATCAATAAATTACTTTGCTAGGAATTATCAATCCAACTCACTATATGTGTGCTAAGTTTGGAAATGTATGACTTCCAAAAATCAAAATTCACAAGAATCAAAATTAATAAAAATATTAAAACAGGTCCAACTAAACTTAAGTTTATATATGTTAACTCTGAAGGCAAACTGTGCTCTCCTTATTGTTGTTGTTATTTTTTATAAAATAGCATAAATTAATTTTAGAGAAAAAAGGTTGTCATATGGGTAAACACGTGAAATACCACCAATTAATTTTTTAAATATCTGTAAGTTTATAAACATTATTTTTTGAATCATAGGGGCTATTAGTGGAATGCTATTTTTTAAATAGTTTTATTTTAAAATGTTAAAATACATCATCATAAATTACATCTAATGTCTCAAATTTTAATATTTAAGTCACTGCTCCAGGTTTGTAAGAAATATTTTTAAATCAAATTTTTATATGCTTTATATATGATTAGCTTCCTTACCAATCTAATTTGCTGTCAAAGGCATTCAGAAATTAATTTATATATAAAAGTAACTAAAAGAATTTGAAATGAGGTGAGGATTTAGGGAAACATATACTGACTGATGAGGTTTTACAAGTTATATTGCAACTCTGTGAGAGAGAATCTACAAATATTAACAAAATGATTGATGGGCTGGTCCAGTTTTTCAAACAGCAGAATATTCATGTAGTCTGCAGAAAGAATGTTTTCCTTCATTGACCTCGTTCATTCACAGTTGGCAAAATGTTTGGAAACTAAACGATTGAGGAAGGCTAGAATCCTTTCCAGAGCATGAAAATGCAGAAAGAGGACAACAGAATCTAAGCTTCTAACCCAAATTTTCAAGATTTTCATTTTAAGCTGATATAGTCTCTCTCTCTCTCTCTGTGTTTGGCTTAAAAAAACCCTACACACTACATAAACAGTTCAATAATTTTTTTAAGAAGTACAGCTATTTATTGATGTATTTAATACTGAAGTGAGTACAGAAATATGGAGAACTTTATGAAGTCTAATATAAACTATTAAAAATCAAGTACTATTACATTTGTATCTGTAAAGTAAAATAATGTACAGCCAGTTTTACGGTTTTTACACTCCTAGTAGAACATAAAGGTAAGTAAACAAAGATCTATAATTAATTCTGTTAGTGCCTATAATTTAGTTTAAAATACTCTGGTAGATATAGTATGAAGTACATTAGTTTACCTTTAATTTACAAGCTAGAAAAAAAATTAAGATTTGAAGAATTCTAGTCAAGGATTCGCTCTCTAGGTTGTTTAGGATTTCAAGTTTCTTAAACAATAGTTTGAAATCTAGGGGCAACTGTGACAAATGCTTTGAATTTGCAAATATGGCTCTGTGAAATTATACACAGGATGGAGGGTTGATAACGTACAAAGAACATGACAGTTTTTCATTGGTGAGACAAGTGGGCTCCATGATGTGTGATTGGCTAGAAATATAGGGCAATCATCTCTTCATTCCAGGGACAACATGTACAAATCCTAGCAAAAGGCCAAGAGGCTAACTTCTTTGACACCTTAGATTTGGAATTCTATTTAATTTGTCACCCACTCCTCAATTAAGATGGCGCCTCCTTTGCCTGGTACTACTAGATGACTCATTGCTCTTGCCACCAGAATACTGTTGTGTTTGCTCAGCAGTGTGACTTTCTCCCATCCAAGTACTAACCAGGCCTGACCCTGCTTAGCTTCCAAGATCAGACAAGATCAGACACGTTCAGGGTGGAATGGCCACAGATAGCGGTGTGCCTTTCTTACAAGGTACTGGGTGGCATGCTGAAAAGGACAGAGAACAGAGACTACCTCAGATTAATGGAATGGGTTGTTTGGTGGATTTTATAACTGATTGTTAGTAACAGTTTGTATGTTTGCAGAAATTAATCTATAATGTATTTGGGGTTTTTCCTTTGTTTTTGACAAAACTACTTGGTAGAAAAGTCATAGAGAAGAGACATATAGTGTCTAGCTATCTTTAATTGTCAAGATGAAAATATGGACAGAAATCCCGACAACTGTTGAAAAACAAATTATCTTCGGTTAGATCACAGTATCAGTCTATGGACTGGAAGGTAACTCAGGTCCAGTGTTGGTAGAGAAAATATGTTGTGCTACAATAATAACCAATGTCCATTCTAGTGGCTTAAAATTACAAAGGTGTATTTGTCACTCCTGCTCAATGTCTATTACAGATTGGCAGAGGAGCTCTGCTAATCATAGTAACTCAGGTAAATAGAAAAACAGGGTAGCCACCATCTCAATTATGGAGAAAGATACAGGAAAGGCGAAGGAACACTGGCGATTAAATATTCTTGCCCCAAGTATAATACTTGTTGGCCTCAACTCCTTTCCTGGCCCACTTAAATTACAAGGATACTAAGAAATGCGTTACAATTCTATCATGTGCTCAGAACAGGGGAGAATCAGAAATATTTAGCAAACTTTAAAAGTACCAGAGCAATTCAGTGTCTAAAATTGAAACTGAGTTTTTCTGTTTGACTATATCCTAAAGCAGCAGTATATCCTAAAATGGTACTTTTTGGGAAAAAAAAAGATTAAATTTCACTTTGCTATTGAGTTCCTTAACTAAAGACCAAAATCTTTATGACTGAAATAAATTCTGTTCTAATGTAAGTAATCTAGAATATGAGTGGGCAGGTTTAACTATACATGATATAAAGTCATTAAAAATTTTTGCAAAGGGAGATTCTTAAAAAGGATAAAAAGACTATACTTTGTATTTACACACTATAGCAGGAGTGGCCAAATCTTTATGTGCATACTAGTAACAAGGAGTATCTGTTACAATGCAGATTCTTGGACCTTGGGCTAATATTATTATTTAATAGAACTAGTATTTAAGTGCAGGATTCTACATTTTAAAATGCACCCATTTAATTCTGATGGAGGCAGTTTTGGAACCAGATTTTGAGAAGCAAAACGCGTAAGCATGAAATTGAATTGGGGGAAGAGTGAGTAGGGCTTTAATCAATTCATGGCATATGAATTTACTTAGTTGCTTAAATTATATTATGAAACAAGGGAAGAACAGAACACCTGACTCAGCAGTCTCAAGATGAAATAGCCATGCATTGACATTTCTTCTCTGATTTGCATGAAAATTTTGAATAACTAATATGTAATTAATCTCCATTTAAATTATGAAGAACAGGGGCATACCATTTTCTTTACAGACAATTCCCAAAGTGATGTTTCTAGTCCAGACTCCTCTCTTGAGTGCCAAACTCAAATACCCACTTTTGACATGAAATCTCCATTTGGACAGACCTAAGAGACATCGCAATCTTCACATCTCCAAATCGAGATTCTTGACACTTGCCTCCCAAACTCCTTCTCATGAACCCATTTCCATCTCAATCAGTGACTCGGGTCAAGATTCTTTCAGTTACTCAGGTCAAGAACCTGGGAGCCATCTTTGGTGCCTCATTTTCTCAACCATTTTTCAATCAGTCAGCAAAGCCCCTCAGTGATTTCTTTGGAGGTGACTTCCAGAATCTGACAACTTCTTACCATCTCCTTCACTAATCTTGTCTTCGCTAACCCTTGTCTAACCTAAGCCACCATCATCTTTCACTTAAACTGTTATAATAATCTCCTAGTGTTCTCCTCCAAGATGTGCTGATAAATGTTTATTGATAACTTTCTTTATAAATAATAGATATTGATAATGTTATAAAAGACAGAAAAGGAAGGAGAGAAAGAAAACAAAGAAAGGAAGGAAGAAGAGGAGGAGAGAAGAAGAGGAAGNATAAAATTGTATTGACTAAAGAGACATACAACATATAAACAAATAAATGAAGAAGGTAATTTTAGTCATGAAAAGTGCCATAAAGCAAATAAAGGAGGATGGCGAATGATCCCACAGGGGGCGTGGTAGCCAGTAGGTGGTGGCGATCTCAAGACATGATATTTAGACTAAAGTTAGAATGACAATACAATTAGTACAGCCCCAGGTGCCCCGAAAGGAAGTTCTTACAGTTGGAAAGAACTTTATACTTTCAAGGTTTATGATTTTCAGATTTATTTACCACAATTATGTCTCACAACGACTTTGAAAGTAGGCAGAGTTTATTATTCCCATCATTAAGAAAAAGTGCCGAAGACTCACAGAGATGAATGCCTTCTCTAAGGTCAACAAACTAGCAAGTTACTGAACAAGGATTACCTAGCAGCCAGGTGTCCTCACACAGACCATTATACTGTGCCCAGTCTGCTATGCCACCTTGCTAAAAACTGGCAGTAGATTACCTGGAGGTCGCCAATCTGCACTACCTAAACTCAATTCTTACAGTGGATTTGTGTTTAAATTCCAATTGACTTGAATTAAAGGTTGACTTTGAATGCATGGCAGAAAGGCCAACAGTAACATTAACCTTCAAAGATTCCTTCATGTCCCCTCTACTGAATACAGACTCCTGGAGTTGGTATCCAAGGTTGACTCTAGTGGAAATTTCCACCTTTTCCTCACACATACCTTAAGAAAAAATTTAAAACCTTTTTGCCCATGCCAAATCATTTGCCCAAGTAACTCACCATGAATAAAAGCAAGAGAGGAAAAGGTATGACTTGTTCCACCTGCAACATCCACCCTTTCTTTCCTCTCATCTCTTTCTGTCACAGATGAGCCATCTTTAAGAAGTCTTTGCAAAGCCCTCAAATCAGCTGTGTTTTTTCGCTTTTCAAGCATTCTTCAAAGTCTGATGATACCAGTCATAGCCAAGCCTTGTACTATAGTTCCTGGAGAAATTGTTAAATATTCCATTCCTTAAATAGAATAAAATTGAGGTGACAAAAGAGACTGTCCTTTCTGTCACTTCTTCAATTTTATATTCCTTTTGCAGGGAATCTGTCATATAGAGGGGAACCAATGAATATTTGTAGAACTGGAGAACACCGATTTTAAAAATGTAGCCTTCAGACTGATTTCAACACAATGTTCAAGGCAGAAGGAAAGATAAGAGGTACAGAGCACAGAGTGAAATCAATAGTAGAAATTATCTGAGAGAATGAAGAAAAGTAGAAGTAAAAGAAGTCAATCATCTTCAGAAGCTGGCACAATGCATGGGGCACAGAAGCTTACTCAATAAACACCTGTTTGAATGAATGAATGAATGAATGAATGAATGAATGAATGAATGAGTGAGCGAATGAATGAATGAATGAATGGCTGAACAAAAAGAGGGTAAATGAGGACAAAGAACTATTGAAAGATAACCTTAAAACTGGGTCCATCACGTTAAGCTAAATGGGCAAACACCAACAGAAATTAGGGCATCAATATACTATTGAAAGGATAAGAGGGAATATCTATCTATATTACCTCCTCTCATGCCCTTTTGTTAGAAAACATTTTTTCTAATTAATCTGAACCACAGAAAAATTCCGTGAAGAGGCAGGAGAAACATGATTCCACCCATTTGATAGATAAGGAACAGGGTTGAGAGGATAAGTCTCTAGGTCAAGATCAGAATAGAGGGCAAAGTTAAAACCTGAACCCCTTAGTTGTCTTACTCTGACATTTTGTGCTCCACAGACCAGCAGTATTTGTCTCTCTTGAGGTCTCATCAGAAATACAAAATCTCAGACTCCACTCCAGATGCCTGAATCAGAATCAGAATATTAACATCTCTGGATGATCTTAAGTATCCATGTTAACTGTTTACCTGATACAAAACTGGAAAATCTGTCTGCTCTCATAGATAAGATGGGTAGATAGAGCATGGTATATGATTTATACTCTGATATGATACCATATATGAGATCACATATATGCCATAGATACCATATATAGGTACATATGTACACACATATATTGCTACATATATATATAACAATAGAAGAAACATCATATAGATTATTACCTTTAATAATATTGAATATTATAAATATATTATGATAAATAATATTATTAGATGACAATATGATTTATGTAAGATACATGATAATAAATATAAATTAGAAAGGAACATAGTTTAGATCCATGGATATAGCCCTAAAAGAAAAGAAATATTTAAAGGAATGAGCCTCTTTTTAATTCAAGTAAAATTGAGCCGTTTGTTGGACATACTAAGGATCCAATCATGTCTTTGAGAAAAAAAAGAATGCAAAAGGAACACAAATATAGCAATATATTTGCAATATAGGAAGCACACTAGTTGGCATCCATCTATAAAAACAAAATACTGAGAGATGTTAACATCAGAAGTTTCTTACACACACACACACACACACACTCATACACACACACACACACGAACAAAATAGCTGAGTAGAATGGATTTGATGTTCAACCAAAATAGCAAGATTGTGACATGCAAATTAAGGGAAATTGCTTTTGGTGATCCTTTGTTAGTAATAACAAACAATAATTTTTGGAAAGCAAGGCAACTATGGAGTCTAAACACGGCTTATTATAAACATGTACACCTCATGCTTTAGACAAAAGAATGAGCGGTAGTAGGAAGTTCATTTCCCTTTCCAGAAGGGTGAGAGATTGTTTGTACTTTGTGATTTTTTTAGATTGAGACAAAGCATTTCTTAAGAAGTGGTTGAAAGTTCAGAGCTAAGTTTCATATTCAGTCACTAAAGCTTTCCAGTGTGAAGATTTCTACATATATTTTTCAATCTGTCCATTGCCATCTATTTTTATTATTATTTTACCTTGGTGAAAATGTAAACAGAACAGATGGGAAGAGAAAATGAGTGGGTAAGATGGACACAAAGGCAGGAAACAAAGCTGTTCCTGAGAGAAGGGAAATATTTAACAGAAGAGAGGATAGTTGAGCTAGGTCCAGAAAGATGAATTAACTTTTCCAAAAAGAAATTTAAAAAGAAATTTTGTGTTATCAAAAGGCAAGATAACTCCTTAACAAAACACGTAAAAGGTCTATTTTCATTTCTAAAATTGAAAAACAATAGTACTTATA
This sequence comes from Ailurus styani, assembly GCA_002007465.1. NCBI lineage: Eukaryota > Metazoa > Chordata > Mammalia > Carnivora > Ailuridae > Ailurus > Ailurus styani. The sequence goes on from LNAC01000003.1 coordinate 7,545,426, forward strand.
ATTGTATAACTATAGTAATGCTTAAAATTTATCTATCAAAAATCAAAAGTATTTTCATTAAAGACTTTACATCAAATAGTCATTTGAAAACCCTTCAGGTGCAAATCTCTTGCATTAATGTTATTTTCAAATTGTGAAGTACTATTTGAAAGAAAGAAGGGTTCCAAATTATGTGGCATAAGGAAGAGAATTTTCCAGTGCTAAAATTGTGTATTATGGTCAAGATGGTTGATATAATGAGAAAGTAAAACCTTCAACAAATTTTGATTGACCTTAGAGTTCTCAGAAGCATAATATTAGTACGTTCAAATAATTTTTACAACTATCAGAAACATCTTATTCGATGAGTATTCAAACACATATGTTATACATATACACAACACACTATTGTCTATGTTGGATGCCTGTGGCAATTTACATTGGGTTTGGAACTGATTATGTTTATCATATGACAATGGTGAAGTATCCTTTGAGAATCCTGATTTTATGCGATCTGTTTCCTTGCATTCATAAATAGGATGTACAGCTAATTTCTGTACTTTCTCTGCCTTTACTAACTCTTTACTTAGGTCTATATTAAGAATCATGTCCATACCGTCTTGACTATACTGTTCATAACTGTATGTTATGTATGTGTAGATGTGGAGCTCTCTGTGATGCACCAACACTTATTATGTGCTGGGAGTTGAAACAGAAAGCATATGAGATTAAACGTGGAGAATTCTTGGAATTTGCGATACAAGTGTATATCAGATTTAAAGTAGATAAAGTTATATTCAAATGGTTTTCTCTCATGATAGCATCACATTTAAGCTGCTTTCTTCTCACACTTGACTATGGGCTCCAGAAAGATAGAGATCATATTAATCATGTCTGGATCTAAAAAGTATTTTTGGACCCAATACTTGAACCAAAAATAGACACTGAGATTAATGAACTAATTTGAGGGCCATATAAGGTGAAGTGCATGGTGCTTGGAGTGCATGTGATTGGGAAGGTAAATTAGAACCATAATATAAGTAGAACTATAATATGGCATCCGATCTACTTCACAAAGTAGGTCCCAAAGTTACTTGAAAACATGTCACCATAGAACTCATATCTCCAAGCAAAAATGCCAAAAAATAATACATTAATGGGTTACTATAAATAATTTCTTTGTATAAATATATTTATATGAATTTATTACATATTTTATATATTTATATGAATTTATGATATATTTATATAAATATAAAATATATTTTAGATATCTGAGCATATATTTATATCCGAATATAAATATATTTTATATTTTAATATACAAATGTACATTTATATAAGTATAAATACATAGATTTTATAAACTAATTTTTATCAGCATATCTCACTTTATTTTTATAAATAAAATAAATTTATTTATAAAATAAATAATTCATTATTTTGCTGAATATCTATACTTATAATCCACCCATATTTAGAGATTTTACCTATAACCCACCGAAAGAGTAAATGGGAATTAAGTAGCTTATCTGTCAAAAATGTGTATTTCAATTTTTCCACTCAGATTTTCCACTTTCGTTTTCCTCATAATAATGCCATCCAAGAGGCCAAGTGGGTTAATACTTCTGATAAAATGCCTGAAATTAGATGATATGCAATACAAAAGTATAAATTCAAAGTAACTCATCTCGTGTTTTATAAAAATTCACCATTAATGAAGTGAGTCAAAGTTAGAGACCCATTTAAAAGATGTCCGGAAATTTTCAGGACCCTGTTGTCACTCATTTAAAAATTAACTATTGTATACCAGAGTACATAAATACTTTGTTAGAAAAGAGATAAAGGAATAAACAGAGATATTTATTCAAGTAAATTAGAAAAGTCAGAAAGATAAATTATTTGAATTCTTGATATAAAAGCTAAATATTTAAGGAAAATTTACAGTGTCTAATATTTTCCACAGCTCTCCCTCTCTTTCGTGTCTGACCTACATAATTAAATACCTTTGTATTTTAGACAGGTTGATGAATAGAAAACTTCTAAACTTCTTGACTTGCTAGTGGTTATAATTTACCTACAAAGATGGATTCAGAGGGGAAATTAGGCAAAAGTTTGCAGGTGCATGCTTAACAACAACTTCTAAAAAAGGATAAAAAAGGCCCTGATTTGCAGTATTGCCGATTGTATGGTCCAAATACTTCTGCTATATCTGATTTTAAGCTAAGAGAAGGCTATCTCTTTAAGATGGAATTTAGAAAGGAATCATTACAATGAGCTCAACCAAGATGGTTTTCGCTAAGCTAGCTTCAGCACATCACTGAAATTAGGTCATATTAAATTAATAAATATTTTATGGGGAAGTTGATTAAATACATACATACATATGAGTTAATAAATATTCATGAAAAAATTAAATAATTTTGGAAAATATGCCCCTCTTAGGGATACACTAGATACATTAGTTTTTTGATTGCCCCAGAAAGTATTGCATACGAGCAATCCATTTAACATTGTTTAATATGGCATCTCTCTCATACATATTTGCCTCCAGGATTTTTTTTTTTTGTCCCCAAACACCTAAGTAACATCTTTTAGAATAATAGTGTTTTTTTAAAATCTCATCTGGGAAATGTGGCGCTGGTTATACACTTCTAGTCTCATTGGACTCATAGCAGGCATTCAGTAATCACATATTACTGACTAAAACTACTCATTTGTGTAGAAAGATCATTAAAAAAGGTAAAAAAAAAAGATATATGAGTAAATAGAGGAGATTCTATCCTGTCTTTTATGGGACAGGGTTATTTTTAGATAATTGTTTAATTAGTGCAATTGCATTTTTATTCATTTGTTAGAGAGAGATTTTATTGAGCATCTACTATATTCAAAGCACTATCAGACACTAAACCACTGAAAATGTCAGTCTTTTTATTTTAAATGCTCCATTAGGTAAGGCAAATTTAGTTCTTCCTTTTCTTTCTTTTTTTTTTTTGATTTTGCAGTAAGGAAGGCAAAATACATTAATTGTTCTAAAATTTAATGCTGAAGAATATTTAAATCCAACACATCTTGTCATATCAGTGGAGTTTTTTATTGCAAACTCCATGTAGTATGGACATATTACTGGGCTATTAAGTACTTCGGATAGAATATTTTTTAAGGAAAGAAGCTGTCATTTGTCCCCTAAATACTCAGTATGGAGTGTCCTATCTGCATATTAATGTGTTAAAATAATAGCGTTTAAATAATTATCAATCTGATTCTATGATAATGTCTCCAAGTGTTTACATATATCCACATTTAGCAAGTTAGAGTAATTTATGTTCACACATAAATATTCATAAAACTGAGTATGTTTTGAAAAACAAAAGAGCAAGACTAATGGCTAAATGTTAACTGAAAAAAAAAAAGCCAGCTATCTATTTTGCAACAGATTTCAAGCAAAGTCTCGTTTTTTCTTAAACTACAATTTACAAGTTATCATGCAATATGTAAACCTTATTGCATTTGCTTTTGTTTTGCTTTCCTTTGGAGAATTGACAGGTAGATTTTTCCACTGAAGAAATAACTGGCACTTGACCTTTGCCAGCAAGTATGATCTGTTGTTATATCAAAGAAACTCTGGTGTTGAATTCAGTAAGTAAATTATTTTTTAAAAAACTACAACATCATTTTAGATAATATGTTCATTACGTATAACAGCATATGAATGACTATAGTAAAATAGTGACACCACAGTAGTTCATTTTTTCACCCCACACGCTTTTCTCACCATCCAAGCATAGAAATTAAAGTATCTCAACACATCAAAAGAAATAAAACCGCATGCATATGTTTAGCCATGAACCTAGCTCAAAACATAGCATCAGTATGGAGGAACACGCCAGAAAATAATCTTCCGATTTCTCAATTGAGAGTATAAAATTGTGGCTATCATGGTCACCAACACTTAATTGCCTTTGTAAAGCTACAGGATAATTTTCCTTCAAGGTTAAGTATTTAAAATGAATATCTCCATACCACCAGACCATACAGGGCTCATTTATAGTAATATACAAAGCTTCTGAAAAATAAATTTAACGAAAGTTTTTTATGCCTTGCCCCTTGGAGCTTTCCTTCTTTTTTCATCCTCTAATTTTAACAATGTATTTGCAAATAAAAATTGCTCAAAGGATAGATTGCATGGAAGATCTATAGTTAACTGCACGTCAGTAGAAGGTAACAAACATGAGTTCTTCCAATATTTAGTTACGGTACATTGTTAGGGGGATAGCTTATCTACGTTAATTATTCACAGATCTGCATTTTGTATGGTTATTATAGTACAACTATCCTCAATAATGCAGAATATGCTATATTTTATACTTGGTAAATTTTTATTCACGTAGCATCAGCTGCTAGAATGTCACATCACAAGATCCAACTTTACAACTAAATATCTTGCAGAAAGGGAAAAAAAACTTTTTTTTTTGAATCTACAGATTCATTGAAGGAGCAAGCAACAAATAAAATATAAATGCATGAATTAGAAACAGAACCATTGTCAGAGATGAATGGTTTTGACAGAGATTTGAATTTTGAATTATTACAAGAGGCAGAGGAAACCTCACACTTGCTTAGAACAGTAACACAACACCAGAGAAGTTTCTCAACCAAATCTCCTACCCCTCCGCATGAGATCTAACCACACAACTGAACATAAACATGGGAAAAATCCAGGGCTGGAAATCAAAGAGGATTCAGTCAGGGAGAGAGAGTCACCAGAACATATATTCAATGTCATAGTCCAGGAAAAAAAAAAAAAAAAGGGCGAAATATCTCTAAATGATATCCATAATAAAACTACAGTAACAAGACTCTACGTGGTCCTGCCATGGGGGGGGGGTATTATCTTGACCCTTGACCTCTTCTCACACAAGAGCTTGAGAAATGAAAATCATGTTTCTCATCGCTGTTTGTTTTATACAAATTTACTGCCTTTATTTAAACTGGTATAAAGGGGAAAAAAAAACTATTCTGAAATAGTCCAAGTCAGGTTCTTAACAGTCATGTGACTTTTTTTCCCGGCCAGCCATGTGCTCTGTATCATTTTACTCTGAAAATAACTGTGGATTTCAGCTCAACCTGCCTTCGCTTATAATGCATGGCATACCCCGTGAGGGAGCCTGAGAACAGACTCCCTTGAAAAGCAAGGTTCTCATAGTTGGCCTGTAACCATGGAAGCAGATGCCGGTTTCTTCTTACCCCTGCTTACCTCTTTGCAGCCTCGAGCTGCTCCCTATTGTTAAAAGGGGTACGCCTTGATTTTTCTTCATCGTGACCGAACTTGCCTCTTCTTCAAAGGGCATGATGCTGCCGGTCATTGGTCTAGACTGTTTGCACGGTCCAGAGAACAGCCTTGATGTAACCCTTGCTCCGTCTGAGCCACACCACCAGCCGTTCATCTGTAGACTGTAGAGGACATTGGAGATCTGTATTTGAAAAGAAGTCTGTCTGATTTTGCCATTGTGCCTTTTCACTCATCGATCGAATGAATATCGAACCTTCTGTCATTGCATGTGTGAAATAGATAGCTTAGCAAGCACTTTTGTGCCCAACCTGTGCGGTGGGCCAAAAGGTTTTCCTTTAGTCTCAAGAATTTTTTCTTCAGACTTTATGAATTTCCTGTTAGCTTAAATTATTTATATGCTTTTATTTTATCCAACTCTTATGAGGACTGTTTGAGTTAATACATCAGCAGTGACTTTCTTTTGCTACTAGAAGGAGTATTTTCTTTTCTGTCAACTATGGGTTTTTTTTTTCTTTTGCTTTTGTAGCTTTTTAAGATCTTCTAGCTTAACTTACTCTTAACTGCATGTGGTACCATGTACCCTGTTAAGTCAAAAAGTTCAGATATCTTTTCAAGAAGATGATTAGATGATGTCTATCATTTAACAGATTTAATTCCAGAAAGGTGAACTTGAACTGCCTCAAGGTAATTTCAGTGATTTGTAAGAGTAAGTAAATCAAATAATCACATTGATTTTAAGTTAAACAAAATGCTTGATAAACTCTGTGAATGGGGAAAAATTTTCTTTGTTTTTCCCTTTTTAAAAATTTGTAAAAATGTTAGGCTGGAGTGTTGAAATATACTTTAAGGCATATAAATTTACTACTGTGATTTGGTATGTTAAATAAATACCATATATTTATAAAATGTATCTTATGACATGATTTAATTAGGAAGTATGCAATATGAGAAGACGTTTACATTTCATTTTTAAGACAGTTCAGTGCTTGTCTTCAGTAACTGATGTTAACAATAACCAATGACAACTATACCACCTGCTCATTCTTAAAATGTAGTCTTTTACTGAAAAAAAAAAATCAGAGCCACTTCAAAATGCCTCACAAGCTGATCTTTAGTATACTGCTTAGCAAGCATTGTCTGTGTGTCATCAGTTTTATTTTGTTTTAAAAAAAACACTATCTCATACTTCAAGGCATACCTATTTTCTCTAATTGCCACAGGCAAAGGGGAGGTCCGTGACAGAATAAAGAAGGTTATTGTGACAGATGAAACATAATTCACAATGAGTACTCTTTTCAGCCAGCCTGAAGTAGAAGAGGATTACTTCCAAGCTGAATTTGGTGGCAGAATGTAGGAGCTGATTTTATTAACATAGAAGGACAGGCCAAAGGCAGAAAACCTGTTTCTCTTCAGCTGGGTGGTGGTTATTTTGTGTGTCTGTTTGGGGGTCTTATTTGGTTCACCTCAAATAGAAGAGATGCTGGACAGAAGACAGTCTGAAGAAGCCGAGGGAGTAGATGGGGAGGGTAGGAAATAAGAAACTTAAAGCAATAAAAGTTGGGTTTTTCTATACTAGATAATGAAAATGATGGGTTAAATATATTTCTACATTCTCTGGCATGCACATGAAATAAAGTCATACTTTTTTTCAACAAACATATGAGCTGCAAAAGTAGGTAAATTTTATTTCATAAACTTAACTTACATTTCTTTAGATAATGATTTTTTTTGTCTTTCATTTTCTTAATCTCAAATGGTTTGCTAGATTTCCAGGTGCTGTATAGTTTTATAGGAGGGCTTAATACTAAACTTCAATTAAGTAGGTATGTGTTTACTTGGATATTTTACTTGTTTTCAATTGTTTGTTTTGTTTTAAATGACAGAGCTTTGATTTGATCTTTATAGAATTTTTGTATTCACATATTAATAATTTTTCTTTCTCTTTCTAATGAGGTCAGATTTTAAATTAACTCAAAGATGGGCAAAAAATTGCACTTGATAAACATCTATGCATCATAAGAAAATTCCAGACTATAAAATCCATTGCATTTCATTTCTTTTAAATGGAGTTTTATTTAAATTAACCATTTTGATTTTGTCATTCCTGAAAAAAAATGCCTTTTGCTTTATTTTCAAATATTTCATAGGAGTTGTAGTTGAAGTAGTGTTCTATTTGTGAAAGGAAAAGTAAGCGGTTGTTCTCTCTGCTAGCACATCTACTGTTACAGAACTTACAAAAAAGTGTTATTTTTCTGCTACGTTCTTGTCAGTCATGGTTTGTTATTACAGAAAGTGAAAAAAATCCAAATTCTAAATTGAGGTCTTTCTCAATATAATGGATATGTTTCATATTTCAAATTCTATAATGAATAATTCAGATACAATGAATTTATGTAGGTATTTCCTGGAGGAAGGCATAAAAATCATAATCTATACTTTTTCTTTCATGTATATATATTTAAAGCACAAAAACATGGCTCTTTTCTATATATTGAATATATGACTTCATATTAACTAAAATGACTTTGTTTATATAAGTTCTTTGTAGCTAAAAATTTTATAAAATGTGCAATCAGATTCTTCCATCTTAAATTTGTTAACACTGTTTAATATTAACTACTACATTAAACATTTGCTTCTATTAACCGATTTTTCATCTGTTTATGCTGTGATTGAATTGTTACTGTTCAAAAAAACAGTAATCCAAAAATAACAAATAAACTGTTTTAAAACTTCAGAAAATATAAGAAATCATATAATCATTATCTGTTGATTAAAATAGAAATCTATTCCTATACCCCCTACAAAAAAATGCTGAAATAAATCACATAGTAAGGAATACTTTAAAATGTTCTTTCACGTGTTTTTGTTAATACAAATAAGAGGTAATCTTTAAACAATATGAGAATTTCAAAGTGAAAGTATAAAAATAGGTACACATTTATTATTGCCAGATCATCTACAGAGATTTTCCATTTGTTAGTTTTCATATCCTTGCTAATATTTACGCTGTAGAAACACGCGAATGCACACACCTTTTGCATTTGGTGAAAATTTCCACTTCTGCTCTTATTTCATAATTATTGCTTTATATCACTTATGTGAAATAACCTGTGTGACTTATTACTACAACATGTGAATGAAATTTATGAGAACTAAAGTGATATTTTTAATTAAACACGGGAAAGATGAAAACTTTAAGAATGAAGGACTTGATGCAGAAATTATTTAAATGTTCACAGTAGAAATTTTTTAGATAATAGATTTTATTGTATGCATGGTGGAACTGAAAATCAAATTTTCAATCTGCTGGGGTCTGTTGCATGATCATATCTAAAAGCAAAATTCATTTGCACCCCCTGAATATTATAAAATATTATAGGAAAATAATTATATGAGTCTGAGGATGAGATTTTCCTTTGCAATTACATGACAGGTTTTGGTTTTTTTTTTAAATAACACCATGCAACTTGGAAGCGATATCGTTAGATGTATCTTTAAATTAAGCTGTGTATTCAGCACAGTGTCATAAAATAAATAATAAAAATAGGAGTAAGTATATTGGATTTTCATGTACTACCTCTGCAGAGTCAATCCGTTTTATTTAAAATGTATTTCCTGTGTTTGAGGGCAGAACATTTTTCATATTGCTTTCTTCTTCCTCCCCCTCCCTAAAGTACATTTTGCTATAAACTTCTGCACCAATCACTAGGAAAGACACAAACAGCAGTAGCAGTTCGGGAAGCAGCCCTGTGAATGTAAAAAAATCACAGACTTTGATTTTATAAGACAAGTTGGATAGGAGTCAAAACTGCCACATGCGGTGTGAAAAAACGCCACCCTGGTGTGAACAAAAGGTTTAAAATGGAGTCAAGAAGCGTGCAAGCTCGATGTCTAAGCCTTTCCTGTGAATTGTCTGCCACAACCTGCAGGGTATCAAGTGGGCTGGAAGAATAGAGGGCTCTTGGAAGCTACAACTGAGAAACATAGGCAGTCAAATGTGTTAGTTTTTTTTTTTTTTTAATTTTGTTATGTTTTGTTTTGTCTCATCTAGGCATCATTATACTAAACTGTTTTACCCAAAACATAAAACAAATCCCAAAAAAGTCACATAATGTGTGAAGAAACTGTTGCTTACAAATGAATTGTTAGGTTGGGCTTTTTCGGGGGTTTTTTGTTTGTTTTTTGGTTTTTGGTTTTTTTTTGTATGTGTGTGTGTTCCTTCATTTATAGCAAAGTAAGTTACCAACTATACTTCTTATTTAGATTCCTTGTTTTGTGGGCCTGAGTTTTATTTACAGGAGGGCGAATAGGGGAAAACGTTTATAAAGTCCTGAATACTAGAGTAAAAAAAATCTAATTATAGTACTCATGTTTGATTATCTTCTAAATTATCACAATGGAGGAAGAAAGCTAACAGTTCAGTATGGGAAACAGGTATGTCATATCTTAATAAATAACACAAGGATAATTCCGAAGGAATATGAAGCAGAAACAGTCCTTCAAAAGAAATACGCTGCATTATATTAATGTTACACCTTTCCTAATATATTGCAATGCAAAAATTTACTTCACAGCCAAAACTGTTTGTTAACCAAAAAATAGTCAAACAGATCTGAACTTAAACAATCATCATTTACTTAAATAACTTAAAAAGGCAATTCAGTTTTAAGGACAATTAAAATGTATACCACTGTGTCATAACCCCCGCTTCAATAATCTTAATATATTTATAAAGCCACATATGAATGCTAATTACATGATAAATTATGAATAGTATTTAAAGAAAGTAACATTTCCTAGGTGATTGTGATCTAATCAATACAAACACATCTTAAATGCAACAGGAAACATCTTCAACGAGCATTGAAAAGATCCTTAAACTTAGAAGCCAGTTTTATTACATTTGCATCTTATCTCTTATTAAGGATTGAGTCTAAAGCCAGCAAATCCCATTGGCTATGAATGCAGGTCAAGACAGAAACATTTTTCTATTTACTCTTTGTAACACTGGATAGAAATCAATCTGTTACTTTCATTACAACCACACAATCAATTCCATTTAAAGTATAATACAACAGCCAAGTCCAAGGACAATATGGATCCTTGGAAAAAGCTCATACCATTTGCAGGGCCGTATTTGATATAGCTTCTGGTGAACTATTTTCTTTCTAATTAGTGTACATGGTCATTTAAAGCAAACATACCTAAACTGGTTTTGCAACATAGAATCAAACCAAAGATAAGAGGACTGTTTTTGCCAAAGTTGCATTTAAAAAAAAATCATTCTTTTTAAACAGTAAAAACCTTACAAGGAAAGAGTCTGTTGACACTGTCTCTAATGTGAACAAAATATTATTATAGAGCCATTTTGATATTTCAAGAAAAAACTGCACATACCAAAAATCCTGCTTTGAAATTAGCGTATGAAATCCTTATTTCAAGTGTCACTTTCCTCTCATCTCTCAATAAATAACTTTTTTTCTGATCAGTCTTATCTGGCCTCAAAATTACCAAGATTTTTGCTTCTAGGAGTTTTCTTGCACAAAGCAGAGCTCAGTAAACAAAAGAAATACATCCACTGTGTACTTCATTTACACATAATAGGATCATCACTACAATTACTTTCAAATATCAAGACGAAGATCACCTTCATGTTTATAAGTTACTTGAAAGCACAACCTAAACCACTGTCCACCAGCACTAATGGTAGTTGAATGAATTATTTTCTCTTTATTTTATAAACGAGGATACTTTTTTTCACACTAGGTTTAAACATTTCAATTTCCACAGTCTTCTGATTTTTTCAAACACATAGTAAAACAATGTCCTCAAGAAGAGCACAGTTTACAATTCTCTCAGATATAAGCTTTAAAATACATGTGCTATTCAAAATGCATTCTTCCCCTTCCATATAAGAGGGATAATTCAAATTTAAATCAAATCACTCTTGATTGTTTCATTAAAAAGACTATGTCATTTATGCAAATTGCATGACCTTGAAATTCTGGAGTTTGGAAAAGTTTTCTCCACTTAGAAAAATGTATTTCAAATTTAGTGTCAATATTTCATTCTTTTTGTGAAACTGAGGCCATGCTTCTCTGTAACCATTCAATATGGTAACTGTTGTTAATGAATTCCCTTTCTAGTGACAAGAAGTAGTTCCTAGGACTGAGCGCTCCTCAAACACAGCCTATACATAAGCTCTGGGATGAGATGTGAGGGTACTCCCATATGGTCTAAGGGGCCTTAAGTGTTTCTGAACAGAAAGGGGTGTATTTAGTGCTATGTTCCCTGCATAAATAAGCACAGGCCAATGAACCCACTGTCAGTCTCCAGATAGACTGTCATTGCCTAGAAGAAATTCTTCTTTACCTCTATTACTCAATTTCTGGTGGCCTTGAGTGGCCTTCAGACTACCGCACAGTTTTGTTTTCTTGTTTTCAATGCCTTCCTCCCCCCGAGAGCATCTAACCCAATTCCCTTGCTTTCTGGTCTACCTGACAGGATACCCTTTTCAGACCGAGCAAGCACCATACTCACAGATGATTTGCACAAATCACACTCTGAGCCCCAGTGAAATTAGAGTAAATTTGGAGTGCAGCGGTCAAAGACAAGCAGGCCAAGTCTCTGACAGCCACTCAGAAGACACCAGGATGAACGAGGACAGACAGAGTCATTTCAGAGTAAAGGTTAGCTTGGGCCAGCCGTAATACAATCACTTAAAAAAAGCAGAAAAGTCATTTCAACTAAGGAAGCCAACACTTAAAAGGAATATGAACATCACTTTCAAGTTTAGGCATAGGCAAGTGAACTAAAAAACCTTATGTACTGATTTTTATGTGTTTATTAGTCTTTATTTTAACTCTTGTGCTGTTTTTAAAAATGTTTCTGAAAATACACAGGGAATTCCTAAAAACTATAGCTTTTAAACTTGCATCCCTGACATGGTATTGTGGTATTTAACATTTTCTGTATTTTAAGTTTTTTTTTTAAGAGAGAGAGAGAGAAAGAGAGAGAGAGACTGAATTTTAAGCAGGCTGCATGCCCAATGCAGAGCCTGACATGGGGCTCGATCTCACAACCCTGAGATCATGACCTAAAGCCTAAATCAAGAGTTGGATGCTTAACCGACCTGTCACACAGGTGCACCTATTTTAAGTCTTGCATTCAACTCCATCATTTATCATTGTAAATTGTAAATAAGAGATAAACTTCCTGAAAATTCAGAAATAGTTTCATGCTTCATATTCTATCCAAGTTTGCATGGAATGCAGGACTTCCTAAAGGGAGATCAGAATCACTAGCTGTATTTCTTTATTTTCTTTATTTTTATTTAACATATGAAAAACAAATAGGGCTAAGATGTAATTTTTTTTCATTTTACATTTAAATTTGTTCATGGAAGTTCAGTTTTCATTTATCAAATGATACAATACATAATACTTCCTATATTGAAGGGACCTTGAAGAAAACGAATCAATATAATTTGCCATCAGTTTTCCATTGGATGCATTACATTTGGTAAAAGTAATGAGCTTAAATTACTAAATCTCTAAAAAGAAATCATAAAAATGTATTTTGAATGCCAAAATTTTATATATAATATTTTACATGTCACAAAATTATAGGCCCATACTAAATATGGTTATAATATGCTTATAATATGTTTTAGTAGGCAATGAATACTTTATATGTTTTCATTGTTGATCTGGAGTGTAGGTGAAACCCCATCTATCAGCTATGCTGTTCTCTAATCAAAGAAAATATATGTCATTGTGGTCTTGTGGGAAAAATGTATCTTAGTCAATATTATTTCTCAAAGCAAAATCTCAAGTTCACATCTATTGCTAGGAGCCCAAAACACTGGCTCATACTTCTCGAGTTCTACTTAATAATTTAAAAAAATACAATTAATGGGGTGCCTGGGTGGCTCAGTCAGTTAAGCACCAGACTCTTGATTTGGCTCAGGTCATGATCTCAGGGTAGGTGGTGAGATTGAACCCCGTCTTGGGCTCAATGCTCAGTGGGTGTCTGCTTGAGATTCTCTCCCTCTCACTCACTCTGTCCCTCTTTCTCCCCCCCACTCACATGTACTCTCTGTCTCCAATAAATAAATAAATCTTTTAAAAAATTTAAAAATAAAATAAATAAAAACACGAGATATTTATAGTATTATAATCTTTGCTATCAAAACCCAATATACTTCAGAATATATTTCTAAAGACCATTCATTCTTTCATAGATTCATCAAAAAAAGGTATATACAGTTTGAAAGACGAATATGATAAACAATGTAAACTTGCAATAAATTGGCAACTGTTTTTTGGGGATGTGAATCATTTAATAGAGGTCTGCTCTCAAGATATTTCTAAAATAACTCATAAAATAAAATAGGTATTGACAATATTTTCTGTCAAGCAGTCCATTGGTCTTATATCCATTCATTTAACTAAAATTTTTTACTGCCTTTGTGCTTTCCCAGGTTTTGAGGACATTTATACATTCAACAAATATTTGTTGCATATCTATTTAGCACCATTCCAGCACCATTTAAAAAACCAATCACTTTTTGAAAGGGCTTTTAGAGGATTATATGTTATGATGGAGAACAATGAGAGTTAGAAGAAGAAAGAGTTCCTACACAGATAGGATAGTCAGAAAAGGTCGAGAGGAAAGGTCTCCAGAGGCAATATATGAAATGAAGTTTGAAAAATGAGAATGACCCAGACGTGGGAAGAACAATATATAGTTTCTCCACTAAAAAGGATAGCCTGGATGAGGGACCCAGTGCAGAAAGTCTCAGTATATTAGAAGAGTAAGAGGAGACCATCACTTCTGGAGCATAACCAGAGAGCAGGAGAGGAGTGACCTGAGGCTAGCTGGGATAGGAGAGTGAGAAACTCACCCCCTCACAGACGTACAGGGCCACAGGGAAGAGTTTGAATTTATTTCCGGGGCAGTGGATACCTCCTGAGGCACAGCCTCTCAGGAATGAGATATTGAGATACGATTTTTTTTTTAACCTTCCTAGATTTGGAGACCATCAATTGTAACCCAGTGTATCAAGCTGTAGTTCTTAACAATGTCAAAAAATAATCCCCGTGTCATTAATTGGTGAATAATTCGGCACTCCTTATTCTTCTTAACTGAAAACTGCATACTTGAGATACTCGTTTTTGGATTTTGTTCACAGAAGCTAATGAAACAGGCACCTTCCTAAAAGCCAGTGTTAACGTGGGTTAATCTGGTTATCAGGTAAGTTAGGTACGTGATTCTGGAAACACATATATGTAACATTCTCTATTAAAAGCAGGTATAGCCCCTGGGTTTGCCTACTAATATGGCAAAATAATTCACCAATGAGATTTTATTTAATTTTATATGTGTTTAAGTATTTAACTGAAAAGTTTAAGGGCATCACACTACACATTAAAAACACTGAATCAAGTATTTTAGTTTATTCGCAATTGAGTTAATTGAAGAGCTTCTTTATGTTACAAATAAACGTGACACTATTTTCTACTGAACAATCATGAGTAACAGTCAATTAAAAATATCCGTTAAATTTTTCATAATTTTTAAAAGTTAACTGATTAGATCTGTTTGGGGGAAGATAAAGTATGTTCACCAAACTAAAAGGAGCAAAGCTCTGAAGATTGGATAAATAGTTGGAATCATTATTAATAAGCTGTGGCCAAGGCTGCAACTTTGAAAATTAATAAAGCACAACTATTAAGCTAAATTACAAGGTGTTTCTGCTGAGATGTTTAATCACAAGGTCCATTGTACTTTTTCAGTCCCTTAAAGACAAATCATTACAGCACTGTAAATTCTAGATATTAAAACACACCAAGAGCAACATGCTTTAAACTTACCATAAAAATACTATAGTTGACATTTTTAATTGGGGCTCCTCATTAGTGAAGTTTTCCCCAAACATATATCTTGCACCTCTTAATAATATACAGATCATTCCTTCCTGAAGACTCATGTTTAACCAGGTATAAGGTGAAATCTTTCAATGAACACTTAATACACTCATATGTAGAATTTTTTACTTAACGTTTAGAGTGAGCTTTTATACATGCATTCAATGTTTTGGTTTTTCCATTAAAAAGTTTTTTGATATGGGACATCCATACTAATCTTTATATACTGAAATATCTCTTAAGTGTTCAATTTGATAACTCTAATTTAAAACCAGTCAAAATTGTCACTTTATATAAGACTGTATCTACTTTATGTACATATCATTGCATTGTATCAGAAGCTTTTACTTGGGTAACAATATGTAAGGGTATTAGATCACAAAGTGAATCAAGTGATAAAGTGATCACTTGATCAAAGTGATCAAGACAGAGTTCCTTGTAGAATTTCAATCTAGGTGACACACTGAAACTATAAAAGACTTAGAATAAGGAGATATGAGAGGATTTCCCAAAGATTGCTTTGGGGAGCACTATACCTGCCTTCTCCATCAATTTTAATGATGGGGCTTCAGACCCCTTGGAGAGCTAAAGCTAGAAGACAGAATAGAAATAAATACTCCTGCCTGGACTACATCAGTGACACACATTGATGAGCTAGCTGCTTTAACAACAGATCAAAGGAGAACTTCCTGCAATGTTGACAGCTGCTTGAATTTCCAGAGTTTATTGGTACAAAGAATGCATGCATGAGTATGGCCTGGGGACCAATGCAGTTCAGTTCCAACCAAGAAAAGAAACTGCCCAAGGAAGCACCTGGAAGGATGGTGGATGCCAAGAGGGAGCTCGAGTGGAGTAGATCCCTCAAAATGAGAACTGAGGATGACACAGCTACGAGAGGAAAATCTACTACCCAATGCACAGAAAGTAGAGTAGAATGTTTCCAATAGGGATCTCTGATGTGCATCCAAAAGTGCCCTAAGAGCTTTAGGCAACTACCCACCCTAGACAATGGGAAGCCCACTAAAGACAATAACAGCAAAATGAACGTCTCTTGGTGTCCTCACTGATCTCTACTATAGCTTTGATACTGTGTAGTAGTAATTACCCTTAAGAAGATACTAGAGGGAGAATGCAAGCCTGTTGTGGAAAGATATAACAGTTCTCCCTTCTGTTTCCTGGGCCATGGATATCCTACCTGCAGCAGATCCCCTCTGGGCAAAAGGAGAGATGAATTTGGAGGGATAGGCAGTAGCCAGTTAATGTAAGGCTGGGCCATTTTTAAAAATTAGACATATTTTAGAGCAGTTTTAGGTTCACACTAAAATTAAGTGGAAAGTACAGAGATTTCCCATATACCTCTGCACCCACACATGCACAGCTTCCCTCATTATCAACATTAATCAACAGAGTGGTACTTTTTAAAAATAACTGATGGACCTACCTTGACACAACATTATAAACCAAAGTCCTTGAGGGTTCACTGTTCCTGTCGAGCATTCTGTGACTTTGGACAAATATGTAATGACAGGTACCCACCATTAGACTACCATGCAGAACAGTTTCACTGCCCTAAATATCCTCTGTGCTCCACCTATTTATCCCTCCATCCTCCCTAATCCCCAGAAACCACTGATCTTTTTACATCTCTACAGTTTTACCTTCTCCAGAATGTCACTGTGGTTGGAATCATACAGCATGCAGAATTTTCAGATTGTTTTCTTTCAATTAGGAGGTTACATGCAAGTTTCCTCCATGTCTTTTGAAGATTTTTGTTTATTTTATTTGACAGAGAGAGAGATCACAAGTAGGCAGCTAGGCAGACAGAGAGAGAGGGGGAAGCATGCCCTCCACTGAGCGGAGAACCCGATGCAGGCCTCGATCCCAGGACCCTGAGATCATGACCTGAGCTGAAGGCAGAGGCTTAACCCACTGAGCCACTCAGGTGCTCCTCCTCCATGTCTTTTCATGACTTGATAGTTCATTTCTTTTCACCATTGAATAATCTTCCATTGTATGGATGTATTGGGGGCCTTTCACTGTTTTTAAAGGAAGTTTTCAATCTGTGTGCAATGGAAAGATCTTGTAAAGTTTTAAGAGGAGGGACATGATGAGATTTGTGATTTAAAAGCGTAAATCTGGCCTCTTTATGGGGAAGAGGTTAGAGAAGGATAACAATGAAGTCCAAGAGAACAGCTGGGGTGCTATTACAATAGTTCTGATGGGAGAGGAGAGAGCCACACTCTCGGGTGTTAGCAGTTGAGATGAACAGAGTGAGATAGTTTAAAAATATATGGATGAGGTAAAAACAATAGCACTTGTTGAGGAATCAGATTTTGAGAATTATAGGAAGAGGGATCAAGTATGAATTGTGGATTTTGGGCTTGAGTAATCGGGTGCATGAGGGCGGGTGGTGAACTAAGGCTGAATTCCGACTGGAGTGGATTGATGCCAGGCCAAAAACTCAGCACCTCAGAAATGTTCTATTAGAGGTTTATGAAAGTCCTCACCAAACATAAATCTCATTTCCTTTTCCTTGCAGATTGTTGGCCACTCCTCGTAGTCTCCAGGGATATGAATAATTCCCTTAATAATGTCAAAGAATTTCCATCAATCCTTAATTGCCCACTAATCCGCTTCCATGGTCCAAACCATCTCCTTGATAGTGTTTCCAACCACAACTAAACTTGACATTTTACATCTGGCAATACTTTCTCAGTGTGTTCGTTGGTTGAATTTTTCTTTTGTTTTCTTTCTTTTTTTGTTTTTGCTCTTTATTTTTTTTTATTTTTTATTTTTGGTCAATCTTCTTCTATTTGCAAACATCGATGTCAAAATGTCAAAATTATTTGTTGGAACTCTAAATAAATAGCATCCAAGGAGTCCGTGACAAAGTGCTAACATTATTTGCAGTAGGTTGTGTTCATAATCACTGGCTAACCGTGTAGAGTACCATCCGTCACATTAGCCCTCATCAGCTAAATGATTAAAATAACACTCTGGGCATATAAATAGTAGTTTATAATATTTTTCTTTCTACGTATGTTTAATAAAAATGATTGGGAGACTAACAGTATTAAAATCAACTGCCAATACCAATGTTAATTTCTCAGTTTTGATAATTGTATTAGAATTATGTAAGATATTAACATTAGGGGAACTGGGGCCGAGGATATATGGACCCTCTGTGTACTATCTTGTAACATTTCTGTGGGTCTAAAATTATCTTGAAATGCCAAGTAAAAAGTAAACCTGCAAGGGCAGAATTAAAAAGGAAGTACATTTCCAAGATACCTGAAAGAGACAGGTATTCAAATATCAGCACTAAGGAGATGTAATTCAGTGTCACGCCTTTACTTATTCTTGGTTAAATGCATGAGTTTGCTTAGATTTGCAAATCAAATCTGATTAAATTATATGAAATAAGATAAAACAGGAATATATGAATAAATATATGACATTATAAAATATCTTGGAGCTTAATGAATAAGCAAGAATTAATATTATCTTAAAGAGTTGTAAAGGAGTTATGAATCCACCATAAATCTAAATTCAAACTTGCTGACATTCTAGACCAGCTTGCCTTTGTTTTTAAGAAAAAAAATATTTTATAAATTCCCTTGGTTCTAAGCCATGTCTTTTAGCTTTACCTAATCTATTCTTCACACCATTCATCTATTTACTCAGGTGTAAAATGTCAGAGTCCTCTTTTACTCTTCCCTCTTCATTTTTTACTTCCATCAAGTTTCTAAGTCATGCCAAATCTTTGTCCTCATTATCTTCACTTTTAGAGAGAGAGNGGGGGGGGGGGGGGGGGAGGAAGGGGGAGAGGGAGAGGGAGGAAAATCTTAAGTGGGCTCTAAGCCCAGTGCAGAGCCCGATGTGGGGCTCTATCTCATGACCCTGAGACCGTGACCTGAGCCCAAATCAAAGACAGCTCCTTATCCTGAGTCACCCAGGTGCCCCCATTATCTTCACTTTTATGTTAAATCCTTATTGCTTGGGCGCCTGGGTGGCTCAGTGGGTTAAAGCCTCTGCTTTCGGCTCAGGTCATGATCTCAGAGTCCTGGGATCGAGGCCCGCATCGGGCTCTCTGCTCAGCAGGGAGCCTGCTTCCTCCTCTCTCTGTCTCTCTGCCTGCCTCTCTGCCTGCTTGTAATCTCTCTCTCTGTGTCAAATAAATAAATAAAAAATAAATAAATAAATAAATAAATAAATAAATAAATAAATAAATAAATAAATAAATCCTTATTGCTTTTCTGGGGTACTACCTAAGAATATCCTCCTAAATACCATCCTTATTTTCCCTGACTCAAATGGTCCATTCTACATACATAAGATAAATCATTCACTATATATTATAGACCTGGTCATGTTCAAAAGTCTTCAAAGGACATATATCATTTTAAAAAAGAAAAGAGAACAGAACAAGAAACTCTTCTGGAATCTAGCATATACATCATGCCTCCCTTGAGTCTTCTAACCCTCAACTCATCCCCTTCTTTCCACGTATGTTCCCTGCCCTCCTGCCAAAGTAGATTGCTTGCTGTTTCCTTACGGGGCTCACACTTTTTCATCCCTGCCTTTGTTGATGTTGCTTCCCTCCAGCTGAAATTTTTTGTTCTCTTGGTCATTTAAAGGACCAGCCTTAATGCAGTCACCAGAAAAGTGGGTGCTCAGAAAAGATCAATAGAATTAAAGAGAACGCTCAAGGCATTCTCTAGGAAGCAAGGATTACCCTAACCCAGTTCCAGACCAACTCCTCCCTTTCCTACCTTAACCTTCTTACAGCAACAAACTTATCTAATACTTTTTAGACTTAAAATAGTGACGAGCATGATACTTGGGTCATAGTGCTTTTTAGAGTTTGGATTAATAATAATTGGTGATCCACAATTAAATATGGCACGATTATAGTTGTAGAAGCCATATGTCTCCTTTATTCTGTATAACGTTCCAACTTCCAACTGAAGGAAAGCATAACTGAGCTGGAATCATGACCTAGCTTCAGCTCACTCTATTTAGATTTCTATTCTCTCACTATATTGATTATCTAATATATACAGAACCCCTGCATGCAGTTGTTTGAGCAGTGCCCTGTAAGAGGGACACAGGGAAAAGAGTGAAGTTGAAATCTAGCCCATACTCTGCTTACCAAACCATAAGTATGACTCCAATTACATTTGCAAGTATGCATGTGTCATCTGCACAAAGGTAAGAGCACCTTTTTATAATTCACAGAAAGTGGAACAGGGGAATTAATCTAGTCAATAAACTTTAATATATTATATAGAAAAACTTTTCAATACTGAAATCCTTGGTGTGTTTTTGTAAATCCAATTTTGTTGATAAGAGTGCAATTTTCATCTAAGTGTATTCCAACATAGCAGCAGTAAAGACTTTTATGAATTAAACATATACACTCAACCTAGAAATAATAAATAGATACATTAGGTCATTGGATCGATTTCTTTTCCAATGTAAGATTGTTCTCTCTTGTGTATTTTTCATTGCTTTATCCCATATGAGTTTAAACTATTTAAACTATGGTTCTTATTTTATTTCCCAAGGGTGTATATTCAAGAATCTAATAGAAGTCCATGATAATGAATTGAAGGGCGGGCATTTTCACTTTATGCTTTTTCTGGTGAAGTAAACTGGCCTAGAATTGGGGCACTTTTTATTACTCTTATGTTTATGTTTATTATTATTATTATTATTAATCAGTGATTATCTATTGGCCAACTCTTATATTCATCATGCTCATTATCTCTAACTCTCTCTACAAAGGAACCGAATAGGTAGCATGATTCTCATTTTTCACAAAAGAAAATTCAGGTGTTTAGTGATTTCCCCAAGTCCAGATGGTAAGCATATGTTCAAACTCAGACTTAAATATAGTCTTCCTGGCTACACAAGATTTTCTCACTCCTTTAGATGAAATCTTGCAAGTATGTTCTACTTTCTTTAATAAATTTATTCAATGAATACTTACAGAATACTTCTTATGTGCCCTACATTTTCCTAGATGCTAGAGATGAGCAAAAGAGGCAATATTTGCTCTTAAGGGACTTACAGTAGGGAAAAAGACAATAAACAAATAGGTAAATATAAAAGCTCAGGTATCAACAAGTATTATGACATAAAACAAATCAGGGTAAGGAAATAGAGAGGAATGAGTTGGAAGTTGTGGTTGGAAGGTCAGAGGAAGTCTTTCTGAGGAAGTGATATTTTAGTAATGGCCTGAATGTAGTAAGAAGAAAGTCTCATGAAGGTTGAGTGGAACAGTGTCCCAGGTTAGGAGAATTATGGCATTTTAGAGAAACTTCATGAAGGCAAGCAAAAGTGGAAGAGTGGTAGGAGAGCAAGTTAGAATGTAGGTAGATCTCATAATACAGGCTCAAGTTGGCAAGGGTAAGGAGTTGAGCCTTTTTTTTTTTCTGATGAGAAACTACTGGAGAGCTCTATCTAATTTACATTTTTGAAAAATCACCTTGACAGCTGTGTAGAAAATTAACTCTAGGGGGAGAAGAATGGAAACAGAAACACCAGTTAAAAGCTATTGCAACAGCCTTCACAAGGGAGAACAGTGGCTCAAGAAAGAGAGGCAGCCCTAGAGGTAGGGAAAGGGGGTTATATAGGAACCAAGTTGAAAATCGAGTTGGAAGGTCTTGCCGATGGAAAGGATGCGGGTGTCAGAAAAAGAGAAAAATCCAAGATCACACCTAGGTTTTACAGTTGAGATACTCAGGGGATGTTGGTGCCATTTAGTGAGATGGGGAAAATTGGAAAGGAGTAGGATTTTAGGATTGGATAAGGTAGAAATTAAGAAGTTTGTTTCATCCATGTTATTTCTTCTTATGGCATTTTATACCTGTTTGTCTCCCGTTTGAGTTCTATAACATTACATCAGAAAAGTTCTAAAAGGTATTGGCAGATACTTCCCACAGATTTATGTAAGATGGGAAAATGTCTGTACTTACCCACAAATACAAAAGTGCCCCCACTATTTTATATTACACCTAAATAATTATTCACTGGGACACACAGTTTGATTTGGACCATCAAGTCAGTGATTAAGTAGAGCCAGAGAAGAAACATGCAATGAATATTAATCCTCTTTTTGCTCATAGATCATTCCTATGATATCCAGGGGCAGTCTTCAGTGGGTCCATTTTCTCAATCTAAAATACGTGTTTTCCTATGGTCCTGAGATTTGAAACAAAGATACAGAGTTTGTTGAAACCTTTGTTGGTTTTTCTGTCTCTCACTTTCTTTCAGAATCATTCTCGAAAACACATTTCTTCCAAAAACCTTCTGTGATTGTTCCAGGCCACACAGAAAAGAGCCCTAATCCCTCCTGAAGTTCTGAAGAGTATCATTTATGTCACTTCTGGAGCCCACAGAACTGACTTAAGATTCTAGGCTTCCTTTTTATTTCTAGGTGCTTTCTACCTAGTAGGACTGCAAACTGCTTAAAGAAAGAATTTATGTCTTTTGTATCACTCAGTCCAAGGACAGGGCTCACTATAAGAGGACTTTGATCAGTTTTTGTTGATTTAAAAAGAAAGAAAAAAAGAAAGTCTCCATTTCCAAAATTCGGAAAAGATACAAAATAGCAAATTTATTTGGTAAATTTCACTGTATATTTGTGAAATCATAAATGGCTAACTCTGGAAGCAATATTACAAATAATCTTATCCAATTCTACTCTGCATTTGAATCTTTGCTAGGTAAACTGCCACTTGCTAAAATCAAAATAGATAAACAGGCAATCAAAAAGGACCAGATGTACATCTGGACCTGCCAGTGAAATGCTTTGGTTTGCTTGTGACTGGTTTGTTATTTGGAGTTTTACCTTTTTTAGTTATGTTTGTCTATTTTGAAACTTATTAACAGTCCTATGATTTATTTTACCTGAAAATGGGGATCATCAACATGAGTAGTAAGAAGGGAGGCCATAATATCACATGGGAAGGAAAATTTTCTCCAACCAAGTTGAAGACTCCTCTCCACTTGATTGGAACTTCAAGTGATAATTATCTGGTTAGTCATTAGGATCAATGTGCACTCTTTTGATTTTGTAATCTTGTAAGGGTCATCCAAACACTAACAGCATTTCTTAAGTGGTTTATTATATTGAGAAGAAAATCTTTTGACCAGACAATAAGTATAGGTGCCCATATATCCTTGGTAAGTTTGCTTTTTTTCCTACTGGCTAGTCTTTTTACAAACATCAATTTGTGACAGTGAAGTTTCAAGGACTTTATCACCTTTGAGTAAAATGACAAAATGAGTTTTCTAGCCAAACACAGTAGAGCCCTGGAACACCTAGCTTCAACTGAGGTCCAGATCCTTTTTGAGTTTCAGCCTAAAATAGTGAGCATTTGTCTTTACGAACCTGTTTTACTGGAAAAAACATGAAAGATTTACCATGAAAGGAATTGAGGCAAGGAGTGCATGTCTATATTCTAAGACTTTTTCCAATTACACATAGAAACACAAGAATTATTTTTCTCAAGCCACAAGTTGAAAGTAGAGTAGCCCCATTTCTATTTTACATCTATTCCCATTGATCAATGTGGGTAGATAATTCCACCTCCCTTTCCCACAGTTTTGATTCAATCTGTTATAAGTCCATCTTTTAGAATGCTTGCTGTGCCCAGTGGTCAGAAACAAATTTGGTTCAATACTAAACTGAGTAATTCAAGTGGACAGCCAAATAGCTGATATTATACTCATCAGTGACTGAAAACAAAACAAAACAAAAAACCCCCCTCAGGGATAAATTGGATTTGGTGAGAGAGATGATAAAAGACCTTGGTGAAAATACGGTGAGCAGGTTTGTCAACATGGAGAATTTCTATTTCCCTTCTTGAGTATGTTTTTATAGGTATGATTTTGTGATTTAGCTTATGCTTTTAGGATAGTACTTCTTAAACTTCTACTACCACAATGACTTGACAAATTCCCATATGTAGCAGACTGTCAGGAATTCTCCAAAAGAATTTTACTAAGCAAATGAGCTTACATCTTTTAATATAAAAGCCATGAGCATATTAATGCTAATAATAATTGCCTAGAAATGGTCTAAAAGGAAATGGAAAAATAAGGTCCTGATTCTTTCCTCTAGAGCCACAGAATCTCAATGAAGAGGGAATTATCAAGATGTAGTTCTAAAACACTCAAACTCCTCTTCATTATGAGAAGAATGTATAATTAGCATATCTGTGTTTGGGAAGATGAAGGTTAACTAATCTGGTGTTAGGAATATCTTCAAATATGACATGCAAATTCATGTCAATTTCAACACTCATTCACCTCCTCCTGTGTGCCAGTCACCACGGACAGAAAGACGATGAGTAAGACAGGAAACTGCAAATTCCAAGACAAGATCATAGAGCTGGTCCTTTAATAAGACATCTTGATTTTTCCATAACACGAGAGTATTTCCTAAACTTTCTCTTTGATTTGAGCCATTAGAATCTTTGTGGACCTCAGGTTCATCCCAAGTCTAAAACCTAACTTTATGATTCCAAAGAGTTGTCAACATAATTAGAGAAGAGGAGATGAATGAAGGATGAAAAATAAGAGAGGGAGAGACTGAGGATGAGCAAACATAGAGAATGGATTTAACTGAAACAGGAGTTTCAGTTGGAAAATATCAGTTTGAAGCTGTCTTGGATTGATCCTTCACAAAAGTACTAGTAAGACTTTTAAGGTGGTAAAGAACAATCTGTTTGATCTATATGGTAACGGACTGCGGAAGAAACATTCTAAACCATGTTGTTATGGCCGGAAAGCCATGCAGAAAGGATATTGTTTCTTTTAAGGCCACAGAGAATGAGATAGAGATGGAGAGGCCAAGAGGGATAGATATTAATCAGAATCCTGCAAACCTAAGAAAGACATGAAGTGATTATAAAAATTAATATTAACTTTGTCTACAGTTTTCCTAATTTGAAATTGTTCATACGCTGCACTCAACAAAATGCCTGGAGCATGATGCTAATTCAAGAATAAGTGTACAGCCGATATTTAAAACTGTGTGATTGTAAAGATGATTACTATTCCATAAACTGTAATGTTAAATGTGAAGGTCGAAGAGAAGGAACTACCAGGGATTTGGGATGGCTTCATCCTTTAAATCCCTTTGGTGAACATAAAATAAGAATGGAGACGATACAGCAACATTCTGATTCCTGAGGACACCCCTATTACTGAGTCAGCATGATTACTTCAACAAACATACTTTGATCATCTATAATTGTTTTTTACTTCACAATGCTTATGTTCTAATGAAAAGAGAGCCTATAAAGAGAAGACAAACAACAATGAGGACTTCAATTTAGCTGAAGGCAGCAAAAAACTTTTAAAAAGAAGAAAATGTCATTGGCAACTGGTACTTAACTATCTTGTAAATTGCAGCAAAAGCATTTTTTTAAAGAAATTAAGAGGAGACAATATTTCCACAAGTATTCAGTTATGTGTTCTCCCAGAATTGAACATAGAAAGTTATAATGTGTAAGATAAGGTCCCAGTCTTGGGTTTCTGTTTCTGTAGATTATAATTACTTGTAAATTTTTTTAAAGCCCACTTCCTGAAATAGTCTGAAATAGTCTGAAATAGACTTTAAATTCTGTCAGTCAGTCATGAAACATGGCGCCTCCTAGAAACTTGATTTTCAGTAGCACTTCCTTGGACCTAAGAGAGTGGAAAAGTGCTATATCCCCAGATTAAGCCCAAAGTAGCTTCCAGGGTAATTGAAAATGATCAAACACACCATGACAATTTCTACCTTACTGGGAGAAAAAAATGAACATAACCCTAGGACATCAAGGAGTACTGGCCACACCTTCTATGAAATGAGTTAAATGACTTGTATTAATCCCCCTTCCCCTATAAATAAAGACTTGTATTCCCCTGTCATGCTGATTGGGTGCCGAATGATTGTAAAAGGCTGTAGGAATCTAACTCATTATATCTTCAACCAAAGTGTTGGTAGTTTTTTTTTTTAGGAAGGATGTATTAAGCAGCCATTGCACACGCTAAGTAGATAATTGAAAAGAACACCATGTGAAAAATTAAGGACAAAACTTCTCTTTCACTAGAAAGACCTTAATTTACTTATTATGTTTTGATCACGGGAAAAAATCTTTTACTCACTACCTATCCTTTACAGACGTAGTTCCCTTAAATAGATGCCAACTATACCTTGATGTATTTTTGAGGTAAGCTTTGATTCACCAAGATGAATGCTTTTAAACACTATTTAAGAATGCATGACCATAGAAGGGGGAAATATGTAGACAGCCAAATCCCATCACATATGCATACATTTAACTTTCGACAATGCCTATATGGGTTTGCACGTACTAGCAATAAAAGATTTTGTGGACCTTTTTAACTTACTAACTGGGATACAACGTGAACTTTCAATTAAATTCCCAACTAAATCATTTCCTGGTGCCTTAAATGTTTGTAAAATTAACAAATGACTGGTTGCTCCTTCCTGTACTGCTGCTCCTTAACTTTAGGGTTAAAGCATGAGAGTTAAAATACCTTTGATAAGTAGAACGTGGGTTAAGACCTAATACACAGAGCTCCTTCTACAAATGAAATTTTAGAACAAACTTCTGGTGAATAACTGGAAATCTCTAATAAAATATGACACAGATTGATAAATCAACTTCTGCGAATTAAGACCTAGAAGAGTTTTGACTCACAGTGGTAGGGCCCAAATGTATTATTTTTCTCTGCTTACATTCCTTTCCTAAATGACTGAGCAAGTTTATCAGAGCAACAAATTACTCAATGTCAAAATCTTAAAGGGAGATTCAGGATGAAACGAAACATGTTTGGTACCTGCTATGTGCCAAGTACATAGGACAGGCATAGAACGAGCATTTCTTTACACTTAATCTTGCCATTCTGTTTTATTTTTCAAGTAAAGAAATTAAGGTTTAAGCAGGAAGATGTATGTATCTTATCCAAGGTCACATACCAAGTACATGGGGGAGCCTGGACATTAATATATTGGTTTGATATTAAAATTCCTGTTTATATTTTATTCCACACTGTCTTTCAGTTTGCATTAATTATCAGAAGCTAAAACCTTGATTAGAAAATCCTGAATGCTCATTTGGAATCTGGTATTGCTTTGGGAGGAACCAAGGGAGTTTGCTTTGCATAACCTGATTTAATGATATCTGTTTGCACTAATCATTTCTTAAAAAAAAAATAAAGCACTCTGCTTATATGAGTTGTTAGTTTTCCAGCTTCTCACGTGATGAATTACTGTCACTGTCATTGTAAAAGTGGCAGCAAACATAGAGGGAGTTTTGTAGTTAAGGGAAAGCATGTCACCAAGAGTACTATCAGAATTTATACAGTACTAAAGTGTGATATTTTACTCATGATGGCATACTTCTTTGTAGCATAAACAATAATGAGAATGATTTACTTATCAACTAAAAAAAACCTTTATGTACTCTTTTGATCTTGCCAGCTTTAAAATCTACTCACAAAAAGGCCAACCTAGAATTATAAGCCTATAAAAAAATGTGAAGAGAAATTTTCATTTTCTCAAAATTCAAACATGGCACAAATTAATGAAAGTCTTTTTCCATGTGGCTCATTTTTAATTATCTTGGGCTGATGGGAGAATGATGACAGCACCTAAGTCTTTGAAAATAATAAATACAAATAACCCTCCCTTAAATTCTAGGAACACATCCCATACATCAACAGAAGTACTCCATGTATGAGAAAATAAGTGAAAATATAAACATGGTATGTTTGACATTTTGGAGCATCCTTGGAGAGACACTGATTTGTAATTCAGATCACATAGCATCTTTGATTTCTCCCATTTGCCCATGACCCCCCCCCAAATAAAACACAAAAGCTTTATCTGCAATGGATGGAGAGCAACTCAGGAATCTGTGCAGAGACTATCCATCACATTTCTGTCTTAATTGAATGACACCAGAATGAGATCGATAAAATGTAACAAGAGACAGCTTTGCATTTCCACACTCACTTATTCCCCCTCTCTATTACTCTCAGCCACCACCGTGACCAGAAAGCCCAAGTACAGAACATGAACCCTGCTGCCAGGCAAGCTGTTAGGATATGAATAAACTTGTCAGAGACACAACCAAACTTACAAACGTTAGAAGGGAGCTGGGGAGACAAAAGGTTATTAGAGGAGTATTGAATAGGGTTCTTGAAAGAGGCAATTTCATAGATGTGTTCTCAGCGGTAAATAACTTCTCCCAATGCAATGCTTCAGTTAGAGAATCTCCACAGCTCTCCCTCTGTACCCAAGATTTCTTGAGAATGTCTGAATGTCTGTGTCTCAAAAGCAGATGTGGTGACATCTCAGCTCAAATCTCCAAGTCCTGGAATAAATGCCAGGCAGCTGTGAGGTCCGTGTGTACAAGGTTCCTGAGATCGCCAATGCATTATTGATAACCTCATCACTCTGCTAAAAGCAAAGGCTGACATTGTTATAGTCTCAACCTTCTGAAGAGCTCTGGCTTTGCCTTGGAATCGATCACAGGAAGAAGTAAACCAAAGAGCAAAACCGTACAAGTAAAAATCAAGAAGGTTAAGAAGTGCCTGCTACATTCACTTCACTCTGAGTGTGTTAACTAAAATCACACAGCCTGCTTTGGTGCTTTTATACCTTTGACAGGTTACGATACGGCCATACGCTAGACTGTAGGCTATAATAATTCATTTCATATAATATTCCACATCTTGAACTTGTCAGAAGGAACAGAAGTCTGCATTTGAAGATAAACATATCTTTAATGTGGTTTTCAAAAAGGCAGTTTTTTTTCTTCATTCTAGTAAATTTTCTATCATTTTGAAATTTCATTAGATGTAGGTAACTGCACTGTCTTCACACAGCTTCCTTTTCCTTGCACGTGATGCCTATTGAAAGACGCACTTCCAGAATTCTTCTCTATAATCTTACTTTTATGACTGACATTATAATGTAAGATTATAGCATTTATTAGTGCCTCACTTTTTTATAATTCTTAAATTTTTAATTATTTTCAGAAATGATCCTTTGAATATGATGACGAAATATAAAAGTCCCATCTCATCCCAAGTAGGTTAAAGAGAGAGTTATAATGTATATCCAAAGTATGATTTAGAGCTTGAATATTTTCCATGTTCATACTTGGAGATAAGAATGTTAAGTAGCCTGGCTTTGCTGTTAGAAAGAAAAGAACACTCTTTTCTTAGCTGGAGGATGGCTAAGTAATCTGCCAAATAATCATTAGTCGTAGGTTACTCCTGAATTCTGAGCAAACGAGCTCGCAATGAAATCATTATTTGCAAATGGAAACAATGGGTCATATGGAACAAAGGGCAAAACATACACAATTTCCTTGCATCTGCAGACACTGGTCATCTGAGGCAGGAGCGGATGGCTGCCTGACCAGGTGGGAGACAAGACATGCATCAGTGAACCTGCTTCATCCACCTTTTACTTATTGAGGCTTGTATTTGATGTCATGTAAAAAATTCCCCGAGTTGCAGATTATGATATTCCCCAACACAGAATCAGGCCCCAGAAAATGTGGATATAACAGGAAGAAGAGTATGCATTTCTATACGTGTATGCATAGATTGGGAAAAATTTTTAAAATATTGTTACTTGGTGTATTCTAAACTAATTACAACTTAAAGCACCTCAAGGCTTATCACACTGTTTCATGATGGCTCATGCTTTTTAGTGGAGTCACTGCCCATTTTCCCAAGTGCTGCAGGAGCCTAAGCCCTAGGAAGAGACATGTCTCATGCAATGTGGAACTTATTTGAGCCACATAAACTTAAACTATGTTGGAATAAATATGTTCTACCTCCGATCATTTTTTATTGCACTTCCTGCTTTTTGCTTCAGTCTGTGGGCAGCACATTTGGCAATAAGAGAGTGAGGCCATTTCTGCTGGGAGCAAGCACATCACTGGGGTCAGAGGGAAGAAAAAAAACAACCAACACTACAATATAACCAATGCCACAGAGGTCTGGGAGCCCCGGAATGGGATCTGGTCATCCTGATAAGTGTGCACTTCCCACTGGGGAAGTTGACCAACCCCATAGATGCCACAGAGGTCAGAGGCTAGGAGCTGCATGAAACTGCACGTAGTGTGAGTTCACACAAAGAACGTCATTAATGCTGTGGGGTGCTTCTTGTTGTTGATGTTATTGCATGTGTGTTGTTTTTAATTCTTAAAACAAGGCTATGGCTAATTAGGGGTGTTGGCACAGCTTGGACTGATGAAGAAAACGATTACAATTATAAAAGACTTCTGGGGCCAGAGCAGTCAAAGATGCTGACTGTTCCCCGTGCTCGCCCCAGCGGTGTCAGTGTGGCTGTCAAGTATGATCATGCTAGAAGCAGCCTGGATTTATTAGGTGCTTTTTTTTTTTTTCCTGTAGGATTCAAATGCCCATGGACGTGGCTCATGGTCTCACCCACTTCCTACTTCCTCTCTTGTGTTTTCTCTGAACAGTCACAATATTCAAGAAAGAAAAACCCCATCCTATTGTACTGTCCAGAGGCTGTGATAAGGCAGGATGAATAAAAGAGAAAAATTATCTTCCCTAAGGAACTTTTATAATACTTCATCATTCTTTAAACTCGAAAACAGTCTCCAACGTGTTTATTTTTCACCTCCGACAGATGTGAAATTGGTAAGAACAAGAGAACATGTCGGATCCACACCAATAAAGTAAAAAAGGAACAAACTGAATTTTACTCTAGAGAACTTATTTTGGGGAGCACAAAAAAGAAGAGGCTAGAAAGAGAACCTTTGTTTAATCGTGTGGTGTAACCTATTGAAATGCAGCATCTAAACATAGTTTATGTTTGAGTTTGCTCCCCCACCATGAGTATTCTTCCTTTAGGACCTGTGCATTGATTACATCACATTACAAAAGAGCCTGAATGGGTATTCAAATGGATGCTGTAATCAAAAGATTCTTTTTTCAAGGCAACAACCATAGATTTTTATAGTTTTTTGCCTTTAGCTATGGACATCCTAAAATGATAGAAAGATTCTCATTTGTGTTTCCCCCACTGGAAGCTATTGAATTGTCCTGGTTTTGTACAGTGTAGAACAATCTTGCAATAATAAAACATTTCAACTTTGTACAAAAGGTGAAGCTTTCCATTTGAAGTTTTTCTTTAACAGAAAAAAAAATGGAGAAAATGGGCTGACAGCTTTAGAAAATTTAAACAATTCCCCTTGCCAAGATACGTATTTCATGAATTTTCTCTAATTTCAGATTTGGTGCGTATGTGTCGTGTTAACAATGAACGCTTTCAATTTCAACATTCAATTTCTTCTCTCCCTGCTCAAACCAATCTTCACCTTTTAATTGCCAATTATTTTTCTAATCGTTTCTTTAAAAACTTTCTTGAGGATTGTGAGAAATGAGTTCTAAGTTATACATCACAGACGCATTTAAAGTAAACTGAGTAAGTGGTAAACTCTAAAATTTATAAGCACTTGATTGGTAAAAGTATCTTAGAATAAGGAAAAGAAGCAAGGAGGCTATACTTCAAAGTATTAGAAAACTTCGGTAACATGCAAATTCATAAAAATCACAGGGGGAATCGAGAAGAATTCTTTTAAGAAAAAAAATGAGCTAAGTACTATTGACTGTGATTGTTTTAATGGCCTATGTAGTCTTTATATTGTTTTTCCTCATCAGCATTATACCTCTCTTCACAAAATAGAATACTCTCCCATTCTCTCTCCTTGTAACCTGTTACCTACATGGAACATACTTTTGTGTGTTGAAAAAAAAAACAAAAAACAAACCTAAAAACCAAAAACCAAAAAACCCCCATAAAACCAAGCTTTTATCCTCTCAACTGTTCATGTATGTACTTTTATTTGAAAGATACTGTCTCCGAAAACATTCTCGCCTGGCAAAACAAAAGAAAAACTAATTAGAGAATAAATAATGTGCTCTATCTTATGAGAATTAATTTAAGTATCAGGTATGGAAAAAAAGACAATGCCATCCAGCCCTGTGATACCTTACAAAAAGCACGTGTAGTGAAGCTGGTTTCAATGCTGCAGATACAAATAGAAGGATGAAAATTCACGTGGCTAAACAGTTGAAATTTTGTAAAGGTGATATTGTAAAGATGATTCCAACAGCAGTCAATTCAAATCAGAAAAAAATCAGTTGGAGTTTCATGACTCCACTGAACAAACCTATAATAAGAGCTTCCGTCGATGTTTTAAAATTAATTTATGACAGGCTGTTTAAAAGACTTGTTTAATTATTAATAGAAACATTTTATCTCATAGATTTTTTTAAGTTGCACTTGATAGTTATCTACCACTGATTCAACATAGAAGGTAAAATACAGAAAGTGGCTGAGCCAATACTACAAAGATCCTAATTAGTATCATGCTATAGAAAAACAATGAAGTGATTTTGTCACCAATTACTGACAATTAGCCTAAGTACAACAGTTAATTTCATGGAAATAAAACCACTATAAAATGAAAGGAACAAAACCTATCATAATTAATGGCATTTGCCTGCATTCCTCTACTGGTTGTTTAATTCACAAGCCATAAAAGTTTTGAAACAACTTGAACAGCTAAACAGGGATGCAAAAATCAAGTGTGTGTATCTGGATTTTCTGGTTTTTAAGCATCTGTGGAAACATGTAATTTATCAATAGAATTATGCTTATCAAATTTTTATCCCCTAAACCTAAATATATTATACTTCCAGCCTGTGCATTTGTTAAACAATAAAATCTAGTATATTAAGTTGCAGAGAAATATCTTGTGATAGCTTGCCATTATCCTGCTGTAATGTGTCTAGATATAGCGAACTGCCAATAATTGTTGAAATGTTACAGTGTTAAAAGTTCTTCTCTCCCTTGCACTTTTGACTCTCAAACTTTTCTCTCCACTTGCTTCTTTTTTTAAGGAAGCGCTGTTGTTTGGGTTCCTGAGCACGGAAATGTAGGGGCTTGTGCCCCCATGTCAGTTTCATCTCTTGCATTAACTCTGCCCTAGTTTCAGAGTTGCAGTATCAGAAGGCATCCCCAAGTCATATCAAGCTTTAAAATGTTGTCCTGGCCTCACCAAAAGCCGGAAAAGATTCATTTTGCAAGGTACCCACCAATCAACAAAGTAAAAGCTACAAGGCTAGTGACATCTAAAGCTAAACTTAAAAACAAAAAACAAAACAAAACAAAAAACCCTTGCAGATATTTTTCTAGTTTCAGCGAGTCCCGAAAACAAAACTTGAAAACCTAACAAAACATTACTATCAACTATTGCTTAATAAATAGCCACAGAGAGGTTACAACTTTAGGTATACAAATAAACACTGTAGAGGTTTTTGGCCAGGCAGAGATAAGATCCTCTCTGGGGAGACCACTAGAAACTGCTTGGTCTTTTGTGCAGACTCCTGGAATGTGCTTGCTTTTCATTTCTTTCTTTGTGTCTGGCACACTGGCCTCACAGGCAGTGTCTTAAGCCATGCAGGGTCAGGGCAAACAGAGAACTGCATTCATGGACAGATCAAGTTTATGTGAGAATCTGCTCCTCCGGCTGCCCTCAATCTCCATATGAATTGTTAATAAAATCTCAGCCTGAAAGCTCATCACCCCAACAGTGGGGAAGTCATGCAGAGAATCCTCTAGTTCAGAAAAACAAGATTTCTTTATCTTTTTCATCCTTCGCCAACATTCGTGGGAATTCTGCCATGTAACCTCCTCCTGAACCAACCACCCCCCAACACACACCCCACCTCTCTCTACTGCTCTCTTGGTCGCACCTGATCATCAGGGAAGGCGGGGAGCTAAAAGACAAAAGAAACATTCTGACACCCACAGCAAAGCTACCACAACATCAACTTGCCTCTGCAGTAATTTGCTGCTATAAAAACCTTCAGGCAAAAGGAAATATCAATGCTCAATTTTTTCCAGTTTGTGTCAAATAGCTGGAAAGACTTTCCCATAGTTTATGACACCACATGAACCAGAGAGCCACAGATATAATAAAAGGTCACATATAAAGTGAAGAACAGAGTCATACCCTAATTAACTTGATATCTCCATGCAAATACGGGACAGGAACAATACTCGGTGTATGTTGCAGGCAATCTTGTGTGCATCTTCTAACCTTGCTACAGGCTAGCTGGGCCTCTTGTTTCCTCTGCTTTTGCTCCTTGCAAACTGTTTTAATATCGAACGCTTTTCAGAGGGATGGGCTGATGAACGAAAACATGAATTTCCTGCTTGCCCTTTAAGGTGGGTTAAAGGGGGTGCTAGCAATCAATTACAGAACAAAAGAACAAAAAAAAAATGACTTAGGAACCTAAGGAGTGAATGTGTCACATTCTTTGCAGTCTGTTTTTTGCTTTTTGTTTTAAATAACTGGTTCATTTTTATTCACCCTTCTCATGAAGAGTAAACAATATCTATTTCATTAAAAAAAAAAAACCCAAAAAACAAAAACAAGTTTACCAGTAGTAGCTCCTGAAGGAAATGTTTTCTGCTCAAAAAGGCTTCAAATGTACTAAATTCCCATTTCAACTTGATAATGATTTTACAAGGAATAAAAAAGTTTGAAATTTCATTTGAATTTGTACTTTAGATTTTCAAATTGCTTTAATGCAGTCAGGTCCCTTTCAGAATAAAAAATTATATTTTCTATTTTAATTGACATTTTAGTCCTATTAAATCTTTGTTTCCTCATTTTATGTTGGTCAATAAAGCAACTATAATTTCTAAACTTGTGCACATAAATTGATCCAAGATACTTCCATTAAACTTTTCTTTCCTGTAACTGTACATCAAAAAAGTTGAATATCATTCAAAAACAAATATTTCTGAAGTACACACAAATAAATACAAATTTCTATCACCATATATCTAGAAATGTCACATTTGAGAAGGTAAAAATACACACACATACAGACATGTGCAAACATAAAGTTTCTTAAAAAATAAGTAAGGTAAAAGGACACAAAATGACCCCTTAAGCACTCACATAATAATGTCATATAAATGTATTGACTCACTCAATTTATCCAAAACAAAGTCACTATTATAATAGTGCTCTGTATCCAGAGGTATCACTTCAGTATGTGAAATGTAAGAATAAGTAGTTCAAAGAATTTACTTAAATAAAATTAAAGTTACAGAAGTTTGATAAATTTTCAAAACAAAATTAAATTTAGATTTTAGTAAACATCCCAATGCTTCATGGAATTCAATTTAGGTATTATGGTTGAGAAATTCACCAAACTACTAAGTCGAACAACAAATGCAAAATACAGTTCAATATTATCCTTCAGCACTGATATAAATTATTATAATAATAAAATGTATTAACCTGTTTCTAGAAGCATTGAAATTGTAACTGTTCTTCACAATATACCTAAGCTAAATTAGTCTTTAAATACATAAAATTCAGTAATTCAATGGATGTTAAAGACTCGCACAGTTATACAACTATGTGAAAAGTGTTATTTTAGGAAATGGAGAATGATCTGAAATATTTACCGTTCTTTTACATAATAGTTACTCAATAAGCTAATTTCATAGTTATGAGGTTAATATTTAAGTAGGGCTATGTGAAACTGAATAATTTTTATTCATAAACTGTGTTTTTGTATCAACTATACTCAAATTTAAAAAGACCATGTGTTACTGAATTGTATCCCTCAAAAGTTTAATGTGTTGACTTGCTTCCATTAATTTGCAGGAAAATAGTAATATCTTAGTGCAGAATTTATATTACCAAACCTCAATTTCTATTGTGATGGTTACTCTCTGAGAAGCAGGAATTAATGGTTTGGTAAATTCCCTTTAAGTATTTGCTTTTCAAAAGATGTGTGTTCAAAATATTAGTGTAGTTCTAGAGTAGGGCTTCTCATTCTTTTCTACTGAATGTGTCTCATTGATTTCCAAGGAGCCCTGCAATTCACGACAGGTGGAGGAAGAGGCCAAGTTGAACACACATGCTACTGGTAGGCTTGGAAGGTGGCAACCGATAGTGCTTTTGTCGCTGACTAGAAGCTCGGTGAGCTACAGACACAGAGCTGTTCCTGAGAAACAGCCTGGAAATGGCAACAAGAGAAAGCAATTGAGAACTGTAATCTGGACGTGTGTGTTTATATTCAGACTATGTATATACACATACATCAATATGACCATAATACGAAGCTTACCAAGGCTTTTAGGGAGCCTCCAGATGAAGCCAGAGATGAGCTGAGGCTGCCATCTTGTTATGGACTGAATGTTTGTGCCCCTTCAAAATTCATATATTGAAGCCCTATCCCCTCCCCCCCTCCTCCCTGTGTGGCTGTATTCAGAGATGGGACCTCTGAGGAAGTAATTAAAGTTAAATGAAATTCTAGGAAGTGGGACCCCGATGTGATAGGATTAGTGTCCTTATAAGAAGAGCCACGGGAGTGCTCGTGCTTGTGCTCATGCTCAGCACCTCTCCCTCTCCCCCTCCTGGTCTCTCTCTCCCCACATGCACTGAAGAAAGGCCAAGCGAAGACACAGATAATGAAGTTCTGCAAGCCAGAAAGAGAGTCCTTACCAGAAACTCAATTTACCCTCACCTTGGTCATGGACTTAAAGCCTCTGGAACTGTGAGAAAATAAATTTCTATTGCTTAAGCCACCCAGTCTGTGATATTTTATTATAGTAGCCTGAGCAAATTAGCGTACATATTAGCCCCGGCAACAACAATAGACAATTGGAATAAATAACGAACTACATTCTAAGGCTAGTTCTGCTTTACCTATTATCTCTTCCCCTCTTGTCGAGCTATGGGAAATGGACAAGAATCTCTGTTTCCCCGCTCCTGTTGTAAGGTGTTAAGCCTTCCACCCACCTGCTGGATGACAAATGTGTCTAAGATATTTCAAGTGTGTATCACGGTGATTTGATACATATATATTATAAAAGGCTTCTCTCCATCTAGTTAAGTAGCACAGCCAAGTTCTGTGCTTGTCGCCCATTTCAACTATATAATACAGTGTAATCAGCCATAGGCACCAGGTTCTACACTAGATCCTCAGACCTAATTCATCTTAGAGTTGAATGTTTGTACCCTTTTACCAACTTCTTATTTCCCTTGCCCTGATGCCCCCGGCAATCACTTTTTGACTTTCTGTTTGCATGAGTTTGACTTCTGCTTAAAAAAATTTTTTTCTTTTTAATTTATTTGAGAGAGCAAAGCACGAGCACGGGGAATGGGGAGGGGGAAGGAGGAAGGGTAGAGGCAGAAGCAGACTCCCCACTGAGCAGAGAGCCTGACTCTGCGCTCCATCCCAGGACCCTGAGATGATGACCTGAGCGGAAGTCAGACACTTAACTGACTGAGCCACTCTGGCACCCTTGACTTTTGCTTTTTTCAGATTCCGCATAAAAATGATACCATGCACTATTTGTCTTTCTCTAACTTCTCTCACTTAGCATAATGCCCTCCTCAGTTTCATCATGGTGTCAAAAATGGCAGGATTTCCTTCTTTCTCGTGGCTGAATAATATTCCATTGTATACATGTACCACATCTTCTTTATCTATTCATGCATAGATGAACTCTGAGGTCACATCCATACTTTAGCTATTGTGAATAAGGCTGCAATGAACATGGGCTTGCAGATAACTATGAGATCCTGTTTTCACTTCCTTTGGATATATACCCAGAAGTGGGATTGCTAGATCATATGGTATTTCCATTTTTTTTTATTTTATTTTTCGAGGAACCTCCTTATTGTTTTCCATAGTGGCTCCACCAATTTATGTTCTTAAGGACTCACATAACCTTAACGCTTTCCTAGACTCACCTTCATTGAATGACTTTTTAATGTAATGCCTGAAAATTTCTTCGAAGTTCAGTATAAGAAAGAGCAGCGTCTCGTCCTGATGCTGGGATGCTTCTGAAGACTCTGTCTCTTACATGAGCTTTTAAGAGTGACTGGTGTGGGGCGCCTGGGTGGCTCAGTCAGTTGAGTGTCTGCCTTCAGCTTGGGTCATGATCCCAGAGTTCTGGTTTCGAGCCCCACATTGTGCTCCCTGTTCAGCGGGGAGCCTGCTTCTCCCTCTCCCACTCCCCCTACTTGTGCTGTCTCTTTCTCACTCCATCAAATAAATAAGTAAAATCTTAAAAAAAAAAAAAGTGACTGGTCTGAGTCCTCCATTCACATCACAAAAATATGTCTTCCCACAGTCTGTTTTCATCCTGGCATCAGGCAGTTTATGTTAAACGACTATATGACTTTCATGGGCACACTCCCACTGTTATTCCCTTGATTCGGTTTTCCTTTTCCATTTCTCCTTACAGTGTTCTTTCAGGAAGTTTCAGATTAGGATAAAAACTTACATATTTAGGAAGATGGATTTAGAAAGTGAATGGCAGTTCAAGTTATGGGACCAGACTGTAGGGTTCACAGAAAGCATGGCTCCTTATGAGCTATATGACCTTGGGCAAGTTGCTAATCCTTCTTCTTATTTTCTTCATCTGTAAAATAGTGTAATCTCAAAGGATTCAATGTGTTACTGACACATTTGTCAGAAGAATATTTGGGGGATGTCAGTTACTCAATACATGTTAGCTATTAATATTGTGTCAAAATAGGCACCGTGCAAATGAAAAAGCCTAGCTTCATCAAATAAAATGGAAAATCTCCATCATTATAGATATATGGCAATACAGGAATATGAGGTTTGCCCTCAAATACATTAAAACTTAATTGGTGAAATAAAGTCAGTTGTTAAAGAAATTTTAAAAGAAAAATAGAGAAGACTTTGACAGCCTGGTACGTGATTAATGTGTAAATGAGATATACACACAACAGGGTGAGCTTTAGGATTTCCAGAGCAAGAGCTCTTCAGACAGGAATCGGCTAATGAGTTATTTCTGATACTCTGATGACAGATCAACATGGTAGAAGGAAACAGTATGCTTCCTTTAGCTTAAAAATGCAAGTTTAAGGAAGGTTAAGGATTTTTTTTTAAGATTTTATTTATTTGACAGAGAGAGACACAGCAAGAGAGGGAACATAAGCAGAGGGAGTGGGAGAAGGAGAAGCAGGCTTCCCACCAAGCGAGGAGCCCGATGTGGGGCTCTATCCCAGGACCCTGGGACCATGACCTGAGCTGAAGGCAGATACTTAACAATAGAGCCACCCAGGTGCCCTGATTAAGGATGTTTTTTGAAAAATTATTATTTAAGCCACAAAAACTAGATTATTAAAATAATATTTGTGGAAAACATGCCACATCTGCAGGTTCTATATGGGATATTTTGAAGCCCAAGTTATTTTAGAAATGCTTTGAATGTGACAGTTCTCAATATGAAGATGCTGAGGATATTACTCTTATTTTTGAATATGCAGACAGTTGAGGAATTCAATTACATACATGTTGTTTATTCAGCTTTATTTAACTCTGGAGATGTTTGCTCTCCAAGGAGTCCCAGGGTCTTTGGACTTGTGCATTGTGTCAAGAATAAATGAGAATCAGGTCACAACAGGTTCAAATGCAGAGTGCAGACAGCTCTATTCGATTCTATGTTTAGCAAAACATACTCTTCTACACATAATTCTCACAACTATTATTCAAAAGTAAGCTCTAAATATAGAGAGCTCTGGAAAAAATTCTTTAGTCAAAGTTAAGCTGAATCTTTAGATTATGGGAGGACAAAAGCATGGTTTATAGATGATAGTGACAAAATTTCATTATCTTTCTAAAATATGAAATTAAAATGTGGGTTACAATATATATTGTGTGTAAGAGTTTATAATGAACTGAACAGCACATATGAAATATAACATTGAAAATATAAGAAAACCAGTTAAAGTAGAATTTAAGAAATAAAAGAATACATCCATTTCACGGTAAGAGTAGTTGAAATTATGTCTAATTTAAGAAGAATAATTTAGCAAATAGAAACATAACTACCACCATTACCAGAATAATCATAGCTAACAGTGAGCCCACATAATATTCTGGAAACTGTTGGTTGTATGACACATAATATTTATTCCATTTTTAAACTGTTGTTTATTTTTTTTATTACTTAAATCTTTTTTTTTTTTCTGCATGGAGCCCAACATGGAACTTGAATTCATGACCCTGAGATCAAAATCTGAGGTGATATCAAGAGTTGTATACTTAACTGACTGAGCCACCCAGGTGCCCCTTAAACTATTGTTTCTTACATGTTTCTTGTGTCCTAGGTAAATTACTTACTTCTTGGGAAAGATAAATAAGACAATTTTGCCTGAGATTACAAGCGAGCTATAATTTTCTCCATATTTAGAAGATGTACAAAGTGAGGGCTGTAGTGGGTGAATGACTTGTCAAATGTCACACAGCAAGTGAGAGGTAGAGATGGAATATGAATCCATTGTGCCTGACACCAAAGCCCATCTTTTCATAAACCTGTTGGAGCAAAGAGGTGAACATTATCAATTCAAACTTCTTTGCTTTCCTATATCAAGATCCTNTTTCATAAACCTGTTGGAGCAAAGAGGTGAACATTATCAATTCAAACTTCTTTGCTTTCCTAGATCAAGATCCTGGTCATTTAGGGTGCCTGGGTGGCTCAGTGGGTTAAAGCCTCTGCTTTCGGCTCAGGTCATGATCTCAGCGTCCTGGGATCAAGGCCAGCATCGGGCTCTCTGCACAGCAGGGAGCCTGCTTCCTCCTCTCCCTGTCTCTCTGCCTGCCTCTCTGCCTACTTGTAATCTCTCTCTCTGTGTCAAATAAATAAATAAAATCTTTAAAAAAAACAAAAACAAAAACAAAGATTCTGGTCACTTATTCATTTCCACCCCCATGTTCTCCTATTCTTCTCTGTGTGTTCAAAGCACGTTCATGTGTTTGGTGGTGGTAAGGATGATAGTTTCTCTGTATTTTCTTTGACAAGAAGTTTGAGAATTCAGTAAGGGGGGGAAATTATGATAAAGAAAATCCTTGAATTCTGTTTAAAGCATAATTATTCTTATACCTACTTTTATAGATTTTTGGTTTCTTTTACATGGTTTCTGGGTCTTAAGAAATAGTGGGATTTTTATGAAATGAAGGGCAAAGACCCTTTAACAAACAGGAAACAGCAAATTAACTATTAAAATCTCCCTTTCCTCTTGCAGCATACAATATTTCAGTTTAAGCAATCTTTAATTTTATGTCTTCTTTGGAGAAGTGTCTGGGAAAGAAACTGAGGGTTACAGAAGGGAGGGGAGTGGGGAGATGGGGTAACTGGGTGATGGGTAATTTTTTTTTTTTTGAAGGGCATGTGTTGTGATGAGCACTGGGTGTTATACGCAACTAATGAATCACTGAACACTACATCAAAAACTAATGATGTACT
This sequence comes from Ailurus styani, assembly GCA_002007465.1. Lineage (NCBI taxonomy): Eukaryota > Metazoa > Chordata > Mammalia > Carnivora > Ailuridae > Ailurus > Ailurus styani. The sequence continues at coordinate 7,587,025 of LNAC01000003.1, forward strand.
ATACGCTGGCTAACAGAACATAATAAAAAAAGAAATCTTTAATTTTAATTATAATACTTTTAGCCAATCTTGATAAGAATTTTTCCAAAATCCCTTTTATTGGCATTATAAAACACACCCAAATATTATCCAGCCTTTAAGGATCTCAGTAATAGGGCCACTAGTAGTGGTGATACCCGCTGGTGGTAAAGCACAGTAGAGAAAACATCTAGTGAGGTTTTAGGTTTCTTACAAACATAAAGAGCTATAGCCTATACAGTTCATTGGAGTTAGAACTGATGTTTTTTCCTAAAAAATTTAAATGCAGAAATTTTCCTATCATAATCAAATACAATTGAGATATTGCTCCAATGTGAGATTTAAGCTCAATGTTGTACATGTCAGAAATGTCCTTCTAAAAGGTTTATAGAACAGTATGTTGGAAGGTTACCACTTAAAAGAATAAGATAAAGATTTACACACACAAAATGAGCCAAGAGTCACTTGATTCCACAAATACAATCTTCACAGGGCTATCTAGTGATCTATCAGTTTGATTAGCACTCATTTCTTTCTTTTTTTTTCTCCTGATGCTCCTTATACACTAATAGGCAGTTGCCTATTCTTCAAATTTATTATTTTATCCTATACTTCCTGACAGTTGTTGGTAGAGTATTTGTTGTGCTACATTCAATGTGTCAGAGATACAGTCTGATTTATTTTGTTGCTGGCACAATTTTTACTGAAACATTTGTTTTATCTTGTTTACTCAATACTTTTTTATAACCACCAATTTGACATATAATATTGATATTTGTCTTTACAACTATCTTTACCAATAATTTAGTATGCTTTGTTACTGGTTTCATAATAGAATTTTCTAATTCCAGAATTTTTTAAAAGCTGTGGTATGTTATACTTTATTTCAGGGTAGGTAGAATATTTCAATATTTTCAGAACTTATAAATTCCTATTGGATTCAATTATGTAATTGACTGTATTTCTATAAAGTATCATTTCACCACCATCAATAAACCACTTGAAAATCACATTACATACTTGATCTTAGAAAGCTCCAAATCCTATATAATCTTGATATAGATAAAATGCACCAGCATTTCTTATTCCTAGATATTTAAAACAATTTTTAAATATGTCATCTCAGTAGACATTTCTCTACTCTTAGCCTGATCCTTAGCCTTTAGTTCTAATGAACCATCAAAAACTAACTGGAATAACTCTCTCTGCTACCATATTTTAAATTTGTATGTTAAAAGGTCATTTATTGTTATAAAATTATGCTATCCAATAAAGTAGCCGTTAGCCACAAGTGGTTAGTGAACATGTCTAATATTAATTCTAAGAACATGTTAGTCTTTGGAAAAATTATCTCAAGGATCTAAAAAGTAAGTTACTGTTCTCTTTTCCTTTGCATCTCTTAGTACCAATGGTTCTAAATATTTTCAGATTATAGACTCCTTTGAGGAAAAAAAAAATCAAATCTCTAGACCCTTTCATCACACACAAAAAATGTCTTTATGAAAATATTTAGAATATTGCACACATTGTTTGGGTTTCAGAGATTTTCTTCAGCCAAACAGTAAATCAAGTTAAGAACTCACATTATAAAAGTTATTTTGCCATGTTATAGCATGTTAGCATACCACTCTGTATGAAAATCTATTGGGATAGCAGTACCATGGGCAGCAGGAGCCTGGACAAAGAAATCCAACATAGAGAGGCAGTGACCAGACTTTAGGTAGGCTCCAGGTTGGGTCATCGATAGTTTCCTGCAGTGTGTCCCAATGGGGTGCCATGAGATCGGGTTATATGCAACAGCATCTGGAACCCAAGACCTAGCCCAAGTGTTGGACATTGACAGGGGAGGACCTCAGGAGCAATGTGAGTCCAGAATCCAATCACTGAGATGCAAGCAATAAGGATTTTTATAACATTCCTCTCTTCAGGAATGAGAGGTTAAAGGAACTGGGTCTAGCTTGTCCTGGGTAGAGTATAACAAGAATGGTAGTGCCCTGGCTAATCTGGCTGTGTTTAGGTTAGGCTATGGCACCTAGGAGGAAAGTCAGGAAGACCATATTGACACAGCAGAAGGCAAGAAGTAGCTGAGAATGTATCCCTCAGAAAAAGAGTTATGTGTGGGGCTCAGAACTTATCATGTTACCCAAAAGAGTTTCATATGGTGATTTTAGTATTTCTCAGAATCCAAGTGATATCCTAATTCCACATTTCTCTTACCTAAGACCTTTGAAATACAATTAAAATCTATGATAATCACAGTTTATTTAGTAGTGTGGCTACATACTAAGTGTACAGACTCTGAAGGAGGCTTGTGCGGCTTCATATTTCGAGTCAATCAACAACTAGGATTGTGACTTTAGATCCTGCCTTCTGGACTCTATTTACAAATCTGTAAAATAAAAATGAAAATAATAACCAATGCACAGGGAAGTTGTGAAGTTACATGAGAACATATGTAAAGCATTGAGAGCAACACATGACACATAGCATGTGTTCACTTCATCTGTCATATGTATATTACATTGTGCTCAGTAGACTATTTTCATTCTCAATCTTTGAAATGGCTAACGACGCACAAACTCAATTTTCAGATTTTTTACCTGATAACGAATGTATTATTAGACTCTTGTTATGGGTTTTTGGAATCTGGATTCATTCTGAGGCACTTAATTCTCCAGAGACAGAGTTGCTCTGCCCACTAAAATATCATCCCAAGTTGATGACAACTTAAATGTTCTATGTGTCATCTGGGTGATTCATGAACAGACTATTCTGTAAAACTTCAAATTTTAAAAACATATTTGAATGGAAAACACATAAGACTCATAGGCAATCTTATTACCCTAGGGTCACAGCTCATACTTGGCAATAGTTAGATAGCAGCCTCTCTAAAGAGTGGCACATTTTCACGGGAAACTTTCTTAGAAGTTTGTAACTAGAACCCAGGCATCACCATTAGAAAGAAAAAAAGAAAAGAGATTTGGGTGATCCCCATGATCATCAATGTGCAATAAATTATAAAACATTATTTTCCATGGAGCTTCAAAATTCAATGAGCTCTAAAGAGATAAAGTCTATTTTTGTGGTGACACTGTGCTCTGCCATCATCTTATGTTCCCTATCTTCATTTCCCAGCATATGTATTATAGAGCATAAGACGATGAGGCAATCAGGTGCCCAGCCATAATGCAGTCTATGTTGTGCTCATTAGTAATAAGTACTAATTGAATTTCATCAAATAATCATAATTCCAATTAGAATAATGATACTATATTTTCTGAAGAAAAAATATTTGTTATCTTCCTGTCTCCCAGGAGGGCTATTACCTCAGGTGAGGTGTATGACTAGATTTAAACTAGCCACATCAGCGATATTTTAAATCCCAAACATTGTAGCATTTTCTAAAGAAATTGAAGACCAAATTTAATTTGCCTATTTTCCCAATTCTTTTTCAAGGGAATTTTAATCCTGAACAGAAGTCTCACTTTGCTGTGTCCTTTTGTGCTTATGGTCTGACCTGAAAAACAAATATTTATATGTTGCCCAATTTTTTCTTTTTCTTTTTTATATTTTCTTTCAATTCTATTTCTAATTCTTCAGCATGTTTCTCTGTTTATAGAGAAATCACACATTTGAAATGCCAGTTACTCAGTTTTTCTTCTCTTTTTAAACCTACACATTGGTTTGTTTTATAAATATGATTTACTCTCACTGGAAAAGTGATTTTTTTATATGATTTCGAGCCACACCTATAAGTACCTGCTCTGGAAAACCTACCTCCCTCAAGACATTTATGTGAAACAGAAGTAAATTTCTACCTTGTTTGATCCACTATATGTGGGCATCCTTATAACTGTTGCTTAAGGCAGCAGGAAGTGTGTTTTATAATACCAGAACCTGGAAACTTTCCAGCCGATGGAATTTTCATCTCTAGTTCCACCTCCCAACTACTGCATTATAGTCTTTGTAGCTATAATGTTATTTCCTCTTTCTTCACCAGGAAAATTCTTTCTCCAAGCTCAATTATTACATCCTGTGAGAAACCTTCCCCAGTTCAGACAGCTTTTCACTCAATCCATTCAGCTCCCCAGGAACTAGTTAATTGATAAAGAATCCTATGATAAAATACGATCTTAAGAGACATATCCCAAGAAAGTTTGAGAAGAGTAACTTTTATCTCTTTATATGTTAGTAATTTTGTTATTATGACATATAATATGAACTGCAGTAATCTGTGTAAATTAAAAACAACCCAACTTACTTGAAGAAAAATAAAGCCAAACAAAATAAAGCACGTATTTTATACACCTCCCAGTGTTGGGGTGTTAAGGCCCATAGGCTATCTCACAAAGAAAAAGTTGCAATGAAAAGACTCAAATCATAGTTCTAAGTTAAGAAGGAAGGCCACGTGCACAAACATTCTGTCTTCAAGCCAAGAGTTCGTATTTCCTCTCTATCATTCAGCATCTCTACTTAAAAATAGGTAAATTTAGCCCTGATATAAGAAGGACTTACACTTTGTCAAAAAAAATCTGTTCTTAAGAAAATTCCTTCTTAAAATTCAATTCCTTATTTAAAATTAGCAGGTGTCTACTACATACATATGGCATGTTTTGTTATCAGTAGTAGACCCTTATTGATTTTAAATATATGTATTATATATATATATATATGGTACTTTAAAGTAGTGTGAAGAAAATATTTGAAGGTATCAATGTTATTTCAAACTTTATTTGATATTTTTCACTCAACACAAAATTTTTCAAGGATACATCATAAAAAGAAGAAAGAGTTATTTCAGCTAATCCTTAACAAAGGTAAACCTTTGGCCATCTAGAAGTCTAGCATACCACATACCAGCCCTCAACCAGAAAAGAGAACATTATAGAAGAAAATAACAATGTCCTATGGCAGAACAACAACAACAACAAAAGGCAAGAAATTTCTAGAACCAATTTGGGATATGGGCAGACCTCACATAAGAGACTTACCTAGTTCAAAGCACTATTAAAAAATCCTTAATTAGTGAAAGACCATAGATAAACTTTGGTTAATGTACAGTGCCCTACACAAATATCAAGCTCATAGACCATCTTCTAATATATTTCATGCCTCTTATTTAAAACTGAGCAAAAGGGAAGGTTTTTAGTAATTTGAATGAATGCATAATTAATTATAGTTAACATTTTAGAGAGCTTCCTTTCTGTCAATGGCATGGATTGCATTATCTCTAATTTTTAAAAATTGAAAAGTAATAATATAATTATTCTCACTTATACAGATGAGTATACTGAGTCTTAAAAAAGATGAATTACCTTTTCAAAGTCATAGTACCAATAAGTTTGGGGGTTTGTCTACCTTCAAACACCACACTCAGAAGCCCTACCTTATATTACCACGTGTGCTTACACACAGTAACATGCATGATGTGGGGATAACATTTGATATAATTAATGTAAGTTGATAGTCCTTCTTCCAAGGACTGAGAGTTTTAATACACTGTATAACGAAATACTGATTAAAATCTAAACTATTTCTGCTGGAATTCACAGTTCAGTCTTCAGTTTCAAATTAAGTAACTTAAAATTCTATCAAACACAAATTGTCTAGGAAAATACAGTATCACTTCATTTTCTAAAAAGGTCAAAAAAATTAAAAGGACCTTAAAAGTCCACATCTGCAAACCCAACCTGAAATAGCTCTATGTGAACTACTGACACTTTACACATTTTTATATAAGCATTGTCAAAGGCTACACTGCTTTTTTTAAGGTGGACATAAAATTGCAAACCTTGGAAAGAAGGATTTTATTACCCATCCATAAAATCCAAGTTTACAAGAGAGCTGGAATATATGCTATGGTAACCTGATCATGCATAAAAGGGGTGGTACACCCAGTGGCTCACATTACTTTAATTAAAAACCTGCTTAGGGTTACTTCAGGTTGGAGAGAAGCATAGAAATAGAAGTCACAAGATTTATATTCTTGATATTTCCACTAACAGGAATCCTGCATAATATAAAGATTGGTCTATTTCCGTGTCAGAAAGCAATCAATATAAACTAAATGTGAGATGTACAGCACTTTTATTTGAGGGAGGGAATTGCATTATCCATTCATAAAGTTCCTTTCGTGACTGACTCGCTAGTTCCTATTCAATCACTTCCACAAACTTAGAAAATTTTACCTAAAAGTAATCAATCCATGCAGCAACAAAAATTATTTTCCCTAAAAATACACGGGAAGAGCACCCCAATGAAAACTATATTTAAAAAATTACTAGAAAGAACACCATAGGCATATTCCTGGGGGCGGGGTGCAAGGATTATTACCTAGAAGAGTTAAATGGGGAGTGTCTCTGCAAATAAACAGATTGGGAGTCTCCAAAGTGAGAACTGGACCAAATGGAGGGGGGAAAGGAAAGTGGAAGATTTGACTAGTGAAACAGAACTATAGAAATTAGAAAAATTAGCTTTTACCCAGATCCACTGAGTAGACAAAACTTCTTACACTGGGATGTAATTTTTCACAATCGATCCTTTAATTCTTTGGATTATTCTAACAACCCTAGGAGTTGCAAAAGACAGACAATATCATCCCCATCTTACAAAACGGAAAAAAGCCCTATGAGCTCAGCAGGCTTCCTTAACCTTTATGCAAAGTTACAAATGGACAGAGGAAACCTCCAAACCCACAGTTCCTACCTTTAGGTTAAGGACCCTTTCTAAATAAAAAATTCTGTCATCAACATAGTCTAATGTTGAAAAGGAGGAGAATGGATTTTCAAAAATGAAAAATTAATCAACCTTTCTCCACTTAATGAGATATAATAATAAAGACTTAGTTTCAAGTAACCTATGGAGGGAGACAAACAAGAAATATCCCTCATCTTATTATTATAAATGGAATAAAAAATATTTAATATTGGGCATAATGATGAGTTATGTTTTAACAGACTATTATAACAATCTTTTAGTTATCCATTTAAGCTATAGTGGATTAAGATCAGGCCAGCTTCCTGATGTGCTTACAATGTGAAAATAATAGGCAACTCTGCGTTGAAATTCATCATTTTCCTGCATTGGAGTCAATGCCAACTTTGACAAACACTTATTTCCCAGGTGGTGACACCCCACCCCATGAAGAACTTTACAAACTGGGACAAAAAGATAATACAATTACTACTCTCATTAAGTAACCATCTATTGATTCTAAATTAGCTAAGCTATATATCAGTTTATTAATATATTTATGACAAGTTAACAAACCACAGAAAAGAGCAGTCTATACAAACATTAAAGATGGTTATTTCTAAAAATATATTTCAATGACTTCAGCACTTCTATTCCTAAATTGTACCTCATTCTATTATCTTTCTTCCCAGAATTTACCTCAAAGTCAATAAGAGTGATTAATTTTTCATTTGTGAGTGCTAACTCTATTCCTCCTCTTTGACATTAGACCATGTTGATCAGATAGTATATTATGTGGAAAATGGGGTGGAAATGAACCTACAGTTACTTTCCTTCTCAAGCATCAATATATATGGAACCTTTTGGAGACTTTGTTTCTAAAGTTAAATGGCCTTACTTATTCTGAAACATGTGACATTTATTTTTCAAAGTAAAAAAGAATTAAACCTCTCAGAAAAGTTTAAAAATGTCACAATTATAAGGCAATTTGTTTAGTCCTTTAATGAAAATATACTTTTACTGGCTGAAAAATCTATGGGCAATAAACTATATATGAATTATTCTTAAAACTCAGCCTCACTATTTGGCAGGAAATTAAGCCTGAACACGACAGTATGACCAACATCACCAGATGCTTTCATAGAATGCAGACATCACTCTAATGAATTCCATCCTCATGGAAAATTCCACCTCTTTTTACAAGGTTCAAAACTGGTTCCCTAATGGAATGGAAATACTGTTGAGGTTGCTGACTAATAGACAGAACATAGCCTTTCATTATGAGAACAATTTGTTCAATTTTTTTTTTCTTGGAAGTACCATTCCTTGTCAATAATAGTAGGTTCTACAATGTCTAGTGTTTCTTAATTTTTTGAAAGTTTTTCTTTTCTTTTCTTTTTAAGATTTTATTTATTTATTTGACAGAGAGAGACAGCCGAGAGAGGGAACACAAGTAGGGGGAGTGGGAGAGCGAGAAGCAGGCTTCACGTTAAGCAAGGAGCCCGATGCGGGGTTTGATCCAAGGGCCCTGGGATCATGACCTGAGCCGAAGGCAGACGCTTAATGACTGAGCCACCCAGGCACCCCAACTTTTTATTTTCTAAAATTAAAAAGATACCGAAATGTACAAAGTAGTAAACAACCCATCCATTTCACACATATTCCTACTATCCAGAATTAACCCTCAATAATATCTATTATAACAAATAGCCTATTTGTTATTAATATTTTCTGGGAAAAATTATTTTATTGTTTTATGTTTTTAGTAGGAGTCATGATCACTGGAAAGAACTCAAAAAATTGTCAAGAAATACAAGTTACAGCTGAATGTTTTAAAATACCCTAAATCCTCATACACAAATAACTAGAACTGACATTAAGGGAACTCTATTTCAGACATCTTTCTATGCATATATATGGATGAATAGATGAAAGGTACATAATACCTTTATAAATAGTGAATTATTACAAGTGCTATTTTTCAAAGTATTGAATTTAATTTCAATGGAGTACAACAAAATAATGAAAGTGAAGACAGTGATGAATTTCTATTATTTCTTTATCAAAAAAGGTATGCTTTCTTTTCATTTCTTTTCTGTTTAAGAAATAAAATTATGAAAAATATTAAGAGGTGAAATAATTTTAAAAAACTACATGAAAGGGTATGATTCAGTACAATTCTTCAATGTGAAATATGAAGATATTTGCAGTTTTATATGTGCCGATCTTGCCTCTTCTTTTTTCTAACTTTTAAATGTGAATATGCTTAAAATTACCTCTTCTTTGTTTTAACATTTAGTTGTTCCTATTAAAATATTACCTTTAGTTGCTAAGCTTTAGTTTTATATTTAAATAAATGCAAAGCTTACCATTGTTTTTCCTCTCTGTGGTCTTTCCTTTTCTGCATTCTTTACTTTAATTCAAACATTAACTGGCTTTATTTCATTGCCACAATGATTTTGGATACACATACATGCATCTCTATCTATATAAATATATATAATCACTTTAAAAGAAGACAAACAAGTAAGGAAATAAAAAGAAAACAAATTTAAAAGAAAACTCCAACTATTAAAATTGTACTCTCAACTAACTTAAATTCTGTAAATGCCCTTTAATTAGCTACTTTAAAAATAATTTAATTAAAAGCAATTTTATGTTGACATGATTTTTCTTTTTTAAGAAAGATTTTATTTACTTATTTGAGAGAGAGAACAAGAAAGAGCACACGGAGGGGCAGAGGGAGAAGCAGCCTCCCTACGGAACAGGTAGCCTGACTCCCAGGGCTCTAACCCAGGACTATGGGACCTGAGCCCAAGGCAGACGCTTAACTGACTGAGCCACCCAGGTGCCCCATGGTATTTCTATTTTTAATTTCCAATGTTTATTTAAAGATTACTTAAGGAAGTGAGCTATCTTTAAGAGTATCCTTGGGGCACCTGGGGGCTCAGTGGGTTAAAGCCTCTGCCTTCGTTCGGCTCAGGTCATGATCTCAGGGTCCTGGGATTGAGCCCCACATCGGGCTCTCTGCTCAGCAGGGAGCCTGCCTCCTCCTCTCTCTCTGCCTGCCTCTCAGCCTACTTGTGATCTCTGTCAAATAAATAAATAAAATCTTTAAGAAAAAGTGGCTTTGATATCTATACTGTATCGGTGCTGAAACTGATTCTAATCTACAACTCTTCTAAATCCATAGAACACATGCAATTAAGTGTACCAAACTGTATCAGAATGAATTATACTGAAATTTGTCTTTTAATAGATGTACTAATGCACAAGGTGGGAGAACCAGAAAGGTAAGAACACTAGTGGAATTATGTGAAAAGGCAAGAAAGGAAAAAAAAAAAGCAGAATCTCCAGCATTTGTCACAATTCAAGCAGTGTGTTATCGGAACAAACTGCTTTCTTCAAACTCATCCCACAGTAACCAAACACAAAAACAGGTAGCAAAGTCTGCCCTGGTGAGAACCTAAGTCCCCAATAGATTTAACTTATTTGCAAGGGCCGATTAATGGCAGTCTAAGGCTCATACGTTGGACCCCAGGTTATTAAATAAGAGGGAAGAATTAGCTGTGATTTGTTAGGATCCTCATTTAAATTTCACATGCACTGATTTGAAAATTAAATATTCTGATTCAAAGGGTGTTATGGTTTTGACAAGCTATATGACACTCTCAGCTACTTGCCCAGCAACATGATAGTCACATTAAAGCTCAGGATGAAATAACACGTCTGACAAAATGGATAACCTGTGACAAAACAGCTCATTGGGAAATGTCACATTGTGCTTATGAATCACCTATCATCAGACATGCTTAGTACCCAGGAGGCCGGTAGTATCACCAGAAGAACATTCCCAACCAAGAATAATTAGATTTCTCTGGAAGCAGCTTTCAGAATAAGCTTTCAGGCTGTCACAATTAAAAGCAAAAGCTTAGTATCAGATATGGAAGTATTGCAAAATTGGCTCTTTCAAAGTAAATAATTATGTGAATATCATCCAGAAGTAAGGGGTTGGGTAAGTTTTCAAGATAATTGAGAAACAGAAATTTTACCTATCACTGGAATGATAAGACAATAAATAATTGAAACCCCATATTCTGATCACTCAGGAATAGTACAAGGGGTGGGGATGGAGGAGCATAATCTGGTCATGGCTTCTCTTCATTGAATGGCATAGGTTCCAAAGGAAAGAGGGCATTGGTTTCTGACAAGACTAAAGGCAAAATCCACAGACCCAGCCTCACTTAATCCATCTTCAAGATATTGATAAGGGGGACCACTACCAGGTATAATCACATAATTTCGGGGGGTGTGTTCAGCCACAAAGAAGCAAAGCAAATCTCTAATGGCAAAAGAGGTATAAAGATGTAGGTCATTGGATGCCATTATAAAGAACTTGATGCAGTGATTACACACACACACACACACACACACACACACACACACACACACACAAGCTTGATTTAATGTCCAATGTTTAGTACAGTTAATCAGACCACTATTTAAAACTTGGCTAACCTATTAGATATATTGCAAATGACAGGGAGAACTGCCATTCCATATAAGTTTAGATGCAGTTGGATTAAAAGAAAAAAGTGCACACATTAATATTACTCAACTGTGACTGTTAGGTTGTCTTCTAGTCCCTATAAACCAGGTAAGCAGATATTTAGAATTGAGCAGTTGAAATTTTCCAAAATTATTTCTAAATATCTATTTTAAAAAAAGAACAATAAAAGATAGTCAAGATTAATTTAAATACTAACTTCATGTGAATTCAAGGATGCAAAAAGCTATGGTGGAATTTTCTGGAGGGTTTGTCTCCTAGCAAGAAATCCATTAAGACTTATGAGGTTTGTCCATTTCTTAAATGTCATCCTGAAAGTAAATTAAAAAAAAAAACCACTTTTATTTTTATTCAACTATAAGTACTTGCCAGAGATGAATAGTTGGTTAATGAATTACTTATTCATATGTGAACACACCTTCCTGACAATAACTGTTAAAAAGAATTATAAATTTAATATCCTGATCACTTATGCAGAAGGATATTTGCTATAATGCTAACAGTCAACCTCCTTTGTACTTTTACTTATCTTTTCTGCCTTTAAAAAAATGTATTCAGCTTCAAGAGCAGCTCTGTTAGCTTTAGAGATAAGTAATCTTTTAAGAAGGAACTGACAACTGACCCCATGGTTTATAGCAAAGGCTTTTACATGCCAATTCAATGAATTTTTCAGTTTAAGTTTTTTTTTTAAGACTTGTAAATGTGTTGGTAGAAGATATGGAAACTTGGTAACTGCATCAATATAAATGTCAATATATTCTATATCTGTCAATTTGGTTTAATTCACTGACCAAGATACATTAAAAAGATTTTTCACTTACCTTGCTCAGTGCTTCCATTTTGGTATACTACCCCTCTCTTTCCCTCAGAAATATCTCAGAGGCAATAAGGTCATCTTTAGTAAATCAAGATTTATCCTTTTCTGGTCATATGATTTCACAGTACTGATTTCTAACTTACAGGCAAAGACAATCAAATCAACTAGGCATGGCCATCTGGAGTTTGAAACCACCAAATAACAGAATAACTGTTAAATGTGTTAGTGTAGCTCTCTGAGTGGCATTTTCCCTTGTGTCATCATAGTAAGTACTCAGGGATGTATCCATCCCGTAATTTGAGACATCTAAGCCTGCAGGCAAGAAGTAGATAGAAAGCAAATGAACTTTAAAATACAGAAAATTGATTAGACATAGAAATGAATTAACACCTAGAAATTAGATTGCTTATTTAATTATTTCATTTAGTTTTCATTTTCCTTCAATTACTTTGTAATCTTTTATAATAAATGAAGCCAAATCATAGAGAGAAAAAGTTTTGGCTTCCCTTTTTTGTAAGACCCATCTATTACATGAACTAGAAATGTGAAAATATCTGCTTAACTATTATTAATGTTTTTTAAGCAACATGATTCCAGTTTGAAGAAGACCCAGTGAAAGAAAAGTGATTTTCTATTGACTTCAAATTTCTTCAGCTTTCAATATAAAGAAAATGCCAAATGATCTAAAAAGAATGTTTTTGAGTATTTTTTTAAATCAATATCAACTGGGATGTAAAATGCTATTACAAATTCTATGAAAAGCCAGGCTCTTGCAACTGAAATATTTATGTCTTTGTACTGAAGGTATTAAAAAGAATGTTCTAAATATGTACCGATGGAGACAAATATAAATAAATGCGATGTTGGGAAATGAGAGAGAAATTGCAAGCATTATGATAGAATTCTCTCTCTCTCTCTCTCTCTCTCTCTCTCTCTCTCTCTGTCACACACACACACACACACACACACACAGTTAAACAGTTCAAAAATAAGGTAGAATGTTAGATCAAAATTACCACCACTGGATAGTCCGTGTTTATTGGTAAGCCAGCCATGCATCATCAGCTACATTCATTGGTAGGCCATGCATCTTTCAGATAGAAAGAATTTTGGCATTTAATCATAAAACATGGATGATCAAAACCTTTGCTTATCTAGGATCAACATATGAATTGAAAATATAAGGAGGTGAAGGTGAGAGTTGTTCTTAGGCCTACTATATGCATGTCTTGTCTATGTATCCAGCTAGAAGTTAGAGTAGTGTTTGGCCCAGAAGTCTCATGACTTAATCAAATAAGTATGTACCTGCCATGATGTCAGTAGCAAGCACCAAAATGCAAAGTCAGCTCTTATTCCTTCTTTGGGCAGCCATAGGGCCTTGCAATTCCATTATTAGTTAAGTCCATTAGGTTAGAATTAAAGATTTGTATTTTTATTCAGTAATTCTCTATTAAATATAAAAATCCTAGAGATAGCATTCTAAGCGACTACCAGTGACTAATTCCAATCTTTTTCCATCCTAGGAGACATGATGTGCTTCCATCATTAATAGTTTTCTATAGCAGAAATTCTCTATACCAAGACTACTGTAAGTCATACAACCCATTCTCTAGATGCAGATCACTGCCTTAACTTAAATGAATGGATGAGGTCCCTTTCCCATAAGGAAATTAGCTGAGAATAGACTCTTGTGCAGCACAAGACAGATGAGTTGGAGAGCTGTGATTCAATGCACGGGCATTATCAGTGAACAATATGGGTGCATTGCTTGAACTAGATTTATTTTCCATTTAATTCTGAATTATTTAATATTCTTATTTCTATGTGCACTTCCATTTCTCTATTCCCTCCACGAAAAAAAGGGAGACAATATCTGTTTTGTATTCTACAGTTTCTATATGATGGCATAATAAAAATCATCTACCAGCATACTTCTATAAGATGCTTCAGGAAAATTCAAAGATGTTTTAGTAAAGTAGCAAATTCCTAAGAAATATCCAGCAATGAAGGTCAATTCTCCAGTGTTTTAGCCTCATGTTCTCCTGAAAAAACTGCAAAATGCAAGCACAAATCATAACAAATAATATTTGGAAAATTTAATATCTTTCCTGATGATTTTCCCTAAGTTATATTTGGCAATGCTTAAAGTTAATTATGGAAGAATAAAGTGGCAGAATATTTTTAATAAATATTTGTTACTTAGATCAACATGTTTAAAATTCTAACTAGAAGATTTTATTAAAGAGTTTCATTTCTTTTAAAAACTGTATCTTAGGAGAATTCCAATATTTAAGAGGATAGGATCATATAATCAATCATTACTTTGGAACCATTTTTAAGGAATCAAAACATCAAATGTTGGAGTCAGTTTGTTTCTAGAAGCCTTCTGCCTTTAAAGAAATCCAGGTAAGTCCAAGACCAGGATAGGACATAATGAATGAATTCCATGCCTTACCAAATCTTCAAAAAAAGTGAAATAAACTCTAAATTCTATTTATTCTCTGGATAAACTATTACATTTGCAGTGAAAGGTAACCAACTAGCTTCCTTTTCTGAAACTATTTCTAAAATATTTCTTTCAATGAAATTAATAAATCTAACATCTTAAGAGCAGAAATGTATGACAAGGTATCTGCTGTGTTAATGACTATGTTGATGCAACCCCTGTCTGTGAAAACCTAAGTTTGAATCACAAAGCTTTCCATTTTTAAGCCATTAATTGCCATTTGGAACATTCTAGATGTAAACTGAAGTACACTTACGTGTTTCAGTGGCAGTAGGAAAGACTGGTAAATACTGAAATCCTGTGAAGGTGTCAAATATCTCCATCAGATCTCTCAATCTGATGGTGAATCAGGACATTAGTGGAATATTTACCTAAAGCAGTTCTGCAAAGCAAATCCTACAGCCATGGCTGCTACCTTGTGGGCAACTGTGTTTCCCAGAAAACAGAGAGGAGAGCTAAGGAATGACTGCCAGGGTCCATTCTGCTCTAATGAGATTTAAGAGAATTGGAAAGGAAATTTTTTTTTTGTTTTATTTACCCAGGAAAATACATATTCCCCAATAGGACTTAAAATTGGTACCTAAACTCTTATTTTTAGTTTATGTAGTTAAAATGTTTTACAAACACAAAGACAAACTACTACTTGAAAGTTATGCTGCAAATTTACATGATACACTGTGTTTCTCAAGGAGTGGTGTAACTGAAATTATGTTTATTAGTTTACCCTTGGAAATCACTAAGCATCTGTGAGGTTTGTGATTGCATCTCCTGTCCCAAGGAAGCTGATAATTATCGATTTCAAATGATCTACTAGAATGGAAACAAACTCAGAAGAAGCAGATCTCCCAAAGGATTGCCTAGATTATATTTTAATACTAATGTCACATTTTATTTATTTTTTTAAAAGATTTAATTTTTATTTATTTGACAGAAAGAGAGAGAGATCACAAGTAGGCAGAGAGGCAGGCAGAGAGAGAGGAGGAAGCAGGCTCCCCTCTGAGCAGGGAGCCCGATGTGGGCCTAGATCTCAGGACCCTGAGATCATGACCTGAGCGGAAGGCGGAGGCTTTAACCACTGAACCACCCAGGCGCCCCTAATGTCACATTTTAAAAAGTGCATTTAAGCTAAGAAATAATGCAGCATTTCTATGTTTTAGGTACAATTTGAAGGATTTGAATTTAGCTCCAAATATTCATAGTCAATATTATTTTAAATTATGTAAAATGAAGAAGTGTGTAGTTTTTTAGAGACTCAGAAATAGCCTAACACACTTTATTTAATTTTTATCACAAAAGAATATACTTTAATTTAATTGTAAAGATTCTGACATATTATAATAATATGAATCCCAGTGGCTTGGAACAGGAACTAAATTAACATGTTTTTAATTGAACCAGTATATCAATTCACATTAGACCTACAAATGCACCAGAGCTTCTAATAGATTTCAATGACGAATCTAGTATGTACAAGCCTTTCAGATTTCATAGAGATAATATTTCACAATTTTAATCATAATTTAAATCAACTTTGGCAAAGTATTGAATCTCTCTGGATGGTACTCTAAAAATGATCATTAATAACTAAACTTCTTGAAAAGGTCATTTATGCAATCTATTATCTGTTGAAACTCTGAATTCTAAAAAGTTAAAATAAATATTTATAATGTTTATAAAATATCTTACTATTTTAATAGGCACATAATGAGAGTATTTGTTATTCACAAATGTGCAGAAGCATGTAATGGGTTTTACTTCTGGTTTTTAATTTTGTTTTGTTTTTTAAAATTTCCTTTCCCTGTTACTTTTATATCATTGCATCATGGTATTGTATTATTTTATTTAGTGGATTTCAGTATTTATTATGAACTGTTTTCTCTCTCTGTATCTACATACATACATACCCTCCCATACCACACCACACATGATTTATGCATGTGTACATACATGCATATGAAGATACTTATCCTATATGTACATATGAAATATATATCCTATATGTATATGATATATGTACATATAATATATATGATAAAAGATAAGAATGCGTTATTTATTGTCACATGTGATAGGATTTATCATACCAAAAATCATGTATTTAAAATACATGAAACTTGCAGTGAGGTACGCTGGATCAAGTAGAATATTTTGGATCCTTCTAACAATTATTTTTATAAAAATAAAGTCTAAGAGTTGAATGTTTTAAAGTAAGGATTTAATTTTAGGTTCAGTCACTGACACAGTTTACAGAAAAGCACATTTCTTTCTTCCATCCTGTGCTTAAGTAATTAGCAGAGTCATGTAAACACTACACATATAGTAGTCAAAAGACGGAAGCTCATCACCAAATTGGAGTGAAATTTTTAAAGACTAATAGCCCTTTTATATGAAAAGTGTATAAAGTTACTTGTACACTATGATTCCAAACATAAAATTAGAACATAGGAAAAAATGGAAAGAAACATCAAAGCAACAGTGGTGATAACTGTACATATTTCATAGCCATCAATACCATATATTTTGGATTAAAAAACTCTTTAGGGTAAAGATCTGGTTAATTTTTCTTTTTATGGCACACAAGGAAGTAGATAAGTAAGTCAGATTTGCTTGAAACTATTTTAATGCTCCTGAATATGTGGGAATTTGGCAGACTTGTATAAGCTTGTGCGTGGACGATCACCCCAACATTAGAACTGCCATTATGTATCAGAGAGCTAATGAGGGCGTCTTTGCCTCACCCCACAGCACATTCCTTAAGAAATTAGTAAGACTCCTCCTGAGGGAAATACAGGTTCCCAAGTTTTCTACACTTACTGAAAAGGCCCATGGTTAATACATTTCTACAACATGCACCATGACAAAGAACAAGATCTTCAGTATTTTTCATCAATGTTAGGATTGGCGAGAGTTTGACAGAACTGCTATTCTTTACTTGATTCCCAGTATCCTTAGTGGTTCCTCTTAATTCATCAGGCTGCTACTCCTGGTATTGCATACAGCCTCGAGAGTTAATGTAACTCCCAGTGGTCTCTTATTATTCTAGGGAACAGCTTAGCATTAGTTAGTGACAATCAGATGAAGAAAAATAGCTAGAACCGTCCTACTACAATGGTAAGAGAGTTTTAAAATGAAACCCTAAAAGCTTTTTTCAAATCCTGATCAAAATACATAATAGAAGCTACCCAGTTGTGCCATGAAATGGCTCTTGCCTAGCCTAGTTAGATTATTATATAAGCTCCATTGGAGAAAATCTGTGCACTCTGAGATCAGCACAAGTATATGTATTTGAAAAATTATTTTAAAAATGTGTTCAGATGAAAATGCTTGACATTTCCAGTACAAACAATAGTTATAGAATACCTAAAGCTGTTATATAAAATATTTCATTTCATAGGAAATAACATGATATAAATACACATAAATATTATCTATCTATACATATATGTTTAAAATAAGATAATATAAAATTGCAACAAAGAAGTTTAAATCTTACGTTGAAAAATCTGAGCTCTCTAAAAGTTTATTAATAAACTACATACTACCATTTAGACAAACTGATAACAAAAAAAGAAAAATCAAATAAAAAGAAACTACTTAAACAATGGAAAAGTAATATCATTTGTTCCACTGTAATGTAAATATGTAACTAGGAAATGGATTTTATGTTTAACATAGACAAGAGGTGTCTTTAAATGTTCTTAATGATCTATTGTATTTTTCACAGTTACTGTGCTCATTTTCCATTAAGACCCTTCTACATGCCCGGGTGCCTGGGTAGCTCAGTGGGTTAAAGCCTCTGCCTTTGGCTCAGGTCATGATCTCGAGGTTCTGGGATCGAGCCCCTCATCAGGCTTCCTGAGACTGCTTCTTCCTCTCTCTGCCTGCCTCTCTGCCTACTTGTGATCTCTCTCTCTGTGTCAAATAAATAAATAAAATCATTAAAAAAAAAAGACCCTTCCATGTCCCAACTGTATGTTCCTTTGAGCTTTTTTAAACCTTCATCTTTTCTATAGAATAAAGTTAGAATATATAAGAAACACAGATGTTAAATATGCTAAAGTATTACTAACATTTATTTAAATATTTAAGATTGTTATGTAATATCTTTATCAAGTAAAGTTGATTTATGCATCTCGCAAAATTACTTTTACATTTTATAGTGGAAAATCTCCCTTGAGAGAATTGTTAATTACTCTCCTCAGAATAAGTGTATGCTCTCAACATAATACAGGGTGGGTATCTTTCTAGGATCAGGTACAAAAACACCTCACCCTATCAAGTAGCTGAATTATGGTATAAAATTAATAACAAATATTAATTCTGAATTGATTAACTCCAAACTATTCTGAATTCCAACAGGCTGCCGGGAAGAGGTTCCAATAGGCTTGCCACAGGAAGCTATGTCAGTGAGCACTGAGGTGCCTTTCCATGCTACCTTCCCCACCCCAGACCACTATGCAAACACTTCAATTTTGGAGGTACCAAGGGTTGTAAAGAGAAAAGGCAGTTGAGCCTTCCCATAATCCAGCACTCTAACACCTGTCTGCTGTTGGACAGGATGAATTATCAGAGCCACTCAGATGTGTAACAGTTGCAGCTACAGGACTTTCTCAAAGTTAGTCATATATTTAAATTGATAAAAAGTGGTACGCAGGCCACTAACACAGCAATGATCTTCCTGCCAACTGCTATCACGCTGAAGGGCCAAAAAACGAAAACCTGGGCTGTTGGTGTGGGTTTGTCGCCATCTTTCACTGCACTGTTATACTCCCAAGATTTAACTCAAGGTTTTCACTTTTCCCATTAGTTTGGACTATTTTACCCAACAGCAACTATTAGCACCCATTTGATTTTGATAACGTGGGTGAGAGAGCCAGGAGGACCCATGATTGTGATGCAACAAAAAACTAATGAATGATATATTTATGTCTTCATCAATTGTTCTGAGACTTTTGAATACATTTTTTCCTTTATACATACACTAGCTGTAGCAGATAGTTCTGGTCATCTATACAATATAAATTCCTACTTTTTTCCTTTCAGAACCCTGATTAGTTTAGGACATCAATGTGCCAAGAAAGAAGAAAAGAGCCTGGAATCTAAAGGGCATCCCAGAGCCGCTTTATTGGCCCTGGGGTCTAATCCCAGGCTTCTTGTCATGTGAGACAAGTAAATATGCTTCTGTTCAAGCCACTGTAGTAGGCTCTTCTATTACTTGCACATGAATTCCTGGCTAACACATTGATTGTTTTTAAACATGATGGAGTGTCACTCTGTGATATTTTAAATTATTATATGTGTCCAACTTTACTAAAGACAGAATTCATATATTCATATTTTTTCATTCACACACTTAGTATACGTAACTTAAACCAACTAAAAGAAAAATTCCCAAATATACACTTGAAAAAGATTAAAACTGTTGACACAGGCTTAACTAGTACTGGCTACTTTTATGCACAGCTGGTAAGTTCAAAAAGGCTATCCTATAAATATACACAAGAAGCTATTTGTACACATGTCTGTAAATAAGGGTCTATATATTTATTTCCACAGAACCATTCAGTGCTACCTCTTGGTAAACACACCAACATTTCACTCACATATCTCATCAAAACAAAACAAAACAAAACAACAAAATGGTTTTCCAGGATTGACAACACTGTGCATCCTATATTCAGGCCATGTTGACCAACATTTTCTGAAGCATAATTTTTAATTAAAAAGAGTTTTACTATGAAAGATTTCAAACATACACAGAAATAAATAGCATAGTGAAATGAGTTCCGTGAATGCCTCAGTCACTTTTAGCAATAATCAGTTCATGACCAGTCTTGTTTTATTTATTCCCTGTACACTGTCCTTCCCTCACCTCCTCAGGTCATTTTGAAGCAGCTCCAAAGATCATACTATTTTATCCATGAACATCTCAATATGTTTTTCTAAAACATAAGGCTTTTGGGGCAGCTGGGTGGCTCAGTTGGTTAAGCATCTGCCTTTGGCTCAGGTGGTGATCCCAGTGTCCTGGGATTGAGTCCTGCATCGGGCTCTCTGCTCTGTGGGGAGCCTGCTTCTCCCTCTGCCTCTGCCTCTCTCTCTTAATCTCTCATATAAATAAATAAAATCTTAAAAAATAAAAATAAAAAAGTAATAAAGCATAAGCCTTTCTTTTTAAAGTTAACTATTAGAAAACCTTTATTATCAAGGGATGGAAATTTTTATCATTGTTTTTTGTTGCTATTTTGTCCAGCTGTCAGATACTGAATCCTTGTCATAAGGTTGCCACTGAGGATCTTTAAGCTCTAAAATATTATGCTTCTATAGTGGCTTATTTCTAGATATTACAGCCATAACTTATGAGCCACAAAGAGGGACAATTTCCTGAAAAAAATTTTTTATGGGTGAAGTCTGGGACATATAGCTTAAATTCGAGAAGTAGTTAAAATTTCTGTGACACTTCTATTATTTATGATATTAGAAGGAATGCATGACTGAAATCTGAATCACCTCAAAAAATCTACAAAAGCACTAAACAGTAACAGGGAGTAATAGAAATTGCTGACAGAAATATAGATGTTCAAGTTCAAGAATATAGCAGCCATTAAATCTGTTTTTGAAGATGTTATTCCTTAGGAGATAATATGTGATTTTGTCAGGGTTTAGAGTTCCTTTACACAATTTTTCAATTAAAAGATTCAAATTTGTAGTAATAAAAAAAATTACATGCCTAAAAATATATGCTCTAAGGAATGTGTGCTCCAAGCAATATTTAAAAAAATATTTTGAAAATATGGTCTGTGAATTATCTATATTATAATGACTTGGTGTTGTTGCTAAGAAATGTAAATTCAAAAGATACACTTAAAGCTTAGAAGTCTTGGGGCACCTGGATGGCTCAATCAGTAGAGCATGTGACTTTTGATCTGGGGCTTGTAACTTCAAGCCCCATGTTGGATGTAAAGATTCTTAAACAATAAAAAAATCTTAAAAACAAATAACTTACATAGAAATCTCAATTTCTGGGTGTCAGACACAGGGTTCTATTTTTAAATAATATGTTCTTGTGATTCTTGTACTTACTTTCATTGAAGAGCCTCTACTTAGTGGACAGAATACAATCCTAAATATCTTGATTTATAGTTTAGAGATGACTTCTAGCAATAGCTTAAAATGTTCAGTGTAAACCTTTGAAATCACATCATATACTCAAAGTCAACTTCTTCCATATTTAATATTAAATCTAATGTCCGTAGGAAGTAGGGGCCTATTGCATTATCATATGTGAGATATTTCCAGCCATGATATACTGGTGACATAAAGAGGCAAGGTCCTTTGTGATATTTCTCTTTAAATCTACAGTTTTGTTTTGTTTTTTTCAACAGACAATTACATCCAGTATAATTTAGTTGGCTTGCATGAGGGCAAGAACAATAGTGACATTATAAAATGAGATAATGAAAATAGAAAATAAATTTTCTATTAATGAAGTTTAATATCACTAATAATGTAGAACTTTTTTGGGATAAAACATCTTAAATAGAAAGAGCAAGGTAAAAGATTTTCATTTCAAGTGTTGCAGCAAATTGTGTGCACAAACATTGAAAACACTCTAAGATCGATTAAAAAAATAGTCTGTAACAATTATGTATAAAGCATACAAAATAGATACTCATAAACAAAAAAATGGCAAGCCATTTGAAAATCATGGAAAAAATGGTAAATTTAGTTGTGTTAAAAGTGATAACATTGTTTTTAATTACCAGATTACCAGAACAGTTTTGTGTTTCTTTCTTTTTTTTTTTTTTAACAAGAATTAATGGAGTTAGAATTAATTCCCAGCCAACTGGCTGAACTCTCCAGGAAAGATCTTTATCTATTCAATGCATCAGTTCAAATAGTCATACATTATTCATTGAGAATTACCATTAAGATGAGATATAGATCTATTCTACTTTTGGATTTGTACAGCATGACTATACTAAGTATTTCAATGGAGGAAAATTGTTATACAGACAATATATTGATATTTTTGATTATATGATTTTCATCTAAATAGAGCAAGTGATAGAAAAAAACAAAGATGAACACATACTCTATGTTGACTTGATGATATTACTATTCATACTAAACTTTTATACTAAAAGATAATATAAAAGGAAATTGAAAGAGAGATAAACTCTAAATGTGATTGAAAGGACTGTTTGTCTTCGAAAACATCACAGAACGGAACTGTAAGAATAGATTAGGTACATAAATTTCATTGTAGGAAATTAATGATGAATAATATTTAAAAGTGCCAATAAGAAAACAACCTTAGGTGTTCACAAGTGACAAAAAAATAATAATGTTAGACATAGAACTTCTGCTGTGAATTAGAAAATTTTTAACAAGTCACTCCATCACAAATATTTTCTTTGTCAAATATTTATGACCCACTTTCAAATTCCAATGATATAGATATAAAAACTTCATCTTGTGGTAAAAAAAAAACAGTATTTTCTTGTGTTCTTTCCATATAGCCCAATATTAGGACAAATCCCTCAGAAAATCATATCATATAAGATACATTATATTGCCACAAAACAAATTTGACAATATATATCTAAATACCTAATGGTGTTAACTAAATTATACCACAAGTCATCACTAATTAGCTGGCACATCAATAGGATATAAGAAGTTTCCTGTTGTGTTTTCAATTGTTCTTGAATCAGCCTTGAAACAGTGTCTTAATAAATTACATATACCATTAATCATGTCCTTGTTCTGAGAATTAGCACAAAATGGTACATCTTAGGGAAAGGATGGTAAGTATAGAAAAATCAACATAAATATATTTCTTTATTATTAATTCAAGTTAATATTCATCTTTCCAAGTAAAAGCATTAATTGTTTTTAAGTGGTAGTAAAATTATTTTATCCTTGAAAAGAACAACAAAACTTAACCTTTTAAGATCGCTATAGGATGAATTTTGCTATGATTTTTTTTTTTTTATGAAACAGTGAGAACATGGTCAAAATAATTCTGTTCTTACCTGGGGATGGACTGTCACAGCCTTTAAAGCTACACAAACATGACAGAATTAATAAGATGGGGAATTCCCACATTTCATTTACTTAAAACTCAAAATATCAAGCTTCATAATTGTGAGATTAACATATGAGTTACCCTTCAGGGTTTACTTTTAAGTATTTTCAAAATAAAAATAAAAAGAATCAAAGTTTATACATAGTCAATCTCCAACAAAGGAGTCAAGAATATGTGATAGAAAAAAGACAGTTTCATAAACAAATGGTGTTAGGAAAACTAGACAGCTACATGAAAAAGTGAAACTAGATCACTTTCTTACACTATATACAAAATAGACTCAAAACGGTTTAAATGTGAGACCTGAAACCATAAAAAACCTAGAAGAGAACACAGGTGGTAATTTCTCTGACATCTGCCATAGCAACATTTTTCTAGATATATCTCTCTTGAGGCAAGGGAAACAAAAGCAAAAATAAACTATTTGTACTGAATCAAAATAAAAAGCTTCTTCACAGGTAAGGAAACAATCAACAAAGCTAAAAGACTATCTACTGAATAGGAGAAGATAGTCGTAAATGACATGTCCAATAACGGGTTAGTATCCAAAATATACTGGGTTGCCTGGGTGGCTCATTCCATTAAGTGTCTGCCTTCAGCTCAGGTCATGATCCCAGCGTTCGGGGATCAAGCCCCACATTGGGCTCTCTGCTCAGCAGGGAGCCTCCTTCTCCCTCTCCCTCTACCACTCCTCCTGCTTGTGTTCTCTCTCTGTCTCTCTCTGTCTCTCTCTCTCTCTCTCTGTCAAATAAATAAATAAAATCTCAAAAATAATATCCAAAACTTACAAAGAACTTATCCAATTCAAAACCAAAAAACCTAAATAATCCAATTTAAAGATGGGCAGAAGACATGAACAGACATTTCTCCAAAGAAAACATACAGATAACCAACAGACACACAAAATTTCTCAATATTACTAATCATCAGGGAAATACAAATCAAACCACAATGAAATATCATCTCATACCTGTCTTGGGTCTCTGGAAAAGAGCATGGAGTTTCCTCAAAAAATTTAAAAGAGAATTATCAAATGATCCAGTAATTCCAGTACCAGGTATTTACCCAAAGAATACAAAGACACTAATTCAAAAAGATAACATGCTCCTCTATGTTTATTGCACCATTATTTACAATAGCCAAATTATGGAAGCAACCCAAGTACCGATCAATAGATGGTGCATAAAGAAGAGGGCGCCTGGGTGGCTCAGTGGGTTAAAGCCTCTGCCTTCAGCTCAGGTCATGATCCCAGGGTCCTGGGATCGAGGCCCACATCAGGCTCTCTGCTCAGCAGGGAGCCTGCTTCCTCCTCTCTCCTCTCTCTCTGCCTGCCTCTCTGCCTACTTGTAATCTCTCTCTCTGTGTCAAATGAATAAATAAAATCTTTAAAAAAAAAAAAAAGAAGACGTGGTATGTGTGTGTGTGTATACACACGCACACACACACACACACACACTGGAATATTACTCAGCCATAAAAAGAATGATATCTTGCCATTTACAACAACATGGATGGATCTAGAGAGTACAATGGTAAGTGAAATAAGTCAATCAGAGAAAGACAAATACTATATGATTTCACTCATGTGTGGAATTTAAGAAACCAAACGAACAAAATAAAAAAGAGACAAAAATAGAGAACAAACTGGCGGGGGGGTGGATAAAGTATATAAAAGGATTTAAGAGCACATTTATTTAATGAGCATTAAGTAATGTATACAATTACTGAATCCCTGTATTGTACACCTGAAACTAATATAACACTGTATGTTAAGTATACTAGAATTAAAAATTTAAAAGAAGAAAACAAGGGGCCTGGGTGGCTCAGTCAGTTAAGCATCTGCTTTCAGCTCAGGTCATGATTCCAGGGTTCTGGGATTGAGTTCACATTGGGCTTCCAGTTCAGTGGAGAGCCTGCTTCTCCCTCTCCCTGTGCCCCTCCTCCCTGCTCTTGTTCTCTTTCTCTCTCCCTCAAATAAATAAATAAATATCTTTCAAAAAAGAAAACAAAAGAATCAATGTTTAGTATATATTTTCACATCAGTCTAGTTAGTAAAAACATTTTGAAGTGCTTTATAACATTAAGAAGTCAAAGACTTGATGTGGCAGCTTGTCATCCGGAATTATAAAATGATACTGTGAGTTTCTTTATTCAATCCTCTTACTTTCAGAAGCTAAATCTGAGACCTTAAGCATTAAATAACATGAGTACAGTTTATGTATCTAATTAGTGGCAGCTCACACTCTTTCCTGGGCAATGCAACCCAGCTAAACGAGTGTTTAGTTTGTGACTGTTCTCATTTTTCTTCTTAACCTAATTTCTTTATTTGACTAAATGTATATTTTAACTTTCAATTATTTCTACAAAATTATCAATAACAAAAAAATAAGTTCATAGATAGAAATTCTTACAAGTAACTCAAGAACTTAAAAACTACACCTTTACAAAAGTTTTATTTTTGAAACACCGTATCTTAATGATCTTCACTTAGTTTTTCTCAGAGCAGAGGTGTTAAGAAAATTATAAATTTCTAGCAGGAAAAAAAAAAGAAAGCAGACTTTAGTTATTCAGCAATACCAAATGGATATAGAAGACACAACTTACACGGCTAACACAGAGTCTTTCTTTTTTAAAAAATGCATTTTAAAGTTATTTTAAAAATACATCCTTTGCCTTTTAAAACAGAAACAAGTCTTTTTATTAATGAGCACATAGAACTTAAACTTGGGGGAGGGGATAACATCCCCTAAGACCTAAGCTATCTATAAACAGTAAGTTGTTCTTGTAAAACCCTCAGCCTATCAAATGGCCAGACCATCACTGGCAGCAGCAGAATCTTATCACAGAAGCTCAAATTACTTGCCAACATTTCCGAGGTTACTGGAGTGAGACCATCTCAACAAAAGCATGTTTTTCATTAGGTTTGTGTTCCTGGATGCTTTATTACATATGGACTTCCTTAAGAGATACAAGAAATTATTTGAGGCCTGTCTGATAAGTGCACATAGAATAGCCTACTTCTTATGACTGAAAATAAGTTCTTTTAAATGAGAAGCTACATTAAAAATCTCCAGATGCAGTAACAACTAGTCCTTTCCTTTTGTAATAGTACAAAGTGTAGATTCAAATATATTTAATTTTAATTTGATAGCACTGCTTTTAAGGGGGGGGCAAGCCTATGGTGCTCTTTAATTTAAAATTCTTTTAATTAAAAAAAGAAAACAAAAAGGGCATTAAAATGCCAGTACTTCACTAACAGTTCAAAAGGTGTTTTATTCTTTTAAGAAAATGTCTCTTTTCCAGGAATGACTGTCTCTTTCTTTGCCCCTTGAGAAATGCTCATAGGGTAGAGCCTTAAACAAAGGTAGGTTTTACAGGCATTGAGTTAGAATATATAATAAGCATGTCTAATTCACATAGAACAATACCTTTTGAACAAAAAACAAACCCCAAACCACAGGACCATATATCTGTACATGAAGTTTTCATCAGAGTCACTGCATAAATACTAAATCAGTATTGTAAAAAATAGATCCTTAAAAAAAATTTGATTTTTACGAAGTCGTTCTGGCCAAGCCTAAAAATTCATGATTTAACAAACTATTATTATATTACTTTTTATCTTATAAGAACAAAAAAGTACTCAACCTTAAGAAAAATTCAAACACTGTAAGAAAAATCATGCAAATACCATTCTTCAACGTGTAACTTTATTGTTAAACACAACATATTTTTTGTAAAATTCTACTTCAAAATAGTGTATTACTTCTTAATTGTGATTATTAAATCAGTAATAGCCCATGAAAGTGAACATATGAAAATTATGAGTCTTTATAACTAAGTGATAATTTGTCTAAGTAAAAATTGTATTTCAATCTAAATATAAGATTTCTCTTATGCCAGTAGATTTTCCCATTTTATTATATAAACAAGATTCTTTAAATAATCAATGATTATAAAATTTCATCTCAAAACTTTACTTTCTCTTAACTGTTTCTTGAAAATGTGTTTTTTAGAGAAAAGATCAATCACTAAATTCTAACTCTTATACCTACCTAAACAAATATTTCAAGTGTATCACATATTTAAAAAAAAAAACTATTCAACTAAAACTTGTGAATTATCTACTAGTTAAGTTTTACCCCCCTAATCATTTATATGGTCTTTATACAGTAGAAGAATAAAAATTTTTCACAACTAACCAAATATAAACTTTCACCTCTATTCATAATCCCATCCCTCCACCACCAAAAATCAATCAATAAATAAAATAAAAGGGAGTGTAGAGTTTATATTTGAATTGGGTACTCTGAATTGGGTATTTTTAAAAACAGAAAAATTAAAATTGAGAATTTTTATCTTAATTTTTTAAGAAAAAAATCATTAGTAATTATGTCAACCCAAATCTGGTTACATTCTCATTTATTCCTCATACCATTTGTACATCACTAAGAAATATAAAGAAGATCATAATTGTAAATGTTTACATTATAAAACTAATAAACCTACAATTTCCTCTAAAAGATGGATATTATAATAACTTACTGTAGCATAAGATATTCTTGGAAATTCTCTAAATACTTTTCTGGATATTTAAATGCACTTTTATAATTGGGGGGGATACAATTTTATTTGAAAATATTATAGAGGAAAATGTTTCAGCCAGGAATTTTGATAGTACCTCACATGATTAAACATGTTTCACAGTAATGAATGCAAATAAATGTAGGTCTTCCGAACATCTTTTGTGCTCTGATAAATATTTATCCTTGTCTTTTGTGACAAGGTCTATTGTCTGCAGTCTTCCTAAGGCAGAAGGTGGGGAGGGACACCTCCAAGTGAGTTCAAAAGACCAAGGTTGTGGAATGGGTGTTTCTGTACAGAAAACATTTAATTAAGATCATTTCTGATTTTGACTCTCCCCGTGCTGATGAAAAGGCGAGCGGTAAGGAAGAAAAAGGGCCCCCCCACTGGCTGTAAACAGGGTAGAACAAATACCCTGCAGCTCCAAAACAAGGAAACATGGGCCCCCCTGCTGACTAGCAATGGGAGGAAGTTATCTCCCACAGACTTCAGAGATAAGTCCAAGAAAGGGATATAGGTATGAGAATCACAGGCACATGGAGAAGGAAGAGGAAGCGCAGCTAAACCATTCATCATGATTTAGTTCCACCATTGTGTCAGGATGCAGTCGGATTCCTGAGCACAAAATGGCTGGGACTTTGTTTTAGAAATCGTGGCTGTTCCATTTCCAAAGGGGCGGGGGGTGTGGGACCCTCTAAGACTTCTACTTCAGGAGCAGAATCACGTATCAATAAACTGTGTTTATGCATCACATGATGAAGATTCTGTCTTGTTACTACCTCACATTGATGAAAAACTTTTTTTTCCACTGAATTTCAAACACTAAATTATCATAATAAAGCACCTTATTAAATGGAGTCCTTAATGAAGAAAATAGAATGGAATCCACATGTTCCAAAATGTCAAACACTCGAAAGAAAAAGTTTGGCAGCCCAATTTGTAGTTTTGAACCACACTGTTTTCATGGAAATTAGAGTGGTGTTCTTAAGAGAAAACCTGACTCATCTCTCATTTGACAGTTCCTTTGCTAAGTTATAGAAAATGAACTTGAAAAACCTGATACATTATGAATCTATCTAACCATATCTGTTTCCATAAGGCTTTTACACATAATCTCCGAATTGTAAAAGTCCATGCTCAAAGCTTTGCACCGAAAAATAATTATAAATCATACTTGATTCATTAGGTCTTCTGACTTATTCCTCTAAAATAAAATAAATACCAATATTCTAATGTAGCATAATTACATTAAAATAACTCTCCCCAATAGCTGAGCTTTGCATATTAAAAATACTTCCCTCCCATCCCTTCGGAAACTCCATTAGCAGATTGTTCTTGATTCTTTGTATCCTTGGTTGAAACTTTGGGATTTCAACCAAAATGAAATCTCCTAAGAGACAATCACATTATTCCCAGTGATGTAACAGTGGCACCCTGGTGACAATGGTTTGCTTTGTTTTCCTACTTACTAGAATATAATTTTTTAGCGAAAATCTAAAGGTGGGCTAAAAGCCTGGAATAATTTTTGATGCTAAAATATTGTCTAAAGGAAACTGTAGGAGACAAATGGAGAGTAATAGTTATAAACTTAGACTTTTAAACTTAAGAATGCAGGTTTACTACAAATTGGCTCTTTATTTGACTATAAAGTAAGGTAGCAGTTATGCAAAAGGACCACAGAGTATAAAGTAGCAGAACACAGTATAGTAGTCATATCAATGAAAAACATTGAAAACAATTATGCTATAAAGGTATAATAAGCCTGATTCCCCTGTGGGTGTATAGTGATGCTGTGCAGGTATTCTGACTCCCAGTTTCTCTGTCTGAAAGGAGCAATAATAATATTCTACCTTTCTTACAATATAGGCTTATGCTGAGAAGGAAAAGATATACTATCATCCCGGATCATCAATAAGTCATTCCTAAAAATACCTCATCCAGCAGAAAATGATTGTGGGGGGCACCTGGGTGGCTCAGCCAGTTAAGCGTCTGCCTTCGGGCTCAGGTCATGATCTCAGGGTGCCAGGATCGAGACCCGCATTGGGCTCCCTGCTCAGCTGGGAGATAGCTTCTCCCTCTCCTTCTGCCTGCCACTCCCCCTGCTTGTGCTCTCTCCCTCTCTCTCTCTTTGTCAAATAAATAAAATCTTTAAAAAAAAATAAAGTAAGAAAGAAAATAATTGTGGTACTCACTAGGACTCGTCTAGGAATACTCTAATTCTCCTCCTTTCCAGACACACAGTAGGGATGTACCTTCTCACCAATTTTGAATTACATATGCCCCTATGTCTCATGTTGGCCAATGGAATGTGAGAAGACATGATGCTTTAAGAGTTAGTGAGCCATTCACCAGAGTCCCTTCTTTTGCTACATCAGTTAAGATGATCCTCTATCAGCCTAGGCTCCTAATTACTAACATGCACTGGCCCCATTGTTCTATAGCATGAGTGAAAAGTAAAACTTCATTGAGATAAACCAATAATATGTGGGACGGCAGGGTGCCTGGGTGGCTCAGTCCTTAAGTGTCTGCCTTCGGCTCAGGTCATAACCCCAGGGTCCTGGGATCCAGCCCCACATTGGGCTCCATGTGCACCAGGCTCCCTGCTCAGCGGGAAACCTGCTTCTCTCTCCCACTTGCCCTGCTTGTGTTCCCGCTCTCACTGTGTTTCTCTCTGTCAAATAAATAAAGAGTCTTTAAAAAAAAAAAAAGTGGGACGGCTTAGTAGTAACAGGATAACCTAGAAGATTCTCACTCACACAATAGGTTAATTTGAATACATCAAATTTATTAAGGCTATGCCCAAAGGACTAAAAATAAATATAAAATCCCTCTTGCATATACTTTGCCTTTTAGACACAAATTAACAACATCCTTATTGCAATTATGCTCCATTTTTGAGACCCACGATTCTAACCACCAATGTCAGCACTCTTTTTTTCCTCATTTTCACAATAGGAAAATTGAATTAAATGGTAAATTAATTGCACAAATATTGTTACACAGACTAAAAAGTTTACACTACCAAAACTAAACTATTGACTTGAGGCAAAACTACCATAAAACTGTATAAAATTTTCATTCATAAACTGATCTTTAAGGGAGTAAATTTGACATAAAAAGGAAAATCTGAGATGTGAATATCAAAGTTCATGGTCAAAAGACAAAAAGAGATGTTAGTCAATGACCATATACCACATAAATGAAAATATTTTTGTAAACTGTGACGCATATAAAGTGAGCTTTCCAGAAAAATAGGTCCTTTAACCTTTAATAAAATGAAAACTTTGCCTTATCATGCTTTAAATTGATCAATCTTTGTCAATTTGTCTTCATTTAGAGTGGACTATAACCTGCCACATAGATATGGTGTCTTAGTCAAGATGTTTGCCTAAAGGACTTTGGCATATCTACATTTTTCATAAAATTATTTGAGAATACTCCCTTTTTTAGAAGGCCTCTGGCATAAACGATGCACTTCTAGGCTTTTCAGTGTATGCAGGCTTCATTACTTGTAAATGAATGAATGAATGAATGAATACAAAGAAGAAATGTGTTCAATTCAACAAAGATAACAGCTATTTTTAAGAACTTACCATATACAAAGTACTTGGATGTGTGCTAAAGCAGGGTTTCTCAATGCTGGATTCACCTTCACCAGCGGGGATTTAATAAATAGGAGTGCTGAGCCTCACCTAAAACTAATCAACTAGAATCTCTACAAGTGGGACCTAAGCATTCCCCTCCCCCACCAACGAGGTGGATTAGTAGTCAAATGATAAGTATATATGTTACTTAAAAAACCAAAAAACAAAAAAACCCCTATACATGTTAAGGTATATAATTTGATCGGTTTTGACATGGGCAGACACGCTATGTCAACACAATCAAATTTTTCATCTATTCCAGAGTATTTTAAAAATCTTCTCAGGTGTTTCAAATGTGCAGCCAAAGCTAAGAAACATAGTGTTAGAGGGGAAGAAAGAGATAAATAGGATGATCCCTCTCCAGTAGCATAACATCATTTGTGGGAGACTAAGAATTAGATAATTCTATCTAAATATAAAGAAGACTAAAGTAAGTCTAAATACAGAAACAGTCATTTGGGAAAAGGAGTATAATCTGATGAATGATACATTTTTATTTATACTTATTTATACTTTACAACACTGTTATTTGACAAAAAGTATCATTCAACATCTGAAATAAACCTTTATTCCTTTCAAAAGCTCTTCATATAGATTACTCTCCTTTGAATCACATAAAAATGACAGCATTTCAAAACAGTATTTAATATTCAAGATATATTACAGTGAAAATAAATCAATGTTAATTTTTGCTATTAATTATAATTATCTATCTACAAAAAAAGTACTTATTAGAGGCTACTTCAGAATTGTATTTATTCAAAAATTTAAGAAAGCCTACATCAAGCGAAGTTTCATTTTTCTTTTGATATTGAGATATTTTAACTATTCTTGCATATAGCCTGATTTGACCTAGTTCACTTATTATAATTAATTTGTAGTTATTATGAAAGACTTTGTAATGCTTATCTGTATGTATTTATCACTACAGTTATGGTCCATCTATCACTGACTAACTCCATGGACTTGATAATTCATTTAACCTTTTTGGCACTCATATAACATGGAAATTTGGTTAGAAATTCTGAGAAACAAAACCAAAAACTACCATATACATAAAACTATGACTTCTGTGATTCTGAACACAAAAAACCCCACCGTTTTAGAGGTAGAAACTGTCTCAATATTTGGAGAACGAAGCCCATGCTAAGCTGTTAGCTCTCATGTTGTGTTTCCCAACCTTAAACAGTAGAGCCCCTCTTTAGAAGAAAAAAGTGCTTGCAGACTTTCAATGTGAAGCTAAATTATTTTTCTACATTTAAATATAAAAGTAAATATAAATTTCTAGCACTTATAACTCCAATAAAACTTTAAAGTCAAGAAAAATGCATAAAATGGAAACAAAACTACAAAGCAAAATATCTTCCCCCCCCCACAGAACTAGAAAGTAGAAAATTTTCTCTATTTCCCAAGATATAGGAAAAAAAATACCTCGATAGTGACTAAGTCAGTTGAGAATAAATGTTTTCTTCATCAGCGGTTGATAAGTCAGTGTAACCATAGTACATTCAATCTAGTTTCCTTAATTACCAAAATGACCAAAACAATCTATCAACAGTTCAAAGGCTGTCAATGACGACAATGTGTTTGGAGTACTATATATCACACTATTAAGAGCTAATATACCTTGATGCTTGGAAAGAAGTAACTAAGACCAAGCAGTTAAAATGTAAAAGGATAATTACATAGACTAATTAAGGATAATTACAAAGACTTAACACTTGGTTTAAGAGTTTTAGCTAAACAAAAATATAATAGGGAAATCTAGCTTGAATGCTTTTTGTATAATGAAGACAAAGAGAAACTTCTATTTGAGCTAAGTTATATGAAATAGCTGCTAGATTCATTCAATCTAATATCAACCTCTCCATTTCAAATCTTCCATGACATCCTCATGACTCTCTTATTTCTAACGAGCAGAGACCTGCCTTTTGAGTTTAAGAATCAAATAAGCAATTACATGCATAAAAATGAATATTACTAATCACAAATACTTTAATATGAACATCAGGAAAAAATCGCAATAATATAGCATAATAATATAGCCTTGGAGGTGAATTATTTGGTAGTATAGGTATACAACCATTTTAACCAAATCAGAAAACTCTATTGGTACCATATAATAGTTATAGTCCATCATGACTCTAACTTCTACTCAGGACTCACTATTGTTTATAGCCTCCACAAATTTGGAAGCAATCTTGGAGTATCAAATAGCTATAAGCGTTATTCTGAATAAGTCCCTGATACTTTAAGCCTCAACTTAACATCCAGAAAACATAGATTAGATCATTTCTAAGTCACCTGTATAAATCCCATTTATACAGTATTCCCCTAATACAAAACCTCAAAGTGCTCTATAAATTACCAAACTAAACAATATCTCCTCAGTCTGGTTCACCTAGGAAGTTACAAACTTTATCATAAATCTGAATCTTCTCAAAATAATCATCAGCAAACATTGACAGATACCCACAGTGTATCAGGAAATGGTCTAAATACAAAGAAAGCTGGTAATCAAATGTGATTAGATTCAGGGGTGTGGGACAGGTAACCGCAAATAAAAGAAGAGTTAAGCTTGGTACCAGGTTGTGAAGAAAACGGAATGGCATGCCCAAGAGTTGGACTTTTTCCTCTAAGCAAATCATCAGAAATTCTGAGTGGGCAGTTATCATGATAGAAATTTAAGTAAGTATGCTGATGGTAGTGTGGTTGATGGACAAAAGAGGGAGGAATATAGAAATAATTAGGAGCTTATAAAAAAATCAAGGAGCAGATTTTGTAGATTGAAAACTGAGGCGATGAATACAGAGGTAAAGGAAAGAAGTTTGGGATTCAATGTAAAGATGTGATCAATAGGATTTTGACAAACATTGGTTAAGAACAGAACTGAGTAAAGAGTATGGCTAAAATAGTAATTCAATAAAGATTATATATTGAAAGCCTATAAAGCTTCTAGCGCAGATTACTAGCAACCATCAACGAGGACAGGAAATGGCAGGAGGTTCAGATCAGAGATACAAAACTGAGCTCATTAAAATTTTGGCTGCCTTCAGGTTATCAAATCAAAGATACACTAATGCCAATTGGAGATATTGAACCTTGGAGAGTTCACGTAGAAGATTAAAATCTCTTTAACATAAAGATGAAAGGTTCTAGCTGTGGTTGGGAGAGAGCTTTCCTACTTTTTACTGCCTAGAGCATAGTTGATTTTCAATAAATGTATGTCAGATGGCCAGATCAACAATGAATATCAAATTCTGGCAGAAATATAACTTGATTTTTAAAAGCTATGGTGACGTTGTTAAAAAGAAAAGGGAGGGGCAGCAATAATAATTCAAGAGACAAAAATGTCATTATATTTTCCTCTTAAGAGTTTAGTGTCAAAGAAGGTCACAAAAGTATTGAGAAGGAAATTTGATGGAATAAATGACCTGGATGAAGGAAAACTGGAAGATGGTGGGAATATCCTTGGGAAAGAGCAAGAACACTGAGTACGTCCTGTAACACAGGAGGGTATTTCTAAAGGTCAGATTCCTAAAAGTGGGAATGCTGGATCTAAATAGATTCTTAATTCTTATCTCTGGCCCTAGTGGTACACCTAATGTAGCTGATCTTCCCCACATTCCCCAAAGACTCATCTTTCTAAATAAGTTCTACTCATATAACTCACCAGCTTATATTTGATAGTTTTACCTCTAGAGTATAAATCCAACTGGGTCACTTCAACTTTGCAAGAATTTGCACAAACTAGCCCCATCTCTGTCCAGAAGTCAGAACATAAAAACATAAAGGTTATACAATATGATTTCCTATTCTAAAGTGATAAAACTGTATCCAACTTAGTATCTTAGTTTATCACATGAATTACATATTGTCTTCAAACATTCCCAAAACATTTAAAAAGTTAATCATAGTCAGATCTTACTATAAACAACCTGAGATATACTAGAGATATTTGATAGTAATAAATCTCAGAATTAAAAAAAATGGAATAAGAAATAGACTAAGTAGGGTGCCTGGGTGGCTTAATGGGTTAAAGCCTCTGCCTTTGGCTCAGGTCATGATCTCAGGGTCCTGGGATCAAGGCCCACATCGGGCTCCCTGCTCAGCGGAGAGCCTGCTTCCTCCTCTCTCTGCCTGCCTCTCTGCCTACTTGTGATCTCTCTCTCTCTCTCTCTCTCTCTCTCTCTGTGTCAAATAGATAAATAAAATCTTAAAAAAAAAGAAATAGACCAAGTAGTCAGCAGAATTAATAAACTAGAAAAAGAATAGCAAAAGCAAATAATGTCAGTTTTAGCTTTTTGAAAGGACTAGCAAAATTTGTAAAGTGTTGACATATATAATCAAGAAATTCAGAGAAAAACACAAAAATTAGGAGTGATGGAATCTCTCAAACTTATTGAGCAATGATTTTGCAAACCATAAGCATATAATCTATGAATATGTGCTAATAAAATGAAAAACTTAATTAAACAGGCAATACTTTTTAAAATGTCAGGCTGAAAATCAATTCAATAGTTAGAATTCCAGGGCACCTGGGTGGCTCAGTGGGTTAAAGCCTCTGCCTTTGGTTCAGGTCATGATCTCAGGGTCCTGGGATCGAGTCCCATATTGGGCTCTCTGCTCAGCGGGGAGCCTGCTTCCTCCTCTCTCTCTCTGCCTGCCTCTCTGCCTACTTGTGATCTGTTGGGCTCTCTGCTCAGCGGGGAGCCTGCTTCCTCCTCTCAAAAAAAGTTAGAATTCCAGCAAAATTTAAAGAAAACTAGATGAAATGCTTTTTGAAAACTGCAAATTCCACTTCCAAAATAGATTCTGTGGATTTATTTTACTAGAGATGTTTCAAAATTACAAATAACAGAAATATATATAATTATATAAAATTTGATATATATATAAAACTTCACAGAGAATACTATAAAGGTTTTGATGTAAATATAACCTCCTTAATAATGTCAAAAAGATGGCAAGCAATTAAAAAATACTATGGACCATCTTTATTTTGGAATATTCTCCCAAATTCACAAGTAAATGAAAAAGAATTAACGTATTAATGATAAAACAATAAACTTCCAGCTGTGCAAAGATAACATAGCATTAGCAAGTCAACTGGTCAAGACAGAAAAACCAAATCATTCCTTCAACAAATTCATAAAATATACATATACTTTCAAGACTTAGAATACCAACTGAAATTCCTGATAGTTTAATTTAGTTCACTAAGAATAGGAAAACTTCTCAACACGAAAAAGAATAAAACTTATAGTCAACATTATACTTAAATGACAGTTATAAGAATTATCCCCAATAAAATAAAGAGAGTTATTCACTGTTATTTAATATTGAACTGAAAGTTATAGCCCAAACAGTAAGTGGTGAACTCAAAATTCAAAAGTGTGTGGGATATTATAAAGGAAAAGATAACATTGTCAAAAAGTATAATGATATGCTGATAATGTGATTTTGCATCTAGCCTTCAAAAGAACAGACTGCAAGGCAATTACAAGTAATACAGAACTAAGTGAAGTGTCAGGATATTAAAAAATGCACAAATTAATATCATCTTTCTGACTTTGAAAAAATGATTAAAAATTATGGTTAATTTTATAACATCTAACATTTATGAGCAAGGCACTATGCTAACCACTCAACCTATATTAACTTACTCCTCAAGGCAACCTCATTAGCTGGGTTGCTCATTAGCTCCTATGAGCTCCATTTTGCAGAAGAGGAAGGAGAGGGCTACCATCACAGAGAAGTGGTGGAGCAGGGATTCAAACCCAGGCAGCAGAGTCATTTGGGGGTAGATGGGATGCGCCTCGATTTTATGTCATCACCATGCTCATGTTTTGAATTCTTCCAGGAGGCCATGTGTTCCTATAACATTGCCACACTGATACTGACTATATTAGCCCCCAAGCTAACAGTTACAATATGTCTAAAACCAGACAATCAATTTCTTTTGATAATTATGTCTTTGCTACTATAAAGAAAGGGAAAAGGACAATTAAAAGAGAATGGGGAAAGAAAAATCCTGAGAATGGTGACAGCAGTCATCCTTTGCCACATAACCACTAGGAGCTATTTTGAGTTTAGGCTGAAGAATGAAATGACTTGATCAACCTTTTTATGACATTATTCTGGTGGCTATGTAGAGAATACATGGGGGGGTGGGGTGACCCTAGATAAGCAGGGAGAGAAGCTAGAATTCTGCTGTTACAGCACAAGAATGACATATTGATACTTTCAACTAGAATGCAGTGCTGGAAATGGACAGAAGAGGATGCAGTGGAGATGTCTGGAGAATGACCCATGAAGAGAATGAAGGATGAATACTTGGGTGTTTGGCTTGAGCAACAGAGTAGACTGTGCTACGCTTTATTAAATGGGTCTAGGAAGAAACACACTTGCAAATGGTGGAGCAGAAAAAGAACTAGAGGAAAGACCTCTATTTTGGCCATTTTGACTACCTAGGTATAAAAACACTCTTTCTAAGGGCGCCTGGGTGGCTCAGTCAGTTAAGCATCTGCCTTCAGTTCAGGTCATGATCTCAGAGTCCTGAGATCGAGCCCCACGTGGGGCTCTCTGCTCAGCTGGGAGCCTACATCTCCCTCTCCCTCTGCCTGATGCTCCCCTTGCTTGTGTTTGTGCTCTCTCTCTCTGTGTCAAATAAATAAATAAAATCTTAAAAAATAATAAAAAATAAAAATACTCTTTATATAAGTCTCAGTAAACAAAATGTCCTGACAAATACCATAATTTCTACTTTATCAATCACAATTTCCTTGATAATAAGGACAACGGCCAGCTCTCCATTTCTGTAGCACCTTGTGGTGATGTTTCATGAGTATTTCTTATGTCTTCTATATTTTCAACTTCTCACTCTACCAAATCCTTCTGCACAAATCATTAATAATGTTCATGTGTCTCTTATTGTGACTATTAACACATCTCTCTCTTCTGTGGGCCCCGCTAGTTAATGCCTTCCCATCCCTTTCATAGCTAAGCTCCACAAAAAAAGAACATAAATTTGTTCGTTTAATTTTTTCCCATTTATTTTTAATTCTCCTGTGCTCCTGAGTGGGTGCTCCCACCTCCACGATGTGACTGACGCTGGCCTCATAAAGGTCCCCAGTAAAGTCCTAATGTGACACCTCGTGGAGTATTTTGGCAAGCCCTTTCACTGGCTCCTCCTCTTCTTCGACATTACTTTTCTGTACATTGCTAATCTTAATTTTATTCTTTCTCCTCTCAACATTTAGCCTTGAGTAATATTAACATTCTGTGTATTACCACAGATGACCTACACATGTCTATCTCTAATCCACTTCTGTATCCTGACCTGCAGGTCCACATATCCAGATGGGTACTTGGCATCTCCACCAGGCATCCTGATCTACACTTCAAACAAAGCATGGCCAAACACCAACCTCCTTACCTGCACTTCCAAACCTTTCCACCTATTCCCTTTGGTGGACAGCCTCACCATCCACCCTTTCACTCAAGAAAGATGCCTGGGAATCCACCCTTTCTGCTGTATTTTCACATCCCGACCCAGTCTTGTCAATACTACTTCCTTAATATATCCTGCATCAACTCCTCCCCATCTTCACCGCTCTGGCCATATTCTCATGCCTCAATAGGACCTGAAAAAATCATTTTCATTCCTTTTATTGTGCCTCCCCTGTTCATCTTTTGCATTGTTGCTGAAGATTTCTTTCTAAAATGTATTTTTTTCATTTTTTAAATTTTTACTTAAATTCCAGTTAGTTAACATACAGTTTAATATTAGTTTCAAATGTATGATTTGGTGATTCAACACTTCTATGTAATACCCAGTGCTCATCAGAACAAATACCCTCCCTAATCCCCAACATCTATGTACAGCTCAGTTGCTCTCCTGCTGAAAACTCTTTAAAAATTCTTTACCACCTAAAAGAAAATGCCATGGAATTTTGTATGTGGTTTCCAAGAACTGACCCCTTCTTTTTCTCATCTTCATTCTACTCTCTCACCAAGCCCTGTCTATATGTTCACCCATGTACCAGGCATGTTATTTCATGTTTTTCCCCCCTCTCACTGCTTCATATCAGAAATGTCTCCTTCTCTGCCTGTGAATAATCCTGTGTCTGTCCATTTAGATTCTGCTGGAACTTCCCCACTTAAATGAATCCTTCTTGATGGTCTTGGTAGAAGGGTTCTTCTTGATTATTTTACTTCTGTTTATACAAAATTCTTAAATAGCAACTCTAGTATTTTACGGAACTCATTGATTTCAAACCTCTTACCTCACTAAACTGGTCTTAATAACTGTACTGTCATGGTTGGTGTCCAATAACTGATTGATGTTATTCAAGAATGAAGAAAGAAAAATAATGAATTAATTATTGAATAAATGATTTGTCTCAAAACCCTACTTAAACAATCCCAACACTCCATAAAAAAACAAAAAACAAAAAAATAAAAAAATAAAAAATAAAAAATCCTAACACTTATAAATCACCGTCCATATTCGACATCATTTTATAATCCTCTTTTAAAATAGAGTCTATTGAAAATAATATAACTATAAACAGCCTGGCATGAAAAGAACAAAGTGTCAACACAGGACAAATCTATTAGGTCAACAATTGACAGACATAATCCACTTCATGGACTTTGGCTACAGCTAAACTTGAGAAAACAATTCCAAGTTAAACTTTGAACTTCAAAATTTAGGGAAAAGGAAATACACTGAAAAAAACCTGCATACTCAGCTTAAATTCAATCATCACTATTTCTAGATACAGAGTAAAGTTCTGTTGGCTGTCCTGTTTCTTATTGCCAAGACTAGCTACAGGCAAAGCGTGGATTCTGCTCGAGTTCTTCAGCATATACTGAATTTTAAAATCATATGTGATGTTATTCATGTGATCGAGTCAGAGCTATACTTATCCAGTGGTAAGGATGGAAGTAATTTGTTCTGAAAACTGAGATAATTTTATCGTTTTACTATTTTTACCTACAAATATAAAGTCACATGCTAGTGTATATGAAGAGTATCAAAACCATAAAATACACCCAGACACCGTGAATCAGAATGCCGTCACATTTTGGGTTCCATACCATTTACTTTTTTTTTTTTTTTTAAAGATTTTATTTATTTATTTCACAGAGGGAGAGAGATCACAAGGAGGCAGAGAGGCAGGCAGAGAGAGAGAGGGGGAAGCAGGCTCCCCGCCGAGCAGGGAGCCCGATGCGGGCCTCGATCCCAGGACCCTGAGATCATGACCTGAGCCGAAAGCAGAGGCATTAACCCACTGAGCCACCCAGGCGCCCCATACCATTTACTTTGTACCTCTATATTAATGATGTATCCTACTTATTCTATCCATGGATTGTACCAAATAACTGTAACGACAGAAAACAAATATTGCCATTATGTCTACGTTATTCTGACCTCTGATGGGACGTAAAATGGTGAAGATGATTATGGTTAAGGAAGTTTCAATGACCAAATTTATGGTACCATTTGGTTCTCACACCTTTCTTCAGCTGGGTCAGAAAGAGATATTTTCTGTGGGGGTGCCAGTGTGGTGACATAGTGAATGAGGGTCCTGACTGCTAATGGGCGGGCTCATATTTTGCCTTATATTAAATAGTACACAGGAAAAGAAAGACCTAGTGACATAAATGTCTGGTCCCTGTTAATCATCTATATATACTTAAGCCAGTCCTTATTTACAGAAAATAAGGGAAAGGAACTGATTGAAAACTGAACTATGTAACACCTGGGATGTATATATCATGTATCATATATATCATATATATATATGATATATATATATCAGCAAAACAGAGCCATGTGCCAGGTTATTTAAATCTAATTAATGAAGTGAAGGCAAAAATACTAGGTTAAAAAGGGGACTTAAGGAAAGAAAGTAACTGAGAAATGCTTTTAGAAGTATGATATAAATATTAAAAAATATTCATCTCCTCACAGAGTATTACAGAAGAGATGGTTATATAATTTACCCGGAGATAAAAAGAAATAATTATTCTGTAATTAAAGATAAATTCACAATCTTTATTTAAAAAGATAGTTTCAAATGTGGTACTTGCCTCAAAAATACCGTTTCATCTATCTTACATTGTCTCCTTTGAGATGAAAGAAAGAAAAGCTTGTCTTTCCATTTCTTGTGAATTGCTTTTCAAAATCAGATTCAACTAGCACATCCTTAAAAAATGACAGCTCACATAAATTATCTCATTTGATTTTCTCAACAGCCCACCAGGGTAGAAATTGTTAGCCTCCATTTTACCAATGATAAACCGAAGCTCAGGTTGGTTAGGAAACTGGCCTGGACATAGGCTGCCACAACATTTCAGAAAGGGGATGTGAATTCTCTTTTGTTCACTCCATATTCAACACTTTTTTTTTTTTTTGGCCACATCACAGTTGCTTTAAAATCCTTATATCAAAATGCCATAATAAAGGACATAAATACTTTGCATTCATAGCTTTAGATGGCTTTTACTGATAACAGAAACATTTTCGTTAGATATTTTAAAGTAGTATTTATAAAACATATACTGACTACCATTTAATAAACCTAATTATAAAAAGTGATCAGACACATCATGTTCTTCCCATGTGATAGGAAGGACACGTAGGCTCTGAAATGAGTTCCTTATTGTTTTGTTGTTGTTGTTGCGTTTCTCTGTTTAAAGAGAAATTCTCTGTAATTAAGTAGCAATCAGGCACTTAAAAGACAAGCTGATCTCAGTACTGTATTTACGTAAAGCAGACAAAGATTACATTTTCCATTTTGTGGTCTGGACACCTGGTGCACAAGCTCCAGCAAGAGGGTCAGCATAATTGAAACCATCCTTCATGTGCGTGTCTTGTTTAGACTTTGAGTTTTGAAAATTCTGTCCAACAAAAAGAGAGAAACACTTTTTTTTCACATTACTGTTATGAGTGCTAGTACTTCTGTCCTTAGGTAAGTTGTTCTTGTGGCGATTTCCATAATTTTTGAGACATCATTTTTCACTTAATAAAAGTACTTTGCTTTAGTAAGACCTAATTATGTTGTGCAAAAGCCACAGGGATAATTATAGTTCATCCAGACATTCTTAATCTGTATTAGTGGAAACATGTTACAGGACTGATGAGAAGCTCACATATCATTATCCAATCTCAACAGCTGCTTAGCTCAATCTTACTATAATCAAATCTAAGTTATCATCCCATCATTTCTAACCTGCCATGTTCTTCTGCATTTCTACTGATTTAAAGATATGTTTTAAGTCACCAGATCTATTTAAAGCTTGTGATACGACTAAATGTGTTCCAATAACTGAACATGTCCTTTTCTTAACATAATTTAAGATTGCCTTATATACATATTCATAATTAAATTTCACTAACATGTATTTGCTGAAGATCCACTGCGTCACCAGTGTTACTAGAACTAGGGAGCCTCTGGGTATTATAGAACGTGATATATGTTCAAACGGAACCAAATCCCTCCAGCAAGAAAATAATTGATTTACTGTATATGTATGATTCCCATACCTCTTGATTTGCCAAACTTACTTAAAAGTGGCAAAAAAACATTAGAGTTTCAACTCATTAAAGTAATTATAAGCAAGATGGGAAGCATTCCATTTTACAGCAATATTAAATCCTCACTGAATGTAATTTAGCACTTTATCCAGCTGGATTTCACTTATCCAAAGTGCCTGTATTTCCACCATTTCCGTTGGAACTTTCCTTCATAACTGAACAAATTTTGTTGCTAGATTGTATTTCCTGCCATTCAGTTCATCTTCTTCCTGACGCTTATTATGCTAGACACAGTTACCTTAGATCTGTAGGACCAAAAATTAATTTTGCTTTTTTTTAACTATCTGGGAGAGTCAATAGTCATTTGTAAATTTCCTGTGAATAATAAGCTCTTCTTAACTGTCAACATTACTGTAACCATTTTGGAATAATGGCAGTATTATTGTTTTTGTCAAGCAAGAGAAAGTTATAAAAGAGTAGCTAAAATGTTTAATCTCTTTTATTTGTTCCAGGAAACTTCAGGTTTGCCTCTTTGGGAGAAAAAAAAAAGTGCAGGTGAATGAAAATCCTGCTCTCATTAAAGAACCAGAAGATACATCCCACCACTTCAAGGAGTTGTAAAAGATAGGAAAACAAACACATACCCACACACATACTCATGCATCCTAATTAATATTTTGCTTGATGAGCCTCCATGTCCTTCAGGATTTCATGACATTTAACAAATGTTTATTATTCTTGCTTTAATGTATGCCTATAATTCTTAATTGGGAAATGTATCAATCATAAATATTTTAGCCAATTCAAATCATGCCTATATGAAATTCACTCTATTTTACATATAAAATTCTTGTACTACACAATGTATTTTACCAAAATATTTTCCCAGTTATTATA
This sequence comes from Ailurus styani, assembly GCA_002007465.1. NCBI lineage: Eukaryota > Metazoa > Chordata > Mammalia > Carnivora > Ailuridae > Ailurus > Ailurus styani. The sequence continues at coordinate 7,631,387 of LNAC01000003.1, forward strand.
CAAAGGAACTTAGCTTCAAAATTTGTTTTTATTCCTCTTTTTCTTTTTCTTCATTTTTTCTGCTTTAATTAAATAAACTGTGTATTCTAGATACTTAGTCCTTCTACAGTACAATCTTACAGAGTAGGAGGGAAACAAAAAAAGAAAAAAACAACATGTGTCAAATTATAAATACGTATATAGGCAAAACAATTTTCCCTCCAATGCATACTATTTAAAAATCAGAAGGAGTTAATCTTTATTAAAAGAAATCAAAATATTCCTTGTTGTAGTTTTTCTTGAACTCAGCAAATAAACTTCAGGAACACCTGATTATTACACATCTCAGCATAATCTGAAACTGTGTGAAATTTCAGCATAACCTGAAATTACACATTTCAGCAAATCACAGATTCTAGTATACGAGATATATTTGAAAAAATACCAAAATCAAAGACCAAGAGACTTGAAAAACAGTAATGGATGATTTTATGCAGAGTGGTATGGTACAATAAGAATTGCAATGTGGAAAAAAAAATCCTCTGGTAGCAATCAATTATACCATGAAATCAATTTCTTTCTTTATTGTTATCACTGTTCCAGTATTTCACTTTTCTGAAATGAGGAACCTGTGTCATTCTTTCATTGGTGAAAGCAGAGGCCAGTAGGCTTGGTACCAGGACTCCCCTGCAGAGCTATAAATGATCAGAAAGGGCTAACATAGGTCATGGGGATAAAGTCAGTAGAGATAGGCCACTGTAGTATGAAAACACCAGACAGATCTCTGGAGTATTTATACTTCTCTCTCTGGATGCTGAACCATGTAATAATTGGTCCTCAGAATAACTCTGTGTGATGGATACAGTAGTTCTCTTTGATAAAACCTGAGAACTCAGGCAAGTTTTGTGGTCAATAGGAGAATATTCTAAGCCAAACCCGTATCTTCTGATTAGTCCTTTTCCTGTTTACTTTAATCAAAACTCTCCCCACTCTCTGAACACCGTTGATGAACAGGAACTAATAGATGTAATTCCAGATACTTCTGGGATGTCCTGCCCTCCTCTTTTTAACATATGGAAATTTATCTATTATTAAAAAGAAAGCTACACCTTACATTAAAGCATTGCAAGAGGACATAAATACTATCTATTAGAACCGAAATCCATTTGAAAATCATATTATTAGATGGAATTTTTATTATTATTAATGCACTTCCATTTTAATTATGCTACTGTACTATATTTCTAACTGGCAGTTTCAACTTAATTAAACATATCATACAGTATGCTAAATGGAAGTCAGATGATTTCTTCAAATGTTGGAATAATTTTAAATAAGTTATCGATTCAAAAGTTCCATAATTATAATGTCATGGTTAACCGTTGTCACCTCTTCTCTGCAGGAACTGATGAGGATCTTTTGTTTTGACCTTGACAATGGTTAGGCTATCTTCTTGGCAGAGTAACATTTTCAGTGGCTAATGGGAAAATATTCTGAGGGCAGAACACCTGGAAACCAGCCTTTCAAATATTCTACATCAACAGTATTGATGTTCTACATCTGGTAAATTGTTGCTAGCAGGTCTAATGGGAGTTCAAGAGGCTATTTTACTCCTTAAACATTTAAATACTTCCTCTGCACCATAAAAATGGGGAAAAGTGGCCCTCAAAATGCTCATTCCCAGAGAGTGTTTTAAGTAATGAATATTCTTGAAATAGAGGAGACTTGCATGTGTCACTTGAGAAGCACTCCACTACCATCCTTTCTTTATCCCTCACTCACGTCTCATGGTATTAAAAGACTCATGGAGGTTTATGCTCTCTAAAATGTATTTACCTTTCTGCATAATTCCAAAAATAACCTACATCCTGACAGTAATTCTACAAGAAAATGTCAAGTGAGGATTTTGGTCAAGGAAAGGCACTTAAAGATAAAAGAAACATATTTGCCTACTTAGAGCTTTAAGGAGGGGAGATGATGATGATCTGTCTTGGGTTGTCTCTTATTCAGAAATTGTTTTTCAGAATATGGTTATTTGTGACTACAATAGAAAAGATCTCTGTCATACTTCTCTCAAGTTCAAGCCTTTCAGAGACATCATTGCTCAAACGCTGACAAAGTTCTTGTCTTGGCGGATTTTAAGTCCCTTAGCTAAAGAGATCAACTCTAAGTGCTCTTTGGAACTCATCAAATAATTCCCAAGGATTAACGATCGACAACACTCAGTAAGCAAGATACAAAATCTCTTAATTACTCACTAATATAAACTATCTCAATGTCTTTTCAAATCTACTTTATAAATTATTTTGCCCAATTGTTCTTTTGTTTCTATTCTCACTGTCTTAGTTCAACAAGCTCCCTGCTAGTCTTAGCCTTAATTCCTTTCCATTCTACTGTGTTCTTTTTTTTTTTTAAAGATTTATTTATTTATTTATTTATTTCACAGAGGGAGAGATATCACAAGGAGGCAGAGAGGCAGGCAGAGAGAGAGGGGGGAAGCAGGCTCCCTGCCGAGCAGAGAGCCCGATGCGGGCCTCGATCCCAGGACCCTGAGATCATGACCTGAGCCGAAAGCAGAGGCTTTAACCCACTGAGCCACCCAGGCGCCCTCCATTCTACTGTGTTCTGAACACTGACTTCTTCCTCAAGCATATGCTGCAAATATTAGAATGGTTCCTGAACTATAAACAAGGTATTTGAGGTCTGTCATGTAGTGGTCCCAAAATACCTCTCAGACATCTTTATTTCTATACCTATTGCAGAATCTTATCTCTTGCCATTGAAAACTACTTGTCATGTCACTTTTCATGCAGTGCCTACCATCTCTGCCCAGTGGTCTATTCATCAAGCTCTTCTTAGATATTGCCTCTTCCAGGAAGTCCTTCCTTTGTAAGAGGTATACCTCTATTAGAGAACCAAATACGTCTAGTCTTGCATTAGCAGTTATGTATAGTTTTATCTAAGAATTTTGAGGGCAGAAACTATGTCTTGGCTATAGATATACTCTCCACAACACACAGCTCAAAGCTTTGTACATACAGAAGTGTGTTAACTAAGTAAACAGTCAGTACTCTTCTTGGGAACACACAGAGAGGTCAGTTCCCAGATTCACTTTAGCAAGGTATGGCAATCAGCAGAATGTGGCTGGAATTCATGTATGCTAATTCCAGGTCAGGACCATAAAGTCCTTCCATGTGTGAATTTATAATGTGAGTCTGTGAGAGTTGATATCGGTGGAGTTGCAAGATGGAAGGAATCTGAGTCCTTGAATTAATGAAGAGAAAACTTCCCAAGGCACACTGCAGTGGACTGTGCTCTAAGGGAATTCTAAACTTCTAAGATTCTGGGGTTTTATCTATTACATCAGCAAACATAGCCACCTTACTAGCACAGGTCTGCCGACTGGTAAGCCAATTATTACAATGGAGAATAATAAATAATGCATAGTATTCTTATTTTTGGATGGTTTGCTGAAATGACCCTACCTTGACTAGAATGGCGATCTCATCTTTTCTTTGGTACTTAACTCATCCCCATGCTCCTATTTGGATCTAACTAATAATTTCTCCATTTAGACACTATTACTCTCCAAATATTTGCTACATATGTACGGGATGAGTCTCTAGACGTTCTGACTAGCATTGAATCCATTTGGCTGGACTTCTAGTCTTCGACCATATGCCCCAATCCTTCCCATCACTCAAGGCCAAGCAGAAGTCTTGGTCTTACACAAAATTTATTATCAATCCATTCAGAATGTTTTCATCTGGCTTTGTATTTCATTTGATAACACTTTATACTCTGAAGGAGTCTTTATATTCTTCCTTTTCCTAAAAAGAGTTAAAGAAACTCTGTTAATCCTCTCTAATGCCACTCAGCTATTGGTGAGCAGGAGTTATGACAGTTATTTCTCTATAGATCTCAGAGCACCTGCCAGAGTGGCTGGAAAGAGACTCAGGATGTAATGACTCTGTTCTTGGGTTGCTGATAGGCAACATGTAGCATTCCCCTCCTAAAACAAGTTAAAACATTTTGGCTAATCCTAAAGAAGTTAATCTGGATTGTAGTTATTATTTGAAAAAAATTAAAAAGAAATGGAAGATAGTATGATTATAAGCAATAGTCACACTTCCCACAAAATGAACAGAAATGATCAAAGAGCTTGAGAGAGGCAACCATGTCTTAGCTATCTTTGCAATCCTGTGTCTAGCAAGTGAGGAAAAGATTAGATACTCCAAATTCACAGTGAATGCAAAATTTTCCCTATTAAAAAAAATTGAATCCCTTGGCTTTAAAAGCATTAAAGAAAGTCAATCCCCAAAATTTTCCTAAGAGATTAATATTATTTTGAGGTTACATGAATCATTAATAATCTTTTAAAATAAGAATTTCAAGGAGGACACATTCTAGTTCTTTTTAAATTCTGTGTTGTGGGATTTTCAAACACAGAATTCATTTTACCTTGATTTAATTCAAAGTGTTTCAGAAACTTATACAGATAAAATATGAAATATAACATTTCATAGTATGTGTATGTATCTATAGCTCTTATATCTATCAATCTGTGTGTATCAAGTATCAATGTTACTTTTCTAAATTTCTGTTTATAACTAGCTATTTCTAATCAACCAATGAATAATTAAATTGATTTGCTAAATGCATAACAGTGATTAAAGGGTTAATAACAGTAAGTATTAATCATTTTTCTACCCACAGGAGAAAAGAATTCTAAATGTTGATTAAAGTATTCTAAACCTAGACGATTTGGGCCCTGTTCTTGTGCTATTTTCCCCAATGTATTTTTTACTGTGTAAACAGGACAAATGCATATTGATTGCAAAAATCTTACTACATTGTGTTGGGATATCCTCCCATCAGGAACATATGAAGTTTAATCTTACTAATTTACATCTAACTGACATGAAAATATTGATTGAGTAGATGAGAACAATATGAAAGCCAACTCTAAATGGATATAAGATACCAAAATTTAGCATAGAAGATACCGACGTCAAAGAATACCATACTTAGTTTTGAGATTTAAATGTTTACCACTTCTTCGTTGAGGGAGATGTTTTACAAAAACAGGGGATAAAATTTCAACTAAGGGGAGAACCATGTCAGCAATTGAGTATAGTGTAAGCAAAAAGAAATGGTAATACAAATAAAGCGACGAAGGCAAGATTGTACAGAGAGGCCTGAAGGCAAATGGGAATTTCACTTTAGTGAAATGTGAATGCAGAAATTGACTATATTGGTTAGAGAAGCCAGACAAAAGAAGTTAACGCAACCTAAAGGCCAGAATAAAATCATAAAGACACTTTAGCGCCTTTAGAGGAAAGACAAATTAGTAAATGAAAAATATTCCATAGAAAAATAAATACTAGAAAGAATGGACTTGCTTGGAAATAAGTAAACAACAGCAACAAAATCTCAAAAGGTTTAAATTAGATCTATCTTGGAGTAATCTGAGAAGCAGAAAATTAACAGAAACGAACAGTTTCATCAAAAGATAAAACTCAAGGTTTCATCAATGTCAAGATATTGCTTTCAAAAGGCAAAAAATCCCAATAGCTCTGGCAATAGCTTCTCTATATCTGATATCATTCTTGATAAAAGGTGGGGGTAAAGACAGTAATATGCAAATATCCAGATATAAAGGACAAAAGAGGGGAAAAAAAAACTCAGAATCCAGTTATCATGACATATATGCTATACCAAGAAGGGCTGACTGCTCTATGAAGTAGCATCTATGGAAGAATGAAATATAAAAGATGATGTACATGACATTAAGCATTTAGTAAATCAATCAATAAGTAGTTTATAAACCATATGTTTTTTTCCCCAGAGTTTTCCATTTCCCACATTATTACATGAAGTAAATAGCAATTCTACCAGGGACTGGTAGATGTTAAAGAAAAGTCAAATGATAATGCAATAGGGATTCACTCAAGGTCTTAATTTCTTAATATTTTTATAACTTGTCTCATAATTGTGACAGTGAATTTACATCCCTACACAACAACCTTCACAACAAATCAAGAAAGACAACTAAATTAGGAATTTGGAATTTTTTACTATTAAATTGTAAAAGAAAAGACTTGTCTTGAAAAATATAATCTGAAACACCTTTCTTAGTCACTTTACAAACTCATGCATACTCTAAAACTGGGCATGTGGTTCTCTAGTCAGTTCTCTTCTGAAGGGCTATTTCTTTTGCTTTGTGGAATAAACACTATGTTTCATTACCTAAACCACTCTCATTACCATCTTCTTTTACCTAGCACAGCTGGACTACTCCACTATACAGAAAAAACTCCAGCTCGAGTAAAATTCCATGACACACTTCTCTCCTAGATTTGGGCTCCTCGTAATTGCTGGAAATTTTCATAACAACTTCATGCCTTCATAATTCTCATCAAGAACCTGATGTAGCCCACATATCCTGTACTCTCAGTAGCTTTCCTGACTTCTTACTTAGGTAAAACTGAGGTCATCACATATGAAATATCTACACCTGTGACTATCATTCCTTTCCTTCCAGCACTAGGACCTGCAACAACCTCATCTCTATAAGCATCCTCTCTTTAGGACATAATCACCCATGGTCAATTTTCTCCCCAAACTCATTAAAGGACAACTCTCCTTAATTCTGAATCTCTTTCCAGTTGAAACTTTCCTTGTCCTATTCAACTAATATTCTAGGCTTGCAACTCATTCTCCTCCAAAGAGGGAGATCTCGGTATTTTATCTTTCAAAGGACCCTTTTCAATTTTTAACATAATAGATCTTTCTTAACTAGTATATATAAAAAAAGCACCTCTATCCTTTTACTTTATTTTTCTCCTTTAGTATTTATTACTTCCTTATATTGTATCATATATTTATTTGTTAATTTGTTAGCACCTCTCTTTTCTTTCTAAAGTATGAGGTACTTGGGGGGCACCTGGGTGGCTCAGTCGTTAAGCGTCTGCCTTTGGCTCAGGTCATGATCCGAGGGTCTTGGGATCAAGCCCCACATTGGACTCCCTGCTCTGTGGGAAAGCCTGCTTCTGCCTCTCCCACTCCCCCTGCTGGTGTTCCCTCTCTCGCTGTGTCTCTGTCAAAAAAAAAAAAAAAATCTTTAAAGTATAAGCTACTTGGTATTTTTTTTAACATACATCCTTATCACATAGAATAATGATAAAACACAGCAATCTCTCGTTAAATGTTAAATGACCATCTAAAGCTGTATAATCACTACTTTTTTTTTTTTTTAACTTAGAAAGTTGGTGGGGCAACTGCTGGATGCTCTCCCAAAATTCATTCTCCCCTCTCCCTAATCAGGTGTCTCCCAAGAAGAAACTACATTTTCTAGCTTCTCTCATATCCCATTGTAGCTGTATGACTAAATTTAGATGAGTAGAATCGAGCAGAAATATCATATATAATTTCTAGGCCATCTTCAACTTAAAGACAGACCATTATCCCTGGATTGTGGCTTTTTTCCTCTCCTTCTTGTGAACTCAACTATGTCTGCAAGCCAATCACAGTAACAAGGCCGAAGAAACCTGGGATCCAGAATGATCATGAAGAGCAGAAAGACTGCACGAACATAAACTGGCTTCTAGTATGAGAGAGATAAATTTTTGTTTTATTCAAGGGACTTTATTTTAAAATTATTTTTCTTATAGCTGCTAAGACTTTAACACTCCTGGCTTCCATAATTCTCTCTGCCATTTCTCTGAGCAATCTTTCTGTATCTTCTTTTGAACTCCCCTCTTCCTCCATTCACTCTTCAAATATTGATTTTATCAAGTGTTCTTTTCTAGCCAACTACTGTTCTGAGTTTTATTTATATTATTTTTTCTGAGTTTTATTGAGATATAATTGACATATAACATTGTATAAGTTTAAGGTGTATAACATAATAATTTGATATATGTATACGTTGTGAAATGATTACCCTAATAAGCTTAACTAACATCCATCACCTCACACACTATTTTTTTTATAATGAAAACTTTGAAGATTTACTCTCTTAGCAATTTTCAAATATAAAATATGTTGTTAACTCTAGTCAACATGCTGTATATTACATCCCCAGAAATTACTTATCTTATATCTGGAAATGTATATCTTTTGACCACCTTCATCCATTTCCACTCCCCATCCCACACCTCTAGCAACCACCAATCTGTTCTTTATTTCTACAAGTTCAATTGTTTTAGATTCCATACATAAGTGAGATTATATAGTATTTGTCTATCTCTGTCATATTTCACTTAGCATAATGTCCTCAAGGTTCATCCATTGTTTTGAACGTCAGGATTCCTTTCTTTTTTATGACTGAATAATCAACTACTGTTCTTAATTTAATCTACTGATTCTTGAACTTTTTCGCTAATGACAAGTTGGGGAATACACACACAAACATACACATACACTCATACGTACATATTGGATATAAGCATTGACAATTTATAGATAACCTGAAACCTATTTTTGGTGGTAAAATTGACACCACACGTATCTCGTAACATAGCAATTCCACTTTGGGATATATACCCTAAGAAATATTCAAAACATATTTGCAAATGGACATATACCACAATGTTCTTTGCAACATTGTTTGAGATAGCAAACACTTAGGAAGAACTTAAATGTCTTTAAATGTACAGCACACATGATCTTTGTGTTCTATTCATATACCCTGGGCACTCACATTGTCCTTACACCCTTGGGTATTTCACTGCAAGCACCTCCCACTCCATGCCTGAAGGTGATTTTGAGCCAAGAATATGCTTGGGTTGCAAGGTAAGCTGGAATTCTAGAGCTAATGGCTGTAGGAGTAAACCTCAACCAGGGCCAGACACGAGTTTTACATGCATACATACCCCAACTACCTTGTCCTTGATGGATAAACTCCAAAGTGGCTTTCAGTGTGAGTCATATGGTAAGAAATGTGTAGACGAAACTGGAGAAATGGTTAAAAATAGAAATACCTAGAAATAAAACCAGTATTTCATAAAGTTTAAATGTGTGGGGAGAGAGAAGTATAAGAAAGGTGAGGTTTCATGTCCTGATTCTGTTTTGGGCAATCAGGTAGATGGTAGACTGAGATCAAAAAGGTTTCTGGCAGGGAGATGATGGTTCGGACTTGGACATGTTGCATATGAAATGCCTGTGGCTAATTGGATCTACTGGTTTAAAGTTTGGGAGAGAGAAACAGGCTAGGGGTTGGTTAATAATGGCATGTGAAGTCATGGTGATGAATGAGATGCCAAAAGGAGAGAGGATAGTGAGAGAAGAAAAACGCAGGCTAGGAAGGAGCATTGAAACTCATGAATATTTAAGGAAGATGCAGAAGATGTTCCTACAAATAGCAACGAAAGAGAAGCTAACATGGTGGAGGGAAGCCAGTGGTAAGAAAGGAAAAGAAAATGCTTATTTCATAAATGTTCTACTCAAGGACATATTGGCAATAGCTTCTTAGAAACATGTCTCTTTCTCTGTTTTCAAACTAAGACTAATTCCAAGCTGCTGCTGCTTCAACTCCAGCCTCATCTTTCTTCATCTTTTAAAACCTTTTGGTTTTCAAAAACTCATTTCCTACTCAGCCAAATATACACTCTGCCAATACTATAGGTTTGAATCCTGGTCTCTCAAAACCCTGGTCCGTCAAAGTCTATTTTACACTTCTACTGCCATTTATTCACTATGTAATTGGTAGCATCTGGTTTTGTTTGGGTTTTGGTTACTCCCCGCCCCCCTCACAATTTGCACATTTGATCTGGTTAAGCACAGAACTAACTGCTGTCCATACGTTATCTCATTCAATGTTTAAGACAGGTCTACAGGATAAGCATTACTATCAATATTTTCGATGGGAAAAAAATGGAGACTTCAGGCATTAAAGATTTGGCCCAAAGTAGTGTAGTTAAGTGAGTTAGAATTTGAACCCACATTTTCGGTTTCCAAAGCCCCTGACTTGGGAAACTTGTTAAGGTGGCATTGCAAGAATACGGTTTGAGTTCCCTGCCTTTGCTTCCAACACACAACAAGAATAGATAAAATATTAACTGAGATCATGCAAAAGTTATATCAATATGTCAAAAACAAGGTAATATCAGAGATAGACTGGAAGCAGAAACAGAAAGCTGCAGTGTACCAGCTGATTTGGGGAACGAAGGGCCAACATTTCCCTATATCTCTGAGGTAACTGGGGTGCTGCACTTGCCCCATAGGGAGTGAAAATCAGTGCCAGGTTTACTGATAGGAACCTGAGGATAAGGCAACAGGGAGCTGAATAATGGGTTACACCCCTGGAGCCATAGTTGACACAGAGCTGCTCACGTAAGGAGGCCAGAGGCAGCAGCCATAATCCGGCAATCAGTATCTGGGACCAACTGCTGTTTCACTTCATGACTTAGGACAATAATATTCCATTATCAGAGATTCTGAACTTGGAGTAGAGGGGCGTGGGGCCAGATCCTAGGACTGGGTGGGGCTAGCAAAGAAATAGAGAGAGAGAATTATTAAAAATCCTCTCACTCAAGCTGAGCCTGAAAACCAAAATTCCAAAACAAGAGAACTCTCTCTCTCTCTCTCTCTCTCTCTCTCTCTCTCTCTCACACACACACACACACACACACACACACACACACACACACACACACACACGGGAGCGGGGTGGGGGAGAAGCAGGCAATAAAGTAATTCCAGATGAAATGAAAATAAAAGATCAATTTCAGAACATAAGAATAAGCATGTTAGTATCCCTGCAGAGACAAAGTGAGAAATAGCATCAAATTAATAAAAAAAATAAGTAGAGATAAAACAATAAAAGTGCCTATGAGGAAAGAACCAATTAAAATTCCCAGGGAAAAAACTATATAGTCAAAAAAAGTTCTAATGGACATAGTCAAAACAAAAATTAGTAAATTGGAAGATATCGCTGAGTAGTTCACCAAAAATGCAACAGAGAAAGATATATAAAGTAATGTGAAGGAGAATTTAAGAAGATGTATGACATATTGTGAAACTTCTACATACATCTACCAGGATGTCCCAGAAATAGAGATTAGAATGAATGGTATAAGAAACAATACCTGAAAAGAAAATTATGGAGATTTCACAATTAAAAAAGATGTGAGACCTAAGATCAGTGTCTTAAAAGATGAACAACCACTCTCTACCTTGTAAGAAGAGAAATAAAAACCATACTACTACTCTCTAGGAAAGTCTTTGGAAGACTTATCATTTGTCGGAGACAATAGAATCCAGTCCTATAGATCCTGTTCTATATTTTGATAGAGTAAATCACCTTTGAAAACAAACTGATGAATGTAATTGAAATGAGAACAGAGCAAGATTATATTCATCCTCACTGAAACAGATGTCTCCTGCTTTAAGGGTGCAGAAAATCCCTGAAATTTAGTGACCCTGAGAATTAAGGAACTAAGTCAAAAAGTGTCATAACCATAATATATGTCCAGGCCACTCAATCCCCTCTCTGTGAACTCATAAGTGCGAGGCAAACACACACACACACACACACACACACACTCCAATCTGGTTTAACAGTACAGGGGGAACTACAGTGAATTGCCAGTATGTTCTCTATATAAATAAGAGAGAGAACCATACATTAATTTGTGAACATATTTCTGTTATTTTATATTCATCTAACACAAAATTCAAACTTCTGTGGAAAGTTAGCCTTATGTAAGAAAACATATACTTTCCTAAAATCATGGTCTTAAAATAATGCTAAGGTTGATTTCAGTTTTTAAAAGATTCCTTCACTTCAGCAACCAATCAGTAAGTAAATGTGAAGAGAAAAGATGGGAGACAGTAGTTTAAGATTAAATGTTAGGAAAACCACGCAGTAGATCTTTCTAACTTGTTTTTGTCACAATTGCGTATTTCCATTAAAGGGAACCCCATTCTTCTGCAGCCCCTACCCATAACATAGTAACTTCCGGAGTTGTGGTTAGACTTTATAACTGAGAAAAATAATGAAGTTCCCTTTAATTTTTGGTCTCTGGATTGGTTTGGAGGAAATAGGTAAAGTGGTAAACATTTTTTTTTGTTTTTAAAAATTTTTTTGTACAAAAGTTGATAACAAAAGGAGAAATTTTCAAAAGGTTAATCTCTTCGCAAAGCCTTCCAGAAATCCTCAGCCACACTTAAAATTTTGCTGAGACATATAAAAGGAAAAACCCAAACAATTTACATCTCCTTTCTTGACTCTTCATATCAAGATCGTAACAAACGACCTTATTAAAAACACTGTGTGATTTTGACAAGAACGTAAGATTTAAAACCTCAAAATGTTCATGCCAACAAAAACTTCAACATTTTCTCTCAAAAAAGATTCTTTACTTTCTTGCAGCCACTAATGAACATCTAGGAATGGTGTATATGAGCAAAAGAAAGAATGAATGTAACAGGTGACAAACATAATGAACTTGTTCTCTTAGAAAAGGATTTGTCAGTCACATTTTGCAATTGTTGAAAGAAGCTTATATCAAATCACAGAAATAGTTTTAAAAAACAGTTATCTTTTTATACATAAACTTTGTATCCCTTATACGTAGTTTTTGTATTAAAGTCAAGACTATGATTTGGTTCTGCCAGTTGATAGTTTTCCATAAATCTTTGGAAAAGAAGGGCTAAGTAATGCTTCAGAATTGCCTTATAAGCGAAAACACATTCATTCTTCCTTAAAAGCTTTCCTTCCTTTATTGTAAAGTTTTATAGCTTCACAATTACTCTAATATATTTTTCCATTTATTAATTTACCTTAGCAAACAGAAGCTATAAATCTCAAAATCTAAAGAGCTTACTTTATTTTATTTTAAAACGATTATGCAAAATTTTTATTATAGAACTGCTCTTTAAAAAGTTTAAATGAATGTAAAACACGATAACAACTCAGACCTCTGTATTTTATCAAATCAGCAGTGTGGAAGACACATTTTTCACTTCATTCATTTGGTAACATCGACTGCAGTCACCTTGCTAATAAAGCTGCTTTTTAAACAAAGTCAACAACAGTGATGAGATTTTGGCACTTATTAAAGTTGTACTACTGAACTTGCAGTTTTTGCAGAAGAATCTCTTCTATAACATTTCTAGGAATACTCCCTGAAGGCTCTGATTTTTTTTTTTAAGAACAAGAAGCATATTTAAAATAGGATTATAAGTATGGTTAAACTAGGAATTAAGCACCATTTACTCTCTGAGGCATTTTTGTCCAGGAAAAGCAAGCCAACTCACCTCCAACATACTTGCACTGAAATAAAAACGCCTCAGCATTGTTTCAAGATAATTAAAATTCAAAAAAAAAACCTGTGTTTAAAGTTTCTACAATGAAATGTGAGCAAACAAGACAAAAAGAAACAAAAGAAGTTTGCATGCTGCTTCTCAAAAGAAGTTTAAACAGTCCTTGGCCAGGAATAACACACATAAACCATAAGAAGACAACTGCTGGAGTCAAAACACTTACTTTTTAACATGTAAAGATGCACTTTTTCCCCCCTATTTTAGGTTAAAAATGAGAGGACACCCCAGTGAGTCTTGCTGGCAGTCGGATAACGCCCAGGCCCTGACCCTGTAACTGGGAGGAATTCTCACACAAAGCTCTTTTCATACAGTCTGCGCTATATATTCCTGAGATAAGGCGGCAGAACGGGAAGCCGTGGAAAAGGGACACAAAGTTGGACTAAATGAAATGTTTACATACATTCTGTCACATCGTTGTTCCTTCATTATCTATTCCACAGATGATTTGCCTAAGACAATATTTACTCAGGTTGAAGAGAAGCACGACTGAAACAAAAGGACAGTTTTAAGAGAAAGGACACGCGAGACAATACAAATATTGTATTTCTCTGTTAGCATTGCCAAGTTTAATGTGAAATCAAGCAGAAACAAAACCACATCACCTCAGCGCTTAAAAGAAAGGCTCCTGCGATAACTTCCCTCAAAGCACGACAGATCTCTTTAGTCGTCTCACAACACAGAAAGTATATTTTAAATAATATCTTAAATCTGCACTCACCATGCGAAAGCAACAGTTGCGTAGAGAAAAAGTGTGCTATTTTCTGCCCCTGTTCCATTTCTGTTTTGCCTATGGTTGTCCAACACCCAATAGCCCAGAGCTGCCACCCAGAGGCCCCTTCCACGAGCTGGCTTATTTGCCTGTCAGTCTGAGTCCCGGCTTCTGTCTTAGGCAGCTGTGCACTTTGCTGAAGTTCTAATATAATCTCCATACGTTGCCCACCGCCTCAAAGTAGGCAATTTGTTCTTTCGGTTCAATAAACACTCAAATCACCTTTCAGGGAACTCTCTGGGATCAACTCTCTGGGAACACCTTCAAATTAAGGAGTTCTTGGGAAGAAGTGGGTGGAGAGGAGTAAGCTCACTACCAGGGAATTCAGAGAGGAATCAGAACGCAGAGAAACTTCCTCTCTTTTTTCCTTCCTCGCTCGCCGGGCTGCTAGTGCCTCTCTCCCAGAACTCAGGAATGCGAGGGGAGGGCGCAGAGAGGCCCCGCCAGACAAGCCTTTCTCAATCAATTAGCTTGCAGCCATTACTTGTGACCCTAGGTCACCCAGCATAAGTGTGTGGGGTGTGCCTTCGGGGGTCCCAAGGCTACTTATTACAGCTTAGATAACCAAAACGAAGCAGCCACTAAAATCTAGACGTCTTTTTAATAGAAAATACGCCAAAGATAGGACGTAGACCAAAGGTGAATTCCAAGTTTCTTTTTACAGAAACGATGATTTAATTCAGTCAAAGATGTTATTTTTTTCCATTAAGAAACCCACAACAATATATTTATTCCAGGTTGGATCGGACAGGATTTAGAACAAAGTATTGAGGTATTTCTTTTATATTAAATTCCAAGCTGGGAATATAGAAATGACAAAACAGCTAATCTATCATACAATTAGTGGCATCACTTAATCACTGAGTGCCTAGGGTTTGTTTTAGTTTTTTTAAAAGATACTGACTTATGCCAAACTACAGAGTTCAACTACTATAAACTCAGTTCTCTATGCTCAAGGAAATCAAAATCATGCCACTTTGGGAGACAGGAGTCACTATTTTAAATTCTTCCAAGATTACATATTATCTTAACGCCATGATTCTTATAACTACCTTAATTAAAATTTCAGTTGTTCTCTAGTTAAGACAAATGCTTCCTCTTTTTAATAAATATCAACAAACGAGGGTTCAAAACAACAGAAAATAAGCAAACACCAAAGGGAAAAGCAATCTTTTGCAACTACAGGTTTGTTTAAACTTCACACATTAAGTTTGCATATTTCTCAAAAACCCTTCAAAAATAATAGCTGCCATCATTATCAATAAGTTAATGACACTGAAATATCAGGACATTTTATCTCAAATCAAATTCATACTATTGAATACTACAATTCAATTAAGGAGCACATGCTTTCTAGTGATTATTTATATTAGATAACTTCCCCCCATGCACAAAATAGCTATCACTCAAAGACGGATTTGGCACACCCACATTTTCTCTCCCTATTTACTTGGTGATACCGCAGAGCCTCATCTGGTGCCACACTATATAGGAATGACAAAATTCCAAATGGATGCTACACTTAGTATCTCCATCTCATTAACCGTTACTTGGTCAACTGAATTGTCTTCAAACCTGGACATTGTTTGACTTTAATAAACAAACCAAAAAATCCAAGAATGAATAAGGCAGATGAAAGAAACAGGATCACAGAATACTATATGGGGGATAGGATCATTTTTAAAAACTGTAGTAACAGAGAATGTAGTAATTAGAGTGTTAAAATCAGTTATGGGGGGGTACCTAGTGAGGAAATGAGGGGTTTCCACTTTCTCCAATATATGATAAGAGTCAATAACGATTTGGAAATGGAGACTGACTTTGCCTCTAAATAAGTAAAAAAAATAAAGTAAGTTAATGCAAAGATTGAATCAATATGTTATACAACAGAAACCATGTTATATGTTATATATGTTATATATATAAACATATGTTATATGGCAATTTTACCTCTATAAAGAAAATCGAATATCTCCTGAAAATTCTTCCATGTAGTAATGAGTTTAATAATAATTATAATAGTGACTTGACCCCTTTCAGTGATTCAGCAGTACCTGTTTTATATGTTGAAAACAAGCATTATTCAAAAGCATTTGGGGCTCTAGAGCCAACAGATATATAGAATATGAGGAATTCTAATTATTTCTTGAAAGATACCTCATCTTCAGAAATTTCTTTGACTCAATGCCATTCTGTAAATCTGTGTTCCATTTTCATCTGTTATAAAGAACAAGCTTTGGTTGTTCTTTAGACTAACCACTAACTCCTAAGAGTCAGTCAGAAGTCAAAAATCATAGACCTCAAGGATCTGGCCTCTTGCAAGAAAGCTTTTACATGCACAAAACAGAGGATTTGCAGTAAGTGCAGAAAGGTCACCAATAACCTACTTAAAACACAAAACATACATCAGCAGTTGAAAGAACTTTGCCGGTGTCACAGTAGATAACATATTTTTTGAATGGTCAGTTGAATAAAACAACCACAGACATTTCTGAATTACACACACCTTATGGTATTAATCCCCTTGGCCAAACTGTAGTATCTTACATTGAAAAGATCACTACCAGGATGCTATTGAAAATAACTTCATCAAAAAAAAAAAAAAAAAAGAACTTCGTCAACTTGACCTGACTCACTTTCCATCTTGATTTTATGTAGAAGAAGTCTATTATTCTAGATGTCATGGTGATTTAATCAAACACAGAAGATAACTTTTGTTAAATTCATCTAAAATATTTCAATATCAGGATGCCTGGGTGGCTCAGTTGGTTAAGTGTCTGCCTTGGCTCAGGTCATGATCCCAGGGTCTTGGGATTGAGTCCTGCATTGGGCTCCTTTCTCAGCAGGGAGCCTGCTTCTCCCTCTGCCTGCTGCTCCCCCTGCTTGTGTGGTGACTCTTCCTCTCTCTCTGTCTCTGGCAAATAAATAAATAAAATCTTTAAAAATAAAAAAAATATGACCAAGAACAATTAAAAAAAATAAATTATTTCAATAGCTCGGGTAACTTTACCACCAAAACTCTGTCATGAGTTTTTTATGTTTCAATTAATTAAAAAGCCATTCAAAGTGATAGGCTATAATATTTCTACATTAAGTTATAAAGACATAATTTCTAAGGATTACATAATAACAACAAAAAGCCACTTATTATGTGGTGCTGACATTTCCCACAGTAATTCTATTCTACACCTATGTATTTTTCCCTATCATCTGCAATACTTTGCAAGATAGTCACTTGGGATGGAAAAATAGACAAACTAAAATGAGTCTTAAAAAACACTGCTATCAAACTTCTAGTTTTCAAGACATCTGATTAGCAGTTTGCCATCATAAATTGTTTTTAGCACACTTTCTGTTAAAACATGTACAGAGAAAAACACACCTTACGATAATTCTAAAAACCAAGATTAATCAAGGCAATTTCTTTACCATTCCTCTAAAGTTAATGTTATTGAACATTAACAAGAAAAAATAATAGGTGGTCTATACCCATAGATAGATTAATCCTATTCATTTGAAAGTCAAGAAAGTATTTCAACATTTCTTGGTTAACTAATACACATTCAGGGACCCATTCCAACAAAGCCTTGGATTGCCATGATATCACTGGTTATCAGTAGAAGGTGCTGTTTCTTGAGATACATGAAGTAGTATCTTCATAGTACCATCTCTTTCTATTTTGTCATTAGTATCTAAAAACAGGAAGGAAGAGAGAGGACTGGCATGTGACACATTACATCTCCCCAGATTTAGTTAAAGCAATGTAGGTGGTAGCCAGGGTAGGAAGATGGTAGGAAGAAACACGTACTAGAAATGATAGCTTTTCCTGCTTGTAAAACAAGTTTGGAGACACAGGAGACCACCTCACTTTAGAGAGCAAAGTTAGACTCCACATCTGCTTCCTACTCTCTAGCTGGGAGGTCTACACACCAACCTGCCACCCAGCTGGGGTGACAGGAAGGGTATTTAACCAGCATAAATACGTTTTAACCAGCAAGAAGTGGATAGTAGGAAAACAACAGGTGTCATCTGGTTGTAAACATGACATTGGATCTAGATCTAGGCTGATTTATAGTTGAGCAAATAGAAAACAAATATGAAGTGAGGGGCTATATAAAAATACAACAGAGAAAATGGGAAAAGATCATCAAAAGGAGAGCAGTAACTGAATGTATCATCTATTAAAATAAGTAAGAAGAGACATTTTGTTTTATTTTTATTTTTTAAGTAGGCTCTATATCCAGTGTGGAGCCCAACATAGGGCTTAAACTCACAACCCTAAAATCACGACCTGATCTGAGACCAAGGGTCGGATGCTCAAGTGTCTGAGCTACTCAGGTGCCCTGAGAACAGGCATTTTAAATAGAATCCATGAAGACACGACCAGTATATCATAAGACAAGAAGGAAGAAATAACCTAAAATAAAATGGAAATATGAACCTTTAAAAAGAAAAGAGAGTCACGTGGATTAAGAAAAAATTGAAGCAAGGATAAGAAATGACACTGAAAAATCATGAGTAATATGGATGACAAACTTAAAAAAATAGGGAGACAAGTTTGAAATTTATAGCAACAGTATAGGTGAGCTCAGGGGAAGAAATCTTAGAATATTCTATTCCATACATATTTTGTCTAAGATGTCATAAAACATAAGGAAAATCTTACTATGAAAAAGGGAAAATGTCTATAAAAATGTGAAAATTTCAACACAATGCATATAAACTCTTGGACATGATTTTAAAGTAACACATTAAGGATAAATATAAAGAAGAGACACAGATAATTCACAAAAAAAAAAAAATAAAAACCAAACCAACACTGAGATTTAGTATAAGTTTTTCCTATTATTTGAAAATATTAAAATTAATATTCAAGTGGTTTATTCTGTGGTTATGAATGTTTAACTTGGAATAAGCTTTCTGGAAAGAAACTAGTTTATAGGTACCATAATTCTTACATTTTTTTCCTTTTTGTTTTTCTGTTTGTTGAACAAATATTTATTAATCACTTACTATGTGCCAAGAACTATTTGAGACACTGTTTTGTTTGACAAAATAGACTGGATTTCTGGTATCATTTAATGTAGATTCTAGATGTGGAGAGAGACAATAAAATAAACATAACATATCAGGTACTATTGAATATTAAGATGAAAAATAATGCAGGATAAGGAAATAATGAATGATTATGGAGGTGGTGGATATGGTATTATCCACGATAATGGATGTCTCTCTGGTGTAATAACATTTGAGCAATAATCTCAAATGTCTCTCTGGTGTAATAAATATCTCTCTGGTGTAATAACATTTGAGCAATAATCTAAAATACAATGTAAGGGTCCAACAAGATAATATATGAGAGAAAACACTTCCAGAGAGGTACCTACCCGTGAAAAGCCTTGGAAGTGGGTCATGATTCCCAATAATACTATATCAAGTATGTACTGTGTCAAAGATTCTTTTGTAGGAAAGTCAAGACTCTTTAGTAAGAAAGTCTTCAGTGAGACAGTGCAACATTTTTGTACAAAACTGTTTATAATTGCTTACAAAATTGAAAATAAGAGTATATATATTTTTATGATATGGTATTTTATGTAGCCATTTAAACAAAAGGCAGAATCAGACCTATAAACACAAAGAACAGACCGATAGTTGCTAGAGGGGAGGGGTGGAGGGGCAGGCAAAGTGGGTGAAGGGGAGAGGGAGATGCAGGAGCCCAGTTATGAAATGAATAAGTCACAGGAATAAAAGGTATGTAGATGTAAATTACACTTGTAGTTTACATAGCATAATGGGTAAACTTGTCGAATCACTAAGTTGTACACCTGAAACTAATAGAACATTGTGTGTCAACTATACTGAAACAAAAAATTAAAAACACATAAAATAAAATAATTATTTTAAACATTTGTGAGATGTGAACACCAGGTAAACAAGGGAGGAGTAAAACAAACTCCAGATAATATATAATTCAAATTTTATAAAATTTCTGAATATAGTAAAAGGATCAGGTATCCAAATGTTGATAGCAACGGTCATCTCATGCAGAATCCTGTATTATTTTACTTCCTTATTTTCTTTCTAAGTTATTTATAACTAAACTGTATTTCTTTTATAAAAGAGAAGTAGTCATTAAATAAAAGTAGAGGCAGGCATTACTATCTTCTTAATTCCAGCATTCTCTTGACCACAAATCTTGAAGCTTTCACTTTATTTTGGATTATTTACTCTCTCAAATCTAGTCATGCAGTAGTGGGAACGAGTCTTCTTTTGTAATTAATTGGAAAATTTCCCATTCCCTTCCATTTAATTGCCAACTGGTTTCTTAGATCTAGAGGAAAAATTTAAAACTACTTGTAAAATCATGTTCATCTATGCACAAAGCCTTTGTTTCCTCCTTTGAGAGCATATGGCAACAGTCATGTCTTTCACTCAATGACAATCGCCCTCCCCCAGCATCTACTACTTTGACCCTTAATTAGATCTTCCCCAACAATCTAAAATAACTCGTGTCTGAGACCCTCCCAGTCCGTGTGGTTCCCAGTGGATTGGGGCAGCAGCAGGAAAGCAAGACAAAACGTTACTGTAGTTTAGGATATGTGAAGCAAAATGGGTAGACAAGTAGGGAGTTGAGTGAGGTTCTTTAAAAAGAAAAGGAAAGAGCAAGGAAGAAGAGAGGGATGGAGGAAAGAGGGAAGGGAAGGAGGGAAGGGGGGAGGAGGAAGAAAAGAAAACACAGAGAACTCTACACAAATGGATCGTTAATGGAAAGTGAAAGTTGAACACAATACTGGAATATAAAAGCAAAATCTCCTCCAGGAACAAGAATCCAGGTTGTCCAAAAGCACCTAGTTCAACAACTTTTGTTGTTTCAACAAATAAATAAAGGCAGTCTGGGTGCTGTCATTTAAGGATATTATTAAAACAAAAACAGAGTGAGGAAGTAAAATGTGGAGATTAGAAATAGGAAAAAAAAGAGAGAGAAAGAGAGAGGGAGAGAGAGCAGAGGACAGAGACAGAGAAATCCAGAAAGAGACAGATGGACAGACATGGAGATGAACTGGCACAATCTGAGAAAATAAATGAATGAATGGAATAGAATGGGAGCTTGGAAGGAAACTAAGAACATGGCTCCTTGAAGAGGTGATAGGAAATGCATGTGTGTAACCGGCTCTGACAAATGTTTCTGTAGCCATGTAAGCAGAGGCTGTAGAAGAGAATGTAGAAAATAGTCTCGCTGGATGGGAGATGATGGGAGATGTGGTTGAGAGCGCTAGAATGTTCGAAAAGTATGAGTTTGGTTCAGACTGAAGAAAAAGAAAGAAATTTACAAATTGTGCACACAGAAAAAGTCACAAATTGGGACAAACTGGGATGGGTTGTATGTCCTGCATGGTGAGAAGTAACAAGTCGGGCCTGATCCCATGGGGATTTATAGAAGAGGCAAGTGTTGAGCTCCCTGGGGGAGGATTTTCTGTGAGGCCAAGGCTAACCTGGGGTCCTTTTATCTGAATTGTCTTTAATCACACATGGGATACTGAGACGTTCCCATGTGCCCTCACTGTCCATGGTTTTCATCTAGTTGAGTCACTCCTCTAGCTGTTGGTAGTTAAATCTGCCTGAGGCCCAGAAACACCCTAGGAAGATAGAGTGGTAAGAAGCTCAGTCAAGGCACGTGCGTGCTCGTACATTAAGGCTCACACCGGGCGGTGGAGTTCAGGCAAGAACTAGAGCTAGACTCCATTTGGCATTTATGGAGGAACATCTGAGATAAACCAGGGCTCTCACAAGCACATAGTGGAGAATGTAAGCTCATAGTGGAGAATGTGCTGCATACTACAGCTTGAGTGTAAAAAGGCTTCCACCCAAAGTTATCTTTCCCTATAACCCACCTTGTGCCCTCCTTCTCCTCCTTGGAGATTTTGGTGCCCCAAATCCCTAGAGTATCAGGACACTAATTCTAATAGAGATGAAATACTCTGTCTGGAAATTCTTACAAAATGAAATGTAGAACACGTGAAAAATTATATTCACCTCTTTATAACTATTGTCAGGCTTTAGTTTAGGATATTTGGGACTATCCAGGGGGGAATTCTGGGTCAGAGGATATTGCCAAGAAAGGCAAGCCTACCAGGATCAAGGGTGCTGAATTCAAGTGAATATTATATACCACTGGCTCTAAAATCTTGCTAAACTGCAAAACTCTGATTGGTCATGCTGATGTTAAAATTTAGACTATCATGCTAGATAATCTGAAAGAGTTAACCACAGACAACATAGTACTTTCCTGAGCTCTTTGAGCCTGTAGCCCAATGATCAAAACTAAACTTCCAATTAGAAGAGCATATGGTGGGTTATTGAACACAAAGGCAGAAAAAGTTCTGTGATTCCAGTTGAAAAAATTTCAATAAAGACTTGTTTTTCAGATCCTAACTGCTATTTAATTGGATTGGGGAATTGTTACCATGTTTGTCATTTTTGTCCCCCAATTCTTGGCTAAATTGATTAACTCTGAAGCTTTTAAGGAAAGGAAATTGATCCTAACTATGTCATATGCTCAGAAAGTTATGTAAATATCTGAGCTAAGGAGCTTTGGGATATATTACGCCAATTACACATTACAAAGTTTATTCTTTTCTTGTTCCCTAGAACAAAGCTCAAGAAGAAATAGTCAAATGTTGCAAGATACTTGTAAGTGCAGAGAACTAGGAAGATCTGGTATGAGGTGTTGCTTTTTTCTTAACACTTATCAAATAAGAGAATATATTGGTGTACTTGAATTCCAGTGGAAGCCATTGTGTCTTGGCTTTTCCTTTTTACTGGTTAAATGTGTGCTGAATTAATAAACGATGGACTGCACAAATGGATAAAGCAGTTGGATAGCATTTTTTAGTAAGGACAAATCTATACACATTTCTCCCAAGAACATGAAATTGGGATGGTTGTCCTGACAGATAGAAGCTCTCGGGGCATTTTACAAGGAAGAAAGTACAGGAACTGGACGAAAACTGTTCTAGGCATGAAGATTGGTAGAAAAGTAAAAAAAAAAAAACACATAGGGAAAGAAAGGAGGAGGAACATTCACCAGAGATGTCTACTCACTAGTTTCTTCATATGTCACATTACACTAGACTTTCTACACCAGCACCTGCATGCCATTTAGAACTGACCCAATAGTCAATCTGTTTCTCACATCCATGTCATTTTTTTCAGATTTTCTCTAGTATTTGGAGAGCTTGCTGCTACAATCTGTTTCCCTGATCCTCTTCTTCACATAACTTGTTCCTTCTCTCTATGAATAATCTGCTTTAGTGTCAGGTCCTCTGCCCCTCCCAGACCCAAACTGGTTCCTCTCCCCCAGGTCTGGTTGCTCTCTGTGACTGCTATCTTTGTACTTACCATTTCTGCTTAATGGTAGAAATTCCATCACTCTGCCAATTTCATTTCATAACCATCTCTTCATTCCATTCTCTTATCTTTGTCCCATTACCTCTGCTTTGACTCAGGTGGTTGTCATCTTCTACTCACCTGGTCTCTTACAAGAGACTCGTAGCTGATCTCCCAATTTCTCTTCATCTGTGTGGTAATTAAATGCTGCCGGTTTTATTCCTAATGGACCATGCCAATTTCCTGTTTAAAGCCCATGTCCCTCCTTTTCCAAAATAATAAAAATCTAAACTCCTTATTTCACTTAGCAGTATATCTTCTATATCCAGCCCTGTTGTTGCAAATGTCAAGATCTCATTCTCTTTTATAGATGAATGATATTCATTGTGTGTATCTTACATCTTCTTTTAAAATAGTGTTATATTAGTTTCAAAAGTACAATGTAATGATTCATTAATTCTATACATTACTCAACGCTTATCATAATAAACATAGTTCCCATCTGCCACCAAACAATGTTATTAAAATCTTATTGACTACATACCTTATGTTGTACTTTTCACCTCCATGACTTATTTATTTTGCCACTGGAGGTTTGTATCTCTTAGTCCTCTTTATCTATTCTCCCATCCCCCTAGCATTCACCTCTCTTGCAACCATCAGTTTAAGAATCTATTTTTTGTCTCTTTACTTCTATGTTCATTTGTTTTGTTTCTTAAATTCCATAGATGAGCGAAATTATACGAATACTTCAATTATAAACACATAAATTCCTTAACACAAGCAAAAAAAAATGTTCATCATAATTTGACTCCAACCTTTCGAGTTTCATGACCCTATACTCCCCCACTTTTAATCTATGTTCCAAGCCTATTGAATATCTTGCCATGCCAAAGCAATCCATGCTCTTTAACATGTGTATGCCTTCCACAGAGGCAGTCTCTTTCCATAAGATGACTTTCCCTATTTAGTTCTTCATAAAAGTCCAAACCATCCCCTAAGACCCTGTTCAGGTAGCACTTCATAAGTCCTCAGTCTCTGTCAAGCAGAACTGTTTGCTATATATCTGGGAGACCACAGCATTTTGTTCATACATTTAATTTAGCACTTACAGTATTATATTTTAGTTGTTGATTTTTATTTCTGTTTTTGGTTTTATGTTTTGTTATCTTTGCTCCTTTTCTATACCAATAGATAGTGAACTCATGGAGGGCAGTAAAACAGCTTTATCAGTCTATAATCTCAAAGCTCACCACAATGCCTAACACTAAGTAAATAATCTGTAGATTATTGGAAAAGGAAAGGAAAGAAAGAAAACAGAAAGGAAAGGGAGGAAAGTAAGTAATATCTGTTTGACAGGAGATACTGTATAATAAGAAAGATAGAAAAATAAAGGAAGACATTGTTAAAATTCCTTATCTGGGAAAGCTCCAATACTTCTGAAAGTGAGCATCCTAATTATAAGATATAAAATTATGAGAAATAAAACTATCCTAAGTCAAAGATTTTAATGATTCCAGTGTCAAGAAAGAAATCTTTTTCTCTCTTTCTCCTTTTAAAAATTATCACAAAGCATAAAGGAGAAAAAGAAACTTCAATACAAAAAAAAATGTTTCCTGTGACTGTTGTGACAAATTTCTACAAACTTGGTGGCTTAAAACAACAGAAATAGTTTATTTACAGTTCTGGGGACCAGAATTTCAACATCAGTTTCACTGAGCTGAAATAAAGACTTTTGGCAGGGCCAAGCTTTCTGTGGAGATTCTGCAGAAGAATCTGTTCCTTGCTTTTTCTAGTTTCTGGTGGCTCCTGTATTTTCTGGCATTTTCTGGCCTGAAGCCACATAACTCTGATCTCTGCTTCCAGCTTTCTCTCATCCTCTCCTCTGTGTGTGTCAAATCTCCTCTCTTTGCCTTTCTTTATAAGAATGCTTGTAATGGCACTTAGGGCCTACCTGGATCACTCAGGACAATCTCCTCATCTCAAAATCCTTAATTATATCCATAAAGACCATTTTTCCAAGTAAGGTAACATTCACAGACTCTGAGAATAAGGACATATTTTTGAGAGTCGTTATCAGCTTACTACACAAATTTGAATATTCTCTTAAACTAGAAACTTTTATATCTCTAAACCATTTAGAGACAGAAAGTATGTGGAATAGAGACGTTTAATGTAATGGAAAAGAAGAAAGACAAACTGTCTAACTAGGAGGTAATAATTAAAAGTTACAAGCATACTCACAAGAAAAGTCTCAGGTATTGGAATATTCAGGTATTGTCAAAGGTGGGGTTGAGGCCAGGAGTTGAAAAGACAGAGACTGAAAGACTTTAAGAGAAACAGACACCTGCCTATATGATCACACATCCACTAAAAAGAGGTCAGGTGACTAACACTTCCTACTTCTAAAGGAAAGAAACGGTATCTGGAAAAACTGAACTAGAATGACCCCAATCTATAATACAAAAGGCAGCCAAGGGCTGTGGTGCTAAAAGCTGAAACGTTACATGAAAGTCTAGGTACATTAAGAACTGTGATACCCCTACCTTCCCTAGCTCAGCCCCAGGGTGTTCATATCCTCCAACAGAAGATTAAGAACTTTTCTCTTGAGTAAATAACTGCCACAGAGGAAAAAAACCTCAGCTACAGATGTTAATATGTCCTGTCCACCAAAAAAGCAACTGTCAGCCCAGGGGGTCACAAGTGAATCCTACATGCTGACAAGTATCTCTCCTGTGCACAAAACTCCATTTAGGTTTTTAGTGTCTCCTTCAAGAATATGGTTGGAAAGTCAAAGATCATCACTGAGGATACAGCAAGGAAGAAACAGGAAACAAAGTAAGTGAAAGAAAAGAAGGAACTCAGGGAAATAGAGAGTATGCAGTGAGAAAAATACAATTTCAAAGAAATAATAATAATGTCCCCAAATATGAGAAAAGATATTGCCTTGAGGAAACAAGACAGGATACAATAAAATATAAGAGAAACAAGCAGAGAATAAAGTGAGTAATATTAGTTAAACATATGAATACCAAAAGTCAGATTTTAATAAAAGTATTAGAAGATAAAGAGGGGTAAATTAAAAAAAATAGAGGAGAGAAAAGGTTTTGTTCAAGTAGATCCCAATATAGATAATCTAGCACTCCACAACTGGCAAGTCAAAAAATGGAGATAAGAGAAAATGCAAGTAAAGAAATTATTAAGGACATAAAACTAAGAAATTTATCATAACCTACAGCATGAGTCTCCAGAATGAAAGGAACTATCAAGTGCCCAAGACAAGAAATGAAGAAAAATCCACTCTAAGACATATTCTGATAAAACTATGACACCAGAAATATAGAGAAGATCTCAAGCTTATTAATGAGGAAAGTAGATCTATACGAAAAATCAGGATCAAATTGATCATGGTCTTCTCAACAATAGCATTGGAAGCTGGCAGGTGATGGGAAAATGCTTCTATTTCTGAGTGAAAAACACTTTAAAGCTCTTATTCTATTCCCAAAGATTGAATCAAGTATCAAGTAATCAATTTTTATCATTTTATCAAGGATAAAAACATTTCTCAACATGCAAGTTTATAAAATATTTATCATCTGTAGAACCCCTCTCAAAAACATTACTAGAACATGAGTTCCAGCCAAAAGAGGGGTCGGGGGAGAAGTAACTAAGTAAAATGAGGATATAATTTCTAGAAAGAAGAGGTTATAATATCATAAAATGAAAATATACATTTTTTAGGATGACATCCAAAAATTCTTCTGAATGACATCTTTTTATATGGTGCTTTAGAGAGCAATCAGATAAGATAAAAGTGGGAGAAGAGAGGGTCCCAGGACGTAGTACTTCTAGAGAAAAAAAGAGAGTGAGAGAGAGGAGCTAGATTATCTGACCAATTTGCCTGTGCAAAAAATTGAAGAGAAGCATTTTATAAAAATTTTGGAGGTTTGAGGGAAGACTTTGAAAGACAAAAAGAAAGGAAAGAATAAAGAGAGGGAGGGAATAAGAAAGGAAGAAAAAGAAATGGAACAAAAAAGAAAAATAAAGCATGTGCTTATTCAAGAAAAAGAGAAGTTCTACAATAAATTTTTTATCATGTCCTATCACCAGGCTCTGCAGCAAACATTATTTGTATAGTCATAACAGTTAAAAACCCCAATAGAGATTTAAACTAAAATGTGACATAGCTATCATGGAAGAATTAAGCAAAGAAAGTCGGGGTTTTAAGAAAGTTTAATCCTTCATCTCCAGCAATAAGAGTCAATCGATGAGATGTAAGTTGAGAAATTATGACCCAGAATATGAATATTATTTAAAAATGCAGAAGAAAAATTCAAATTAAAGAAGTTCAAAGTAGATGCCTTCCTGCACGTGTGCTAAAGGTTTTATTTCTCTAGATACTTAACTTTTAAACTAATTTGCATTTTAAGTATGTGGGCATATTTTCATGTGGCGAAAATAAAAGTTACTTTTTAAAGAAACACTGTACTTACCTAACCTAATCCTCTTTCCTTTGTTTAGAAATATACAAGTCAAACCAAATAGGCAAATATTGAAATTTTTCTTCAAAATATTCCACAAAAGTAGATAATATTACCAACATGACTTTACTAAGTGAACAAATGAATGTATTCTTTAGAAAACACAATGCTCTCCATAAAAAACTGAAGCATTAGACAAGGTGTAAACAAGCTATATATTGAATTTGATGATAAATATCTTCTTGAGGGAATCTGTGGAGCAAACTTGATTTAAAAATAAAAAAGTTTCTTTTACAAAGGGAATGTGGAGATCTAAAGGTATCTGTATTTTACTTTTACCTGATTTCCAGAAAAGTGAAATTTCTTCAAGTAAAGCACTGGTTGGGTATTGTTCATTCTCATCTTTATATCACCATGGGCACTCCAAATAAAGCTGCTAGAGAGAAAAAAATGTTGACTTGTAAATTCAGAATGAACACACATACAAAACTTCCTACAGGTATAACAAAGCCAATTTTTATGAACTCGTTAATAACATCTTATTTTTCTTTCTTTACTCTAAAACAAGTTTAATGCAACATAGTATCTTTCGAGGTATAATGGTCCTTTAAAAAATAATATTCCCACAAATCACACAAAGAGCAAAGTACAAAGAGTTTACAAAACAGGATGAGATTCTCCATTATTATTTCTGGAGCGCATCCTAGTCTGATGTTTTTCCTTCTGTCATTCTTAAAGAAAGTACATTATCCACAAGTCAGTCCAAGTCCTACTTATTTCCTCAGGAATAAGGGTCAGGCAACATGCAGTATCCTTGGGAAAGTAGCCTAAAATTACCAAAAAGGCCATCTCAGTAAGACATCAGGAAGCACAACTGTTTCCATTGACACGAACATAATGAAAACAAAATGCTCTAGAACTATGTGCTCTGTGAACCATAGTTTGTAAAAATATCACACATGCTGTGTTTTGACCACCCAAGAGGAATCAAAGTCACTGTATCACTCTGCAAGCATCTCAGTCCTACTGATGTTTATGATTCTAAAATCAGGAGCATGTTCCTGGGATACAATTAGTCACTATCTGCTAAGGCAATATTAGAAAAAAAGCTTTAAAATGCTCCCTTTGTCCCTGACCTGCTATGGGAATTCATGGTATGCAACATCAAAGAGAAAATTCAGGTCACCTCTGTTGGATGTAGCCATGGGGGGGTGTGAATTAAAAACATGCAACAGGGAACCTGACAGATTCCTGTTTCAATCTGGTCTCTTCTGCAACTCTTCTAAAGGTGATCCCTATAGATAATCAAAGGATAAGCCTTAGACCATTTTTAGGATGTACTGGTTCTCAGAAAAGTGGTTTAAAATGGTCAATACTCCAATCCCCTTCAGGAAACGACGAACAAAAAGGCAGGCGAAAATCTTGGTAGCTCAAAGGAAACAAAGAATTTCTGAGAATATTTCTGTTCACCATGAAAGAGATGAGAAATCAAGCTGTTCGGGCACAGCTGGAGAATGTGTAGAAGTGAACCATAACACTCCTGGTTTAGCTTCTCAAGAAGCTGAAGATTTTGGTGCTATTAGGACATGGCTTCATGGGATGAAGTTTCCTGGTGAGCAAAGTAATCAACCATCTAGCAGCTGAGATCAGTGGATCCTGTCCAGTGGTCAGACCCTCAGAGGAATGGGTCACTCGTGTCCAAGACTACAAAGCTTACATCTTACATCTGATAAAAGTGCAGAAATATTAAATATGGTAGTACTAGTCAAAAACAGTGGTCAGCTGAGATGCAAGGTAAGAAAAATATAAATAAAAAGAAGATAAGATCACGTTTATTGGAACAAAGCTTCCATTTCAGTCAACCTGATGTTTCTTACAAACGTTTCTTCAAGCCAGTTCTGCAAATTGATTTGCATTTTTCTTCCCATCCAAATTGTTGGGTCATCAGCTTTCTACCTAACAAAACTCTGCCCATCCTTGAAGCCTCTGTTCAAATTGTACCTCCTTGGTAACAATTTCTTCAATCATGCTAGAAGCCATGGTGGTGTCTACTGAATTCATCTGTGCCTCTCTTGGCAGTTATGTTATTTTTTAAAAAAATATTTTACTTATTTACTTGACAGAGAGAGAGAGAGTACAAGCAAGGAGAGTGGCAGAGGAAGAGGAAGCCCGACTAGGGCCTCAATCCCAGGACCTGGGATCATGACCTGAGCTGAAGGCAAACACTTAACCAACTGAGCCATGGAGAGGCCCCAGCAGTTACGCTATCTTGAGATGTGATATGTGCATATGTTTCTCTGTTTAAGTCAATGCCTTGCGTTCTTTGTTACAGAGCAAATCCCATGAGACCAAGAATGAGGCCTTTTATTTTGTTTTAATTTGCTTAGCTCTCACCTTCGTCTTACACAATTAATATGCAGTAGTTGACAGAAGATTCAACATATATTTTCCTTTAGCATAAATAATATGGGACAGGTCCTATTTGACTCATAACACATTTTCAAGAGAGATTTATGTTGACCTTATATAGAACCATTATCTAATCATCTAAAGCTTTTTTATTTTCAAATTATTTAGGAGTTTGGCTTAAAATAAAATGATAAACAATAGCCGGACAATATTTAGAGAGCAGCGTCTGAGTTGCTGGTTAGTAGTTCTACAGGTTCCTTCAATATTCATGGGCTCTGTAAAGACTTCCTTTGTAATTTGCTCCCTCTACACAGGAGTAGGGTAGGTCTGGAAATTGTATTCAAACATGTTATTTCATTTAAGTTTAAAAAAAAATCTATTGCTTTTTAAATGATACCAAACTCAAGGTAATGTATTAAACACTGACCTTCTTAAGCATGACTAAGTTCAGTTGAAAGTCCACGTACTTTTCAAAGATTTTTTTTCCCCAGTGACGCTTCAGATGATCTGAGAAAAATAGGTCTCAGGCTTCTACAGACACAAAGCTGTATAAACTAAGACATCAACCACGCACAGAATAAAATACAAAAAATAAACTTGGAAAACACAAGAATCTCTTCTATGTTCATGACCAATTTGAAAACATTAAACATTTTATGTTCATGACCAATTTGAAAGCAAGATTTTCTGAAAGTACCTCCATTACTCATGTATTTTCTTTTCTTTTTTGCTGACAGGGAAACACATAAGATTTCCAATTATGAGCATATGCATTGCTTTAAATGAGTAGAAGTAGAAAATATATAAAGGACAACATTGCATCTGAGTTCCACGAGGACTCCTAAATGCATTCTTGCTGTTAGTGAGATGAGAAAAGGAAACAGATTCACATACAGAAAAAGACACCTAGGGCAAAAACCACAGGTTTTGGTGCAAAAAGGGAGAGAATTTTGAATCTATGCTCTCTGATGCTTTCTACCAGAAACTTGTGAAAGTAACTGAAATTCACCAGACCCTGGTTTCCTCATCTGTATAACAAGCAGGATAGCTCCCCATTCCTTGCTTGTGATGTGAATTAAATGAGACATATAATGTAGAACACCTAGCAGAATCCATGGAAAATGAGGGTTGTTCAACAGGCATGTACTCCCTTTCTGTCCTTCCCACAGATGTAATCCGTTCAAGACAGCTGATGTACAATCTTATTGGAAAGGAAAAGATTCCCACCTGCAGAAAAGGTTTTATAGAAAAGGGAGGATTCTGGGCGCCTGGGTGGCTCAGTGGGTTAAAGCCTCTGCTTTCGGCCCAGGTCATGATCTCAGGGTCCTGGGATCGAGGCCCGCATCGGGCTCTCTGCTCCGCAGGGAGCCTGCTTCCCCCTCTCTCTCTCTGCCTGCCTCTCTGCCTCCTTGTGATCTCTCTCCCGCTGTGAAATAAATAAATAAAATCTTTAAAAAAAAAAAAAAAAAAAAAGAAAAGGGAGGATTTTAATGGACCCCTAAGACAGGAAAAAATTGGAACATAGTGTTTGAAGAAAGTAAAATATTGAAGCATTTGGAAAAGGTGTTTGGAGAAGTAAAAGGTTTCCATGAGAGTACAAGTAAAAGGAAAAGCGCAAAAAATTATGTCATGAGATTCACATAACTGGAAAGATGAGTCTGGATGGAAGGAAGGTCTTAAGTGAAAAAGTGATTATACACAAAAGAAGTACAAATGTAAGTGGAAGTCTGGATCGTGAAGTCCAAGGGAGAGAGTGGGGACGTCACGAGAAGTCAATGAAAGTCCAAAAGAAACCACTTCTCTAGAGGTAAATGGTGATATTCCTATTAAACTCGATTATTAATATTATAATTATAAAGACCTTTCTATTGGAAATGTAAGTTCCTTTCAATCATTACAAAAACGTAACCTTCAGTCAAGTTTAAATTGATCTTTTACTTTTTAAAGAACATCACTCTATTTTACTCAAATAAATTATATTGAGCTTTTAAGAAATGTCCAACGAGGCAAGGAAAACCCTCTCCAACTATTATATACAGAATCTGGTCCAGGCATGAACTAGAAATGCATATTGTAAGTTTAATACTGCATAAAATAAGCATGGCTTAGGAAGCAGAGCAGATCACTAACTAAAATCATGATAATGGATTTGTAATAGCTCTCTGTGGAATTCTTCAGCTACAATAAAAAACTCTTAGTAATGACAATAAATTGCATATATTAAACTTATTATTCAGTAAGAACATATTTTATTTACCTGCAACATTTTTCATGGAGAGTGATGCAGTCTAAAAAGGGCTTCCAGACATGCTATTTCATTTATTCTCCTTTCTACTTACAATTTTGCCCTATCTAAGGTAGTAAGAGTCTTTTTGGTTTTGGTGTGTGGAACATCTATTATCATCCCATAGCCCATCTGTTTTAAAGATGATTTAACTAGCCTGATTTTTTTGTTTTGTTTTGGTTTTTTTGTATTCAGAGAAATATAAGACCAAAGTGCCTCAGGGTCTACCCAAGCCTGGAATGTTATTCATTTTTGAATAGCTCACATAAACAAAATTCACTCTCACTGAAAAAAATTAAAGCATATTGAAAGCTCAGTTAAGGTGAACAACTGCAACATAAAAATGCTATATAATTAATAATATTAATCCAGCTTTCTTGCATTAATGCAAAATATCCTGGACTGCTTGGTTTTACTGGAGGAGGGAGGCAAAGAAAAAAATCTCATTGTTTTATGTAATGTTAATATTACTCGTAGTATTTCAATTCCAACTGACCTTGGCAATGCAATAAAATCAATAATAAATCCATCACAGATTTTTTTGGCCATTTTTTTCCCTCTGATTTTAAAATCCTGGATCACTGTTAAATTTGGTCTAATATCACGAATAGTGATTTCCCTTCTAAATCACTTTTTAGATTTATTTTATACATAACAAAGTAGGTCTGAAAAGAAACCACTGTCAGAATTGATGGTGGAGAAAACCATCGTTGTGAAAGAGGCAGTGGCTTCCCAAACAACTCTTTCTGGTAAATAGAAGACCAGGTAGTTTCCAGAACACTCAGTCCAGTCTGGGACTTGATGTTCTAAGGCATGCTCTAACATCTCTAACTTAACCAAACCTTAATCTTGTCTTCACAAGTTAAAAAGGAAGCATAAATCTTAATGAAATCTAGAAAAGACCCATAAAGATTAATTAAGTCTTATAAAAATAAGGTCTATGAAGAAGTATTAATAAAATGACATTTCTTTTTTTTCAAATTGGGGTGTGTGTTGAGATGAGGGAATGACTTGCTAGCTCTTGAACTGCTAAACTAAAAGAGGTACCTGAGAAAACAGTCCTTGAATGAATGCATGGGTAAGAAGCAGATATAGAAAGAATTGTTGACATTTTAAGAAAAAAATGAATAAGAAAACAGAATAAAAACACTGGTATTTGGTTAGAACAAGAAACTGTGATTTAATGTGAGAAGATTTGAATGTGTATTTTGATTCAGGTATTAAATCATATAGATATACAGATTTTGGCAAAGAGAAGAATGTGTGTTCCTTGTAGAAGAGGTTGAGAAGGACTAAGAGCATCTCAAAAAGAAGTAGCATAACTCATGAGGGCAGAAAGAAGGCACCAAATGGGATGGGAAAAACAGAGATTACATCAACTTCCTCTATTATATAATAGCAACAGCATCTACAATTTATGGACTGCATAC
Organism: Ailurus styani; assembly: GCA_002007465.1. NCBI lineage: Eukaryota > Metazoa > Chordata > Mammalia > Carnivora > Ailuridae > Ailurus > Ailurus styani. The sequence goes on from LNAC01000003.1 coordinate 7,665,455, forward strand.
TGTATGCCAGACCATCTTCTGTTTTAACTCTTACTCCTCAGGACACTCTGGCAGAGAAGGTAATATTATCCCCAAAACCTAGCCACAGAATTTAAGTACCTTGGTCAAAGTCACGGTTAGTCAGTGGCAAAACCAAGATCGGAACCTCTGCTGTCAGGATCTAGAGCTCATACTATTACTATTTCCTGGCTCTCAATGTTATTATTGTTTTTATTTTTGCTTATACAATTGGTTATAATTCTGCCCTTAGAGTTTGTGTCAGAGTGTGAATGGCCCCTGGAATCCATATGGTATATTTGCAAGTCTAAAAAAATGGGGGAAGAGGGGCTGGGAAGACAAAAGACATATCAGGATCTCCAGAAAGTCGAAGAGGGGTGTGCCATTTGAAAAGTCCTGTTCAGTGTGTTCAGTGTTATAGTTTAAACATCATACATTACTTACAGAAAGTAAAATACTTTAAGATTTTTTAAAATTTATTTATTTGAGAGACAGCAGAGCAAGCAAGCGAGATCGAGAGTGAGGGGGAGGGGCAGAGGAAGAGGGAGAATCAGGCTTCCTGCTGAGCAGGGAGCCCTATGTGCGGCTCGACCCCAGGATCCTGGGATCATGACCTGAGCTGGAGGCAGATGCTTAACTGACTGAGCCATCCAGGCGCCCTGAAAGTAAATTACTTTAGAAGGTAAAGACTGACTTCATTTGTTTGCTGGAACGTGGGTGAAAAAGTTGGAGAAGCCCTTTAAATGTTCAATCCACACTCTGGGCACACTGAAAGGATTAGAAGTCACAAAAACAAACCTGGTCAATCTCACTATTTTCCTTACAAAGCAACAAACAAACAAACAAAACCAACAACAACCTATTTCTCTTTATTTATAGTATGAAGTTTTAAGTACTCATAATAGTAAGTTTAAACTACTTTGCCTACTATTTAAAAAGTCTTGGCAATTTTGCTCCAACCACATTTCCATCCTCATTTCCTATGCCCTATGACCACTCCCCACAAGACATATGTTTAACAATCACGAACATTCCATGGACTAGTGTGCTACTTTTGTCAAAAACGTGCTTTTAAAATCTTATTTGTTGTAAAGCTTACTCAGCTCCAATGTCAACTACTCTAAATATTTCCACGACTCCTCTAACCAAAGCTTTTCCTACTCCTTTGAATAGCTACACATGTGTTATATTTAAATATATATATTTCTCTCTCCATATTTATCATGTTATATTCTAATTGTCTGCTTCAGTATATCAATACAATCACTGAACAAATATTTGCTGAAAAACTATTATGTACCAGGCCCACTCTAAGCTTCCTTAACGAAGGGCTATTTGTCATTTTGTCATGTTTTTGAGGGAGGGTTGGTGGGAGTGGGAGTGGTATTTTCTATTGCTTTGCTCACTGCCCAACACATAGTAGCCATTAATTAAATATTTGTTATATTGAACTACCCACGAGAAGTTCAATGAACATCATGGTCAACAAATAATCATTAAGAAATAACTGATCTTATATTTTCTTAGGAAGAAATAATTGGATGTAGAAGAATATATATGTAAAACAGCAGGTCTTTAAATTTGGCAGGGTCTCAGATCTGGAACTTTTATAATGTTAATTAGAGAGTAATGAGGAAAATCACCAATTTGCTGCTTTTAATTCCTTCCTTCAAGGTTTAAGTGGATTTTAATCTCCTCCAGACCACCAAGTTAGAGTCTCAGGTTCTTAAAACTTCAAGGGCAATTCGAAGCTAAGCAGTCCAAACCTTCCATGTCACAGATGAGGAAACTATGTTCTAAGAGATTAGAAAAGCTGGGACAAGAATCCAAGTCTCTTCTCCCAGTGTCTCCCCCTCAGCATCTTGTTACCATATATTTTTCTCTCCTTCAACTTCTATTCTCTAGAAATTCGACAGAATACTGCTAACAAGCTGTCAGCCAGTTGGGCGAACTGAAAGATTTGACGGTGGAGAAAATATTTCCTTCTATTTACATCCCAAGATCTCTCCCAAAGTTGGAGTCTCTTGTAGTAAGATTGGAGGCAGTGCTGAGAAATCTTTGACCAATAAGAAAAGGAGGTTCAGATTAAACCTTTATTTTCCCTTTATTTCATTATTCTCCAACTTAATGGAAACTCAAACCTGTTCATTAGGATGTCATATATAATATATACACACACATCTGCATGGATGGACACATACATATATGTACATAAATATGAACACACACACACACGCACCCATCTCTTTTCATTATGAGAAACAGATATTTCCACTCCTTTTATATGGAAAATTCCCTAAAACTTCCCCTTTCTATGGTTGGTTGTGACTAATTTATCAAATTCTCTTTTGATATAGTACAGACTGATCATGATTAATGTGTTTATCTGCTAAACATACAAAAAGAAAGTTAGCTTGGGCAAGCAAGTTACTGCATCCTACTTATTAATAAATCATTTGTCCTTTAGAGTTTTTGCCTCCTGGGTTGTTTACATTTTGAAGTGAATTCGACATTCTTTTGTTTGAAAAAAAATAATACTTCAGCTACTGCCAATTTTTCATCCGTTTCAAAGAGGTTAAGGAGGAGTTCCTTTCTTACTCTGAGAGATTATTACAAGTGCACCGGGTGCAGAAAGAGGCTATGCTCCCTTGACCATGGACGAGTCTTTGAAGCTCACAACCAGAGGTAGAGCGGTTACAAGTGCCTTGGTGTGAGGGAGGCCCTGTGTTAAGTATCTGTATTTGAACTTAGTTAAATATCAGTGAAACAAAGAGCAGGGACAGAGAAGAACAAGACATCCCATGTGTGCCCGGTAGGCTGTAAGCTTTCCATCCAGCCTCAAGGGCACCATATCCGTTGTGTGCACTCTCGAAGCTCACCCTGGAATTCATTTCTGAGACCACTGCCCTGCTCCAGGCATCTTGCCTCTGTCATCTTACAGCATTTTTAGAACTTGCTGAAAATAGACACAATTTCCTCCTTGAAACCACCCCCACTGCCTGGCACCACTCCGTGAAACAAATCGCTATGTCATTGCAGTCTAACAGGCAACTTGCAATTTCAAAAACAAATTCAGCTGCAACCGCTTTTAAACCATCTGACTAGGTTACTTTTCTACCTTACGTCACTCAGGTTTCCAGAAAATCTACTCAAAATGCCTAATGAGGCAATAAATTTCTTTACTGACTGTTCAGAACCTGGAAACAAATTGGAGTGACTCACTCAGGCCTTTTCTTAACCCTCTTATTCAGCAAAACAGTTTATTTTACTGAGAGAATAGGGGGAAAAAAGAGCTGACAATTTAGAAATAAACTAAGTAGGTCCACCCTCTTTTGTGCCTCTGGGACATTCAGGACTATCCTTTTCATGAGGATATGTTACAGCTTAATTGAGAGTGTAAAAGAGGAAAATCTTGGCTTATTTCTCGTCCTCGTGAAAATAACTCTCATGCTTGCCCTTTCACTTATTAGGAATTATTACTCCAACTCATTTTGGATGAAGGGCTTTGTTTTGTTGCCATTGGTTTTATGTCTTGTTTTGCTTTGCTTTAAGGTGCAACGGTCCTCTGCTAGTAATTATCCACAGGTGGAAGTTTACTTACTTGGGAGGTAATTGTGAAAGCAAATCTTGCTTATGATGCTTTATAAAGGATAGAAAAATAAGAGAGAAGGGAAAGTACCTGAAAATTCACATTTCTTTCTATAGTTTGCTTAAACAAATGCTTGAATTATTTGCACTGGAAGTATTTGCTTAAAAAATACTTGAATTATTTGCATTCCCTGAGTATATTCCAGATAATAAGAGGTAAAGGTGTTGAAAAACTACTTCGGGGGATTAAAAGCATAATAGCTACATGTAGAAAAATTCTGTTTATATGTGCATAGTGGACATACAATCTAAAAGCAGTATATTTACAGTTAAAAGTGAACATAGAGTAAATTTAGCCCAGACTCTTCAATTTACAGATATTGAAAGAAAAAAGTAGGGAAGTAAAGAGATTTAATGAATATCCCTGGAAAAGTGGCACACCACACTGTATCTGGAACTCCAATCTCCTAAACCCTGAGTGTTCCTTTCAGTATTGATTTCTTACCTTAACTTTTCACTGCTGAATGCAAAAATGCCATATAGTGTTTTTTTTTTCTCATGCACTCATTCATAAAAAAATAAATCTTAATGGCAGGCGTGGGGGAGCAAGAGGAGATCATCTTGCCCCTAAAAAGTTGGGAGTCAGCTGTTTAGTTTCTCTTTAAAAATAGTGACCTTCCTCATAGTTAAAAATAGTGTTTCGTGTTCCCCTTTTCTCTTCTTTTTAATTTCAAATCTTCTAAACTGCATGCTGAAAGATCAGAAAATTAACATGAATATGAGTATGGGAAGGAAGTGGAAACAACATTGACTGGGCAGCTACTGCATCATAATTTCTTGGATGCTAGAAATCAGTACATGACCTTGGTTTATGAGATCTTTTCTCCAATTCTTGGAATTCCACAAGAAGGAGGATAAGAGAAGAGAGTACAGATTGTTTACAGTCGGAAGCAATGGGATATCTAGGCATTTAGTTTGAGTTTTCAAAGGAACGGGACCTTTGTTTTTGCCTTTATCTAAGAAATTGAGACCTATGTATATAGATTAACAATTATCATAGAAATAAACTTGTTAGAGTTAAAGGGGACCTTAGCCACTACTTAAGCTTAACCTTTATATCATATAGATAATACCTATAGAAGTGGTTTATTAAGTGGCACATAGGATTGTCACAGCAGAGAAAGAGCTAGGTGTCTTACTACCTCAACATGCAGCCTATTACTGCATGAGTATACTTACATATCCTTATGCAGATCATTTGAGGTGTTAAAAATAAATGTACAAATGAACTAACTTTACCCAAGGCCTTTACTGACAAATGACTTTTCTAAGCAACACTGAAGTTACAGAAAAAAATTTTAGCACTCACCACCATGTGCTAATACTGCCCCGTAAGTGCCATCATGTTACTGGAAACCATCGCCATGATCCTAAATCATTTATGCTCAAAATCATAAGCATAAACCTGGAAAAAAATTTTTTACTAACAAACGAAAATATTGCAGCATTCATTTGGGTAGAAGACTTCAAAATCCAAGTCAAAGGCAACTACAGTTGAGTAAATCATACCAAAACTATGATTATTCCTGAAAAGAAATGGACTCAGCTTTTAATAACTCAACTGGAAAAGGAAGTTTTAAAATATGTTTCTTTACTGTATCAGTTTTCCATAAAAAGGGATCTGGGTGAACTTTATTTAGAACTCTGAACTCATTTCTGCATACTCATAATTCTCTGAAGAAGTGTAGAGATGTGAATGAGCTGAAAACATAAATTCCTGAGACACTTAAGCAAAATTCTGATAGGTGTGTACTCAAAAAACCTCCATATTTCTTTCTTAATTTCAATTCTGATCAGGAATATCTTGAATCAGCAAAACCGATGATTGTTCAAATTTAATGGGAGGATAAAATTGTATGGACCATTCGTAAAGCCTCAAGACCCTCTTTCTTCAAAAGGAAACCTCCTGGGCCAGAGGACGGCAGATTTATTCATTTGTTTTTAATATAAAGGGCAAGCAGCTAACATAAATTTGAGATTCAGAAGATTTAGTTTCCACTAAATAGTTTTTGTGCCTTTAAAGAAGACATTTCACCCTCTTGAGCAACCCTTTGCCTATTTATATATATTAAGGTGGTATGATAATACCTAATTCACCTTTTAAATACTCAGATTCTGAACATTTTACCTGAAAAAAAATGGCATATATGCACCCTATGTGATATAGTCTACTTCATGCCATTTTAAAATTACTTAATTGATGTTAGAATTAAAATAAGCTTAACCTGGCAATCCAAATCCAAAAATTACTTTTCTATTTCTTGTCCAACAGTCTCTACCCGTATTCAAGAAAATAAATAAATAAATAGATAAATAAATAAATAGCAATTGATCAAGTTATAGGATATCAAGGAAAGAATTTAAGGATTTTTTGATATAATGAAGAAGTTAACAAATACACGTGAATGTTTTTTAATGAACTAATGCTATCTTAATTTATTTTATATTTTAAAAATTATGGTATTCCCTGGTACCTAATCTACTTGAGACATGATCTAGGATTTAAATTAAATTTATGCTTATTATTTATCAAACAGCATTGAAATAAACATTTCTTGGTATTTACGTCAGGTCTTCTTGGAACTGTCTTCACTATCCACAGGGTTGGATATCCCGGGGAGCTTTGCAAGACTATCTCTCCTAATCATAGCTGGCTTGACATTGCTGGAAATTGACCCAGGCTGGTTTATTTAAACTTTCTCCTAGAAATTTAGAAATAGCATTGAGATTTTTTTTTTTTTTTAGTTTAGTCCAGGTCTTTCGAAGTAGATACAGATTAATGACTGGAGTGACCCTCTTCCAACTTCTCTCAGGATTGCAATTAACATCCCAGTACAGGAAAAACAACGAGATAGGTACATAAGAAAGAAGAGATGGAAGACAGAAAATATTTCTGCAGGCATTAAAGATCCAGTTCCAGTCTCTCCTAAAAAAACAAGCCCTTTCTTGTTATTAAATTGCATGACACAGGGGCACGTGGGTGGCTCAGTCGGTTAAGAGTTTCCCTTCGGCTCAGGTCATGATCCTGGGATCCTAGGATTGAGCCCTGTGTTGGGCTCCCTGCTTGGGGTGGGGCGGGGGGGCGGCGGGAATGCCTGCTTCTCCTTCTCCCTCTGCCCCACTTTCCCGCTTGTTTTCTCTCTCACTCTATCTCAACTTAATAAGTAAAATCTTTAAAAAAATAGATTGCATGACACAATCACAAATATCTCATAAATATATTTTTGGTTTAAGCCAACTCAAGTTAACTTTTGGTACCTGTGAGCAAAGACTACTAACCAAGTCTGGGATATGTTAGTAGTTTTGTTAAAATCATTCATAAAGACTTCAAAAATTAAGAACTCTCAGAATCCCCAATGTGAAGAAGTAAGCTGGCACTAAGAGCATGATCTATATGGATTATAAAATTATGCTCATGAAGATATAGTGCAAACCAAGCTCTGTTAAATAGAAATATTGGTGGTACCATCTAGTAATGCTTCAAGTAAATTTTAAAGATATTTTATCATATTTTGTATGACTAGACAATTTTTATAGCCTTACTTTAAACTCAGTTCAATTTTAGTGTTTATTATGTTAAAAAGGAGATTAATTTGCATGTTACATTTTACTTCATAATATCTTCTAGAAGAAAGGACTTTCTACTTTCAGCCCTTTGGTAAACATAATAAGTGTTTCACTGCCTACTTTTTAAAGCAATGTTTAAATTAGCTTACCTACCCTTTCCATCACATCTTCTGTTTTAAGAGCTCCGTGAAGCAATGAAAAGAGTATAATGGAGCCATAGATCAAGACACCTCATTCATTAACTTTTAAAATATCACCTCATTTATTTAGTCTTCTTCTGGAGTTTCTCTTTTGATAAGTAGCAATTTTATTAAACATCCTTTTAAGTGAATGAGAAAGAATGACATACTTTGCTCCAATACATAGAAAGGCTGTATTCTTACATCTAAATTTACTTTAGCCAGGAACATTGCAGTGTAATCACTCCATCTGTTTTTTGTATATATAAGGAGTGGGAGGAATACTACTGGCTTTTAAATTTACAGAACACCAAATAGCTAATACAGATTTTGGCCATGTGGGAAAACTTTGATGAAATTACCCTGTCTAGGGGAACAAAAAGGGTGAAATCACTGGATTAACGGCAGGCCAAAATATTTGAAAGGTGAAAGCATGCTTTAAGAAGTCTGCAGGAAGAGAACCCAGTAACCAAATGTAATTCATTAAAAGTAACAGTACATGTTGTCCTATAATTGGTATCAGTTTGAGGCTTCAACCAAAAGTCAGAAACATTACATCCTTTAAATGAAAGAACTGTCATAGCAGGCAATACACTGCCTTGCAAATAGTTTCATTTGTAATGAAAATATAAACTCACCCTGAGAGAATGTTTGAGGAAGAAGCCTCTTAAAAAGAGTAGTATACAGGGGCACCTGGGTGACTTGGTCAGTTAAGCATCTGCCTTTAGCTTAAGTCATGGTATGAGGGTCCTGGGATCAAGCCCCACTCCTTGGGCTCCTGGCTCAGCGGGGAGTCTGCTTCTTTCCATTCCTCTGCCCTTCCCCCCACTTGTGCTCTGTCTCTCTCTCAAATAAATAAAATCCTTATTAAAAAAGAGTAGTATACAAATCCTTAGACTTTTAGACATCATTCTGGTAAATAACCAATTCATAAAAATGGGGAAATAAATGGACAATAGGATTTATGAGAAGAGTCTAAGAAAAAAAAAACCTTTCTATTATAACATGTAATGAAACATCATGGATTCTAAATTAATCCAAAGATCATTTCTTTTATGCTTTAATTCAATAGTAGGAAAAGCATGGGGAAATGAGATCTAGAATCATAAATCCAACCCTATTCACCCCCAAAAGTTCTTACATAATTATCTTTCCTTTCCCATTAGCCACTGGGTCTTGTTTTTTTGTTTTTCCTTTCCCATTAGCCACTGGGTCTTGTTTTTTTGTTTGTTTGGTTGGTTTTTTTGTTTGTTTTTATTTTTGTTTTTTCAAATTAAAATACTAAAAAGTTCCCAAGACATAACTTTTCAGAAGCATACATATAAAAATAATATTTTGGGACAAATTAGGCCCAAATTCTCAAAACAATTACCTTTTCTCTTGGCTAGAAAAATCCCCATTTCTTTTTAACAGGACAGAGAAGAGCTTTTGCCTATCAAAATACTTTTCAGAGCTGGATAAAAACTTTTCCAAGTTCTCTACATTCTCCTTTTCAGTTCACGCAGGAATAATGAACTATTCAGCCAAAAGGGAGAAAAATGTGTCGGTTTTAACCACATTCTAAGATGTTCTTGGAAGCACAGCTAACTTGTCCACTTTTGCATGTGGGTAGTTTGCTTTATAAAAATTAGGCACAGCATTTTTATAGTTTGTTATATATTTGAGTAGAGAGTAATTACTCAGAGATATTTATGTGCAACTGGACCTCATGTTAGAAACATCTCAGAGAGGGGCACATTAGTGAGACATAAAGTTCACGTGCGAACCAGTATCTAAACATGTTTCTCCCCATGGCCAACTCCCCTCTACTCCAGAAGGACCACACTGAGAATCTCAAGAAGGTTAATGAATTTCTTTCCTCAACATGCCAAGATATAGAAAAAATTGTGTCTAAGATGTAATTTATTTTCTTGACTCACTCTTTCATATCAAATATAAAAACAAAGAATTGTGATTTTAGATGTTCATTTTCAATGCAAAATTTTAAAAAGCTGATATTTCATGTAAATCATATTGAAATAAATTCTAATTGGGGGAAAAATAGACAAAAATCCAGTAATTATTTCTTCCCCTCGAGCAGTGATGCTCAAACCTGACTACAGATTGAAATTACCAGGGGAGTATTAAAAAAATACTATACTTATGTCCTACCAGCAAATCTTTATATTTGATTAGCCTGTGCTGGCCTTGTTATCAGCGTTTTAAAAATCTCCCCAGGTGATTCTTGTGTGCAGCTAATGGTTGAAAACCTCTAGAATACAGATCAGTGCTAGGTTGTGTTAATTTTTTTTTTAATTTGAGGATTTTTATTGAAAATAAACAAGACGAAGGGTAATTTGATACCATCACAAGATAACTGACATGCTCATAATTAAAATCAGAGAAAACATAGATATTAAAAAATATTTGGCAGAGTCAGATTTGAATACTCAATCTTTATAAATCCTTTATAGATATAATATGGAATAAGGTATGTAGTAAGACCACAGACACATAAATGAGCAAACCTAAATTTCAGAACCATGCCTACACTTAAGTTACTAATTCTCCTTGTCTACCTCGGGAAGATCATGGAAGAACATCTCATGTTTACTTTTAACAACTGTCTAACTATCTTTTTTCAAAAAGCAAACTTGAATTCTCTGGAGTCAACTAAAATATACTTTCCAGAATTGTACTTTCCACGAGAAATGGCATGTGAGATGCTCAGATTGTTATCTTTCTTCCTAAAATGAATGCCTACTTTATTATAATTCAGAAATGAAATGAGAACAGTCAATATGCCTGGATTCTGAAAGAAGTTTAGTCAGAATTAGGAACTACCAGAGTAGTACTAATGTTATGGGGAAAAAAAAGATTTTATTATATCCAAATGAATCTGAGCAGATATTCCTATACATATAATAAATTTATATGTATATGTAATTAATCATTATAACAAAGTGGTAGCAAAAGACTTCATGCACCAAAGTGTTTAGCAATAGAAGACTAGTTTTTTCCACACAACGAACATTCTGTGCCAGGAAAAAAAATTATATATATTATAAATTTAAAACTTATATGTATATACAACCTATGTACTACATGGAGAGAGCTCCAGGATAATTACACCATTTCTTTTAAAATACAGAAAAATAATTGTATTTTGCTACCTCTGTAAAAGAAAAAAAATGAGAAGACAATATATAGGGCCATATTGACTTTTATTTATACTACAAATTTTGGAAGTCTATAAGACAAATAAAAATGGCAGAAGGATTTGTCAGTCCATATTTTTATATAGCTTTGATTTTGAACAATGTAAATATATTATTATAAAAATAAATGAAAATTCATAAATAAAATAATGTGAATGCTCATGCTGATATTTTGGGGTTTTACTCTACATTCTCATGGGATAGCATTAAAAAGCATTCAGTCCATAAAAGTAAAGACAGTAAATATTTTAAATGATAGAGGAGAGTTTTAATAAATTATCTTTGATGATAAGAAAATACCATGAAAACTTAGAATACGATACTCTTATAGTAATATTGTGACCCAGAAGTGCGTGGGTGGCTCATTTGGTTAAGCCTCTGATTCTTGATTTTGGCCCAGGTCGTGATCTCAGGGTCCTGACATTGAGCCCCATGTTGGGTTCTGTGCTCAGCATGGAGTCTACTTGGGATTCTTTCCTCCTCCCTCTCCCTCCTTCTCTGTTCTTCCCCCTGCTTGCTCTCTCCCCCTCTCTCTCTCAAATTAAACAAAATCTGAAAAAAAAAGAAATATTTGTGACCTAAAAAGGACATTTATGATCTCTTTTTTAGTAAAAAAAGGAAAAAAAAACTAGGTTAAAAAGAAACAAAAGATATGATCTTTGTATCAATAGTAAAGGTACACACAGAGTGATAAATAGTTGCAAGTTGACAAAAATCTCATCAGTAGTTTGTCTTGGGATGTGGCAATAATAGATTGAGTTGAATGTTCATTCGCTTTGTGATCCTGGTTCTGCCTACCACATCCCTGATGAGTCTTCTAAATGCTGCATGTAACATTGAACATCCACCCCTTCTCCTCCAGTAACCAGAATGTTCCATCACTTTCTAGCTCTTCACTTGCACTCTGGAAAAGCCTTAGGCTAGAAGGGCACTACAGAGAGAACTTCAGGGAATAGATGTGAGATGCATTTAAGGTTTAGAAGAAAACCTAAATTCTTCCTCCATAGTACATTCCTTTTACAAAAATGAGGGTCATCTTGGACATACAGTCACAAGAGCTAGGCTGGAGACTCTGGGATGAAAGTGAGACTAAATTGAATTGGCAGTTAAACACTGAGGACACAATGCTCCTGATGGAGGAAACAGTAGGAGCCAGGACAACTTATGCCCTCTTGTACCTTTTCTCGTTTTGGACAGCCCAGCCACCGTAATTGCTTTGACACAAGATGAGTCTTGAGAACCATGTGTGAATTGGGCATTTGGAAAAGGATTTCCCAACAGTAGAGATACTAGTAGCCACATCAGCTGTGGCAATGAGGTGGGCACATTAGGTTTGGGCTTAGGGTTCTCCTGGCCAAAAAAAAAAAAAAAAAAAAAGTGTTACTCAGGCAAGCAGTTGACCCCCAGTCTCCTTCCAAAGCTAACTCTAACTCTGACTCAGGAGGTAGGAAAGTTAAATAAATGAAGTAGTCATTGGGTTAACTTTTCTGACTGAGGGCTAATTAGGGAAAATTAGAGGCTAAATAAAATTATGGCAGAGAATGTCCTACAAGATCCAAAAGTAGTCTATCAAGTGCTCTTCAATAAATATTAAGCTTTCAATACAACTTTTTGATTGCATTGCCTTAAAGACTAATCACTTCAAAAGTGAAAAGCTTTCAAATCTTTGCATTGCAGGGCAAAGTCAAATCTAAGATGTATACAGATACTCTGAGCAATTGCTCAATGAGATTTAACTATAAAATAATGAAACTGAATTTCTTTTTAGTTACAAAATGGCTCTGAGTCAAATTCTTTAAAAGTAGTTGAAATAGCAGCAGCCTCACTCAAATGAGGGTATTGTATCCTAAGGTAAATGAAGGACAGCATTCATTCAGTGTGTAAGGATTAGAAAAGTAGTTGGCCTCATTAATTGTGGTTCTCAAAATCTTACACAGCAGAATTATATGAAGAGCTTGTTAGAACACAGATGATTGAGTTCCCCCTGCAGATCTTCTATTTCAGTAAATATGAGGTGGGTTCCAAGAGTTTGTTTCTCCTTAAGTTTCCAGATGATGCTGCCTGTTGTCCTGGGGACACATTTTGAGAACCAGTGCTTTAGAATGGTATTATTTTGTAATCTATAGTTATGTTCTTAAAGGAATTCATAGCTCATTAGGAATTAATTCTGCTGTCTTCATTTTGATCATCTCCTAATATCATGTTAATAATTTGCATTTTTTTATTCCAATGCCCAAGTTGCAATCAAGTTTTTTGAAATGTTTTCAGTTGCAAAAATTTATATTTGTGTTTTACAATCATTAGTGAGCTCCAAACTATCATATGCATGCATTTTTGGAGCAGCACGTCTCAAATTGGTCCATTAGATGTATTCTAGAAGTCCCTGAGTCTCTGACTTTTAGGAACACTGATTTACATGCTAGAAACTTGTTCTATGGTACAGCAAGGGGACAGATTAATCTAGCAGAAAAAAATTCCCATGAATATCCTCCCTTATTTGTCTGTAAATTATTATTTTACTAAGTAGAGTTGTGGAAAGTGGCATATACGAGTGTGCTTTCCAACTATTTCATGTCAAGGCACATACAGAAACTTAAACTCAGTTAGGACCCTCTGGTGGAAGGAAAGAAAGCTGCTGGTGGGCTGGCCATAGAGCCCTAGCTGCCTTGCCTCACCTGCACCACTGGGGGGCAGAGGAACGCACGCAATGTCAGAGTGTGCCCTATCTGTAGATTTCAGCAGGTTGGGAAGCTCTCATTGGGGTAACCCTTGTTCCAGAATTACCTGTAAATTAGGATGCCATATCCAGGCTTTTTAAAAGGGATGGCTTTTGGAGATCTGACATATCACAACGCCCGATGGAGGACAACTACTGGGAATCCCTTCAGATTTTACCGTTCCCCCAGATTCTGTCCTTAAAAGGATAGATAGCTTCTTATACCATGGTTCCACCCATCAATATAGTGTAGTAAGCCCGAGGCATGGACAAGGGTGTCCCCTGTCCTTCAGATGTGTTAAGAAAGAAAATAAAAGTTGCAAAATGTTCACCTAGTTCCTAGTGTCTAAAGGTGACTATTTCCAAATTGATCAGTGAGCAGTGTGTTCAGAAATAACCTTATTAAACTATTAACATGGTTTGGGAATTGTGTAGGAAGGATAGTGTATATTTTTACATCTGAACATTCCAAAGTACAAATATATACAGCAGTGAAATGCAAAGTTTTCAAATAAAGTAGACATAATTCAAAGGAGTAATGTAATTTTTCTTTGATGATTTAGGAGGAACTCCAGGATATTAGAGGGCCTCAAGCTAATACTTAACAAGTACTAACTATATACCAAAAACCAGTCTCAGAATCCTCCTAAATCATCAAAGAAAAGTTTGCATGTCTTAACAAGCCTATTCCACTCAACAACCCTATGAAATAGATACTTTTATTTTCACCATTTCACAAATGAAAACAGAGACCCAAACAAACAAAAATATATAAGAGTTACAGAGAGGTAATGCAACTCGCCCAGGGTCACATAGCCAGTCAGTGGCAGAACTGGGATCCAGATCTAAGTGTTAAGGAGGTTTCCAGTCATTTTAAAAAGACAGCCCAACAGGCAGAGGCAGCTAATGAGAACATGTGATTTTGGCCAACTGAACATAATTAAAAAAAAAAAAAAGCATTTCTTATCTTCCAGATCGACAAAGAGCATTTAAGATGCTATGGATGGTTGCTCAAATTATGGACTACAACAAAGTGTGATATAGACACTAAAAATTAAGTGGTACATCTGTATTTATTGATGGAAAGATGTCCATGAATTGACCATGGGGGGGAAAAAACCCAGGTCAAGAGCCATTATATAGATATTTTAGGAAGATATATTCATATGGATATATTTTAATAAAGAAATTTAACAGTTATATTAATAATAGATACAACAGATAGCAGCATTATGCTGGATTTTTATTTTCTGTCCTATCTTTCAAAATGTTCGGTAAGAGATATATGAGTTATTTTATAGTTAGGATATAAATTTTTTTTAAAGAAAAGGTGCTCTGGTCAAAGGTATATAATAATAGTTAACATTTATTGAGCAGTTGTTATGTCCCAAGCAATGATCTTAGAGTTTCTCATAGGGAGTCTCATTTAATCTACATATAAGAATTTTTTTTAAGTTGAGATATATTTGTTAGTATCCCCATTTTGTAGATGAATAAACTGAGGAAACTAAGTTACATTTATAGTTGAAATCCTGATGAATCCTAAGAGTTCAACAAAAAGAAAAAATAGTGTGGACAAAAGAACTCAAGTCTGGAGGCCAAAAATGGAGAACTGTTTCCAAGCACCTAGAAAACTACTTTGGCTATGTTATGAGCATCCAAACAAATAATGTGCTCATTACAGATGATTAGTATTTACTTTGCTTAGGTCCAGAAGTTTAGGAAATACATCCAATCCCATGTTCTCTGATTTTCTTCCTTGATCCGCTCTGTTTTCTTATGTAATAGAAATAAGTAAAATTTCATATGTAAGGGGTGTATCAATTTAAATTTGTCACTGACAGGCTGATAAACAAAATCACTCCCTTGCTCTCTCTTGCGCTGAATTTTCTCCCTTCCTTTGCCCATTAAGGCTCAGTGGGAAGCTTTACTATAATTGTAGGATAAATGCAATTCTTAAACACATTCCAGCATGTCGGGTTCTGATAACAAACAAATAAAACGCTGAAATTCTTCTGACTACTCTCCTACAATAACAATTCAATCTAAAAGAAATATACAACTCCAAAGCCGTCTTTTCTATTTTTTTTCCCCCATTAAGATTTGGCTGGCTTCACTGAGGTTTATCCCCCTCCTCTCTCTTCCCATCCTGGTGGCTTGGGTGAGTTGGTAATACAGAACAGAGACACTAGAATGACCCTCACTATTCACGGCAGGTATGCGATGGACAGCTGGGCCCACATTCAAAAGCATCCCATCTTTCCCCCAACCTTTTGCTGAATCTCTCATTTAAATATGAATTTTTAAAAATAACAGCTGATATCTTTGGCCCCCCCTGTAGGTAATAGCACTCAAAAGTATAAATTTCATATAACATTCTCCAATTTTTTTTAAACGCACTTAAGTACTGTAGATACTGGGAAGGTGCTTGGTAAAGCTGACTGTGGTGGGATACAGTTGTTTCAAACACTTGCCTCTTACTTCGCTCTTTAATGAACATCTCTGGAATAAGTAATTACTGTGGGAACACATCTTTAGAGCTATTCTCAAAGAGCAAAATTGGCAGAGGTTGGTTTTATAAAGTTCACAAAATGAATGGTGCCTTATTGCTATAAACAAAGGGATTTTTAACAACCAGCTTTAAAATACCCAGCGAATTACTGATAAGTGAATCAGTGAATAAAGATAAGTCTTTAATTGACAAGAAAATGAAGGATTAGGCTAATAGCGTATTAGAGCAATATGCCATGAATTCAAACTTAGGGCTTCTTCCCTATTTGGACTAAGTAATTATAAGAGCTTTTCTTTTCTTTTCTTTTTCTTTCTTTCTCCTTTTTTTTTTTAACAGAAAGACTATTTTTTTCTGCAACATTTCTGTTTAACATCTCCTAACATGTGTGCTATTGGTATTAAGTCTTAGCATGAATCCTATGTATTTGAGGTGACATAGTGTGATTTTGTGAAGTTGCCTTTTGAAACCTGAGGGTTCTTTACAAAATATACATTTCTATGAAATATATCTGGGTAAAAATAATTATACTTTTAACTAAGAAAATGTTTCATATATGTACTTTAAAATTTTGATGTCATGATTAAAATATTTAAAAAGAACAAATCTATTTTCTATCTTAAACCAAGGTAAGAAAAACCTAGGTACTGATATCAAAATTATGAATAAATAATATGAACTTTAAGAAAACTAATGGCAGATTTATGTTCAACTTCAGAAGTGAGTAATATATATATGTATATATAGAGAGAGAGTTGACCATTTGAGAGTTGACAATGCATTCTTATTTGGGTAGTATTATTTCTTGTTAATACAGAAAAACACAGAATAGCATTCTTCAAAACCTTGAGTTTTCATATGTACTTGTATTCCCTGGTATCCCACAAATCACTGGATACTTTTCATCAGGCTTCTCATTTTAAAATGTATCTCTTTGGTAAAGAGATCTCTAAGATGTTCCCAAGAAGTAAAGAGACTGATGCTTTCTTTAAGGAGGAAAGACCCCAAAATCCAGAAATCCAAAGGAAAGATCCATAAGCAGACACCAGTGTGGGGAATTAATAGTGACAGGTAAGTAAACACAGGAACGAGAAATTGATACTAAGCTTTGGTTTAATCTATTTGCTTCCTGAAAGTGAAAATACAATTAAAAAAAATTCCTGGAGATTTTGCCTTTAGAACCTGGAGCAAAACCTACCATTTTGATTATGCATTCCAAATTGCAGAGACCTAAAAACACCATGATCAGGAATATCTTCCTTATGTTACACTCCCTATCTATATCTTAATTTAATTCATAATGTCTCTATCATTTCTGAGTGGAAAATAAGTAATTTACAAATACAAGTAGCTTTAATATTCAGGGACTACTACTACTAATACTCTCTTTTTCCCGTATCGAACAAATTAAATACAGTGGGATATTACTTAGGTTCTGAGCATTCAATTGCTCTTGGTAGTAAGTATTCCCCCCCACAATATCAAGCAATTGTCTGGATACCAACTTGGTATCCCTCAGTTCAACTCAATTCTGACACCACCTGGGGATAGCATCAGATTCTACAGGTAAAGGGTTCAGTCCCACGAGACTGCTTACCACTTCGGATGCCAGGCACAAGCATTGTTGTTACCTATCAGAAGATCAACTGGGCATAAATCAGAGATTCCCATAAGCCCCTCTTTGGGTTTGATTAATTTTCTGGAGTGGCTTACAGAACGCAGGAAATCTGATTACTCTCTGGTTTGTCAGTTTATTATAAAGTATATCAAAGGATATGAGTCGACAGCCAGATAAAGAGATACACAGAGCAAGGTATGTGAAAAGGGCTGAGGAATTTCCATGCCCTCTCAGACATACCACTCTCCCTGCATTTCTGTGTTGTCACCAACCTGGAAGCCCCCTGAACCCTCTATCCTTTTGGGTTTTTATGGAGGTTTCATTACTTAGGCATAATCAATGAAATCGTTGACCTTTGTTGTTCGACTCAATCTCTAGCCCTTCTCTCCTCCCTGGAAAACAGAGAGTGGGACTGAAATTTCCTAATCCTCTATTCTCGGTTGGTCCCCCTGGCAACCAGCCCTCATCCTTAGGTGCTTTCCCAAAGTCACCTCATTGACATAAACTGAAATGTGGTGGAAGGGAGTTTGTTGTGAGTAACAAGAAACCCATTTCATCTTCATGGCTCTAAAGCAATTTCAGAAACTGAGGACAAGAGACTAAATATTATGACAAGAGATGCTCACATTGCACTCATAAGAAATTTATATAGAATGACCAAATATGTATTTCTTATAAATCACAATATCACAAATATAAACCCTATGTTATTATTTTTTTCTAATTCTTTGTCCTTGGTCTCCTCTGAGCACTCTAAATCATTTATTTTTTTTTTTAATTTTTTTTTTATTTATTTATTTTTTTTTATTTATTTCACAGCGGGAGAGAGATCACAAGGAGGCAGAGAGGCAGGCAGAGAGAGAGAGGGGGAAGCAGGCTCCCTGCGGAGCAGAGAGCCCGATGTGGGCCTCGATCCCAGGACCCTGAGATCATGACCTGGGCCGAAAGCAGAGGCTTTAACCCACTGAGCCACCCAGGCGCCCTCTAAATCATTTATTATTTTAAAAAATGTCATCTAAATATTGTGTATTACTTTTTCTGAGCTTTACTGAGATATAATTGACATAAAACATTGTATACATTTAAGGTATACAATGTAATAAATTGATATATATACATAATTATTATAATGAGGTTAATTAGTACATCAATCATTTCAAATCATTATCATTTTTTTTCTTAGTAGTGAGAACTTTTAAGATTTACTCTCTTAGCAACTTACAAGTGTACACTACTACAGTATTGTCAACTATGGTCACCATAGGGCATATTAGATCCCTAGAACTTATACATCTTATAACCGGAAATTTGTACCCTTTGATCACTTTCACCCATTTCCCCATTCCTCTACCCTTGGCAACAACCAATTTACTCTGTTTCTATGAGCTTGGGTTTGATAACACGTAGATGTGAAATCATTCAGTATCTTTGTCTATTTCACTTAGTTTAATGCCCTCAAGTTTCATCCATGCTGTCACAAAGGGCAGGATTTCCTTCTTTTCTATGACTGATTAATACATATACATTCTCTTAATTCATCTATCTCTCAATGGACCCTTAGTTTGTTCCCATGTCTTGGTTATTGTAAACAATGTTGCAATGAACATAGGAGTGCAGATATCTCCTTGAGATAGTAATTTCAGATCCTTTGGATATAAACTCAGAAGTAGGGTTGCTGGGTCATAGAGTAGTTCTTTTTTTTTTTTTTTTTTGAAAAAGTTCCATGCTGCTTTCCATAGTGGCTGTACCAATTCACACCCCCACCAGCAGTGCAGGAGGGTTCCCTTTTCTTATCTACATCCTTTCTTACACTTGTTATCTCTTGTCTTTTTGGTAATAGTCATTCTAATAGGTTTGAAGGAATAGCTCTTCAGGTTTTGATTTGTATTTCCCTGACAATTAATGATGTTTGAGCACTTTTTCATGTCCCTGTTGACCATTTGTATATCTTATTTGGAAAAATATCTATTCAGGTCCTTTGCTCATTTTTAAATCAGATTATTTGGGGTTTTTGCTTTGGAGTAATGAATTCCTTACATATTTTGAATATTCACCCCCATCAGATACATGATTTATATGTTCTCCCATTCCATAACTTGATTTTTCATTTTGCTATTCTGTAGCTTTTTTGTTTGACATAGTCCTATTTATATCTGCTTTTGTTGCTTGTGCTTTTGGTGTCATAATTAAAAAATCTTTGCAAAACCAATGTCAAGAAGATTTTCCTTATGTTTTCTTCTAAGAATTTTACTGTTTTGGGTCTGACATTAAAGTCATTAATCCATTTTGAGTTAATTTTTGTGAGTTGTATAATATGAGTCCAATTTCGTTCTTTTGCATGTGGACATCCAGAATTCCCAACACAATTTATTGAAGAGACGATGGTTTTCCCATTAAATATTCTTAGTTCTCTTGTCAAATATTAGTTGACTATATATGCATGAACTTATTTCTAGACTCTCAATTCTCTTCCATTGATCTGTATAGGTTTTTATGCCAATAACATACTGTTTTGATTATTATAACTTTGTAGTGTAGTTTGAAGTCAAGAAGTGTGATGCCAGGCACCTGGGTGGTTCAGTGGGTTAAGCCTCTGCCTTCGGCTCAGGTCATGATCTCAGGGTCCTGAGACCGAGACCCGTGTAGTGTCGGGCTCTCTGCTCAGCAGGGAGCCTACTCCCCCCACCCCCCGCCTTGCCTGCCTCTCTGCCTACTTGTGATCTCTCTCTCTGTGTCAAATAAATAAATAAAATGTTTCAAAAAATAAAATAAAAAAAGAAGTGTGATGGCTCCCACTTTGTTCTTTTTTTCTCAAGATTGTTTTGGCTATTCAGGGTCTTTGGTGGTGCTATACCAGTTTTATACAGCACTACAATTTGTTGAGAGTTTCTATCATGAAAGGATGCTGTATTTTGTCACAGAGTTTTTCTGCATCTATTGAGATGATCATATGATTCTTACCTTTCATTTGTTAAAGTGGTATATCATATTGATTGATTTGCAGGTGTTGAAATAGCCTTGCATCCCTGGAATAACCACTTGATCATAGTGTATAATTCTTTCAATGTACTTTTGAATCAGATTTGCTGATATTTTTATGAGAATTTTCACATCTCTATTCATGATGGATAATTTCCTTTTCTTATAGTGCCCTTTTCTGGCTTTGGCATTAGGGTAATTCTGGCCTTATAAAACGAGTTAGGGAGTGTTCCCTCCCCTTTAGATTTTTGGAAAAGTTTGAGAACAACTTGCCATTAATTTTTCTTCAAATGTTTGGTAGAATTCACCAACTGAAACCATCTGGTCCTAGGCTTTCTGTTGTTGGGAGGTTTTTGTTTTGTTTTGTTTTGTTTATTGACTCAATCTCCTTATTCATTATTGGTCTGTTCAGGACTTCTATTTCTTCATGTTTCAGTCTTGGTAGGTTGTGCATTTCTAGAAATTTATCCATTTTTTCTAGCTTATCCAATTTTTGGTATATGATTATTCATAGTAGCCTCTTATAATGCTTTGGATTTCTGTGGTATCATAAAGTTTCTATGTTAATAATTTTATTTATTTGAAATCTCTTTTTCCTTCTTTAGTCTACCTAAAGATTAGTCAACTCTAGTTATCTTTTTTAAAAAAATCTTAGTTTTATTAATCTTTTATAGTGTTTTCTTATTTTCTTTTTCATTTATCTGCTCTAATTTTTATTATTTCCTTCATTTTGCTAATTTGGGGCTTAGTTGTTCTCCTTTATCCAGTTCCTTGAAGTACAATGTTAGGTTTCTTATTTTTTTCTTAATGCATGTGTTTATAACTAAACTTACCTCCTAAAGCTGCTTTTGCTACACCCCATGAGTGATTGTGGGTTATGCTCCCCTGTCTGGGTGGCCTATAGGATATGTTCCAGGGCCAGTATGGCCTATTGTCTGAGGTCCAAATCAGGCAAAACTGTCAACCAAGCACCCTGGCTGGAGGGGGCCGTCAGCTGGGCTCTGCAGATGGGCAGAGCTGCTGACTGAGATCTCTGCTTAGTTGCCACTGCAAACAGGAACATAATCTGCCAAGATCTGAGTACTGGTTGCAGAAACTCCCAATTTCTGTCTGATCCCCACTGGTCATGCTCCACATGTTCCCCCAGTAATTCCATGATGAGGGTCCTGAGGAACCCTCCCAAGAAGCAGTCTGCAATGCTGAGGAAGCTGGAGGCCCAACTTGCACTCTCTCTTTCCCACCAGAAAAACCGTAGGCCTAGGGGGCGCTCTATCAGTTCGGCACTGTACCAGCCCAGAGGAGGGGGTTACAGTCAAAGTGAAAGGGCACCTCTTACCCTTCTAGTGCTGTTCTTCTCAGGCTCTGTTGTCCAGGGGAGAGCTTCAGCCTCACTTCCGGGGTCTGGGATTTTCACAATGGTGTCTTGTGTGTGGATAGCTGTTACTTGGTCTTCTTGTGAGGGCTACTGAAGTTGGGAATGACTTATGAAACCATCTTGATGACCTGTATATTTTTTTAAAAACTGTAACATAGTAACTTTTTTCTAAGTTTTCTTTTTAAAGATAAGGTTTTCACTATTGTTAACATTTAGATTTTAAGCTCTTATGACACTCTTCCCAGACTAATATAAATCATTTATTGAACAACTACAATTCAGGTACCAAAGTGAAACATTCACTTATTTAAAACTGAAGCACTCATTCAATATATGTGAAGATTAACTTTCATTTCTTTACACAGTCAATGGGGAAGGAAAGGAGAGGAGAGGAGAGGAGAGGAGAAGAGAAGAGAGGAGAGGAGAGGAGAGGAGAGGAGAATGGAGGGGAAGGGAGGGGAGGGGAGAGAAAAGGGGAAGGGAGGGAAAAGGGAAGGGGAGGGAAGGGAAAGAAAAAAATAGTGAAAGAGTAGAAGCAAAAATTAAAAAAGTAACAAAACATAGTTTTTGAGAGCTTACTGGGTTTCAGTATTATGCTAACAAGCACTTGAGAGGTATTATCTCATTTATTCCACACTATAATTCCAGGAAGCAGGTATTATCCCCATTTTATGCATAAGAAAACTGAGGTCATAGGGTGCCTGGGTGGCTCAATTGTTTGAGAAGCCAACTCTTGATTTTGGCTCAGTTCATGATCTCAGGGTTGTGAACCCTTCATTGCACTGGCCTCACACTGGGTGTGGAACATGCTTAAGATTCTCTCTCCCTTTCCCTTCGCCCCTCCCCCAACCCCCCCTCCAAAAAAAAGGAAGAAAGAAAACAGAGGTCATGAGATTCTCAGAAAATATCCCAGAGTTGTACAGCTAGTGGTAGGTGCACTTGGGTTTTTTTAATGTAGGTTTATTTGAATCACCCACTAAGTGCTAGGTACTCTGCTAGGCAAAACCACATACTAACTTTTCACTTGAAGAAAGAACACAAAAGCCATCTTATCAGATTTCACAGTATCACTCAGAAGTCAATAAAGACCACAGCAAAGCACTTGGGTGTGATGTTTCACCATGGGATATGGAAATACTATTGTCATCACTGCCAGCCCAACAAATAAGATTTTCAAGGGGAATAAAGTGACACACAAAGACAGATTTGCAGAGAGAAGAGGACCATGTTCTCGACTTTGTCCAAAAGTAAATGGGAAATATCAGAACCTCTAAATGTAAAGTTCTTCTAATAACACTGGGAGAATATTTCTTCGAAACATTTTCTTTAAAAAGGTGCAATACTCTTATGGTTGTTACAGTCAGATAATGTCCTGGCTCCACTGACTAATAAAAGCTAGTACTTATATCATATTCCTTATGAAATTTTAGCTATCATATTTATTATTGTGTCTTATCATATTTTTTGTAGCACAATTTAAAATGCACTCTAAAATGAACATGGAACTTCCTATTTCATTTACAATTGAACTTTTTCATTTAAAATAATTTCAAAAGCAAAAGGAAGCTTTTATAATATGCAAATTATATATAATAATTCAGAAGAACTGGGTAGCATAACCTAATTGTCAAGAAGAAAAGCAATAAAATATCCTAAAACCTAGCCAATATTCCTAATCTGTTCATAAATCATGAAGGGGTTTGACCTTAGCATACTACTTTCCTTTAGCCAAAGGCACTGGGGATACAACTCTCAACTGACTCCTAATCCTAATAAAATCCTCTCTTTATGAAGCTCACCTTCCGATAGGGAGAAATCTACAAAAATAAAAAAGGTAACAACAGATGGAAATAAGCATAATGGAGAAAAATAAAATGGTGTGAAAGTAAAGGAGTAAGAGAGTCCTGGAGAGAAGGTGTTGCTTCTTTTAGAGATCTAAGTGCAGAAGTTGAGAAAGTATATTGGCTACATTAGACATAAAGTTGGATATTTAAGAGTCTTGAGTTCTGAATTCCAACAGGTAAATTCATTTTGGGGAGTCGTGAAATAACCGATCATATTTAAAACCATATTAAAACCAAGAGGCTGGATGAGTTCATTAAAAATTAGGCAGATCGAGGAGGAAATTTCTAGAGATCACACTTTGAGATACCTCAGCATTATTAAGAAGCCAGGTGCTAAAAAATGTAAAAGGTTAAAGACAGCTGCAAATTCTTTGATATTCCTGTCAATGAGTGATGGGTCTATTTCTTCTCCCTTTAAATTTATGTCTGCTTTGACCAATAAAGTACATAGTAGGAGTGACATGATGCCAGTTCTAGGTCTAGGCTGCAAAGTGCTGGTAGCTTTTGTTTTGATCTCTTGGAGACAGAACCTCCAAGAATGAAGTCCAATTCCCCTGGTGGAGAGACCACTTGGAGAGGGAACTTGCTGAGCTCAGTCTTTCAGATATTCTTACAAAGGCGTCAGGTATGAGTGAAGTCGCCTAGAAAAATTTTAGACCAGATCAGTCACTAGCTGAATGGCATCAAGTTACCCCAGTCAATCCACATGGAGTACAACAATCTCCCTAACCCAATGTCCAAGTCCAAAAAATTATATGATATAGGAAAGTTTTGAATAATTTCTTAAGAAATAGGAACAGGGAGGAACCAGGAAAAAAAAAAGAGAGAGAGAGAAGAGAGAGAGAGCGAGAGAGAAAGAGAAGGAGGGGTCAGGAAGATGAAAGAAAATTGAGATGGATGACTCCCAAAAGTCAAGTAAAAAGAGGATTTAAGAATGAGGAAGTGATTGTATCAGAAGCTGCTTGAGTAGGATGAGAACAGACTTGACTGTTGTGTTTAGTAACGCTGAGGCCACTGGTGACTCTGACAAGAGAGCTCTTTCAGTAGAATGTTGGGGACAAAATCCTCCTTGGAAGGGATTCAAGGAAGAATGGGCAGAAAAGAAATTGGAGGCAGAGAGCATGGAAAACATTTAGGTAGTCTTGTTTAAAGGAGACCAGTGAAATGGTATAGTTAGAAGGCTTTGAGGGGTCAGGGAAGCTATTTTTGTAAGGTCACATAAATTAAATAATATTCCTCTGCTGTTGTGAATGATCTACCAGGGAGGGGAAAATTAAGGATGAAGCAGAGATGAGACAATTGGGGAAGTATTGTCCTTTATTTCATGAGATGAACATATCTGTGCACAAGTGTAGGGGTGCTCTTATATAAGAGCACAAAGGTGTCCATACCACTGTGACAAAAGGTCAAAGGCAGAGCCCAGTAATCTCAACAATACAGTGGTGAGTTCATATATTTCTTTTTGAAAGTGGTCATCCTGGCACAAGACTAGAGTCATAGTTCACTGAGTTAAAATAATTTGGTTCTAGGCATTTGTAAGAATGCAATATTTAATAAAGATTATATGGCAAAAAAAATAAGGAGAAAGCATTCTTTAGTAAATTGTGAGACTACTTAGCAAAATGGTAATACTCTGTTGAGTCCCACCACTTGCAATCTGTACTGAAATAAATTCCAAGTGCACATAAAAGTTAAATAGCTTAAAATCAGATGATATATATTTATATATAATATATATTTACATATAATATATATTTATATATTACATATATTTATATATTTATACATAATATATAAAAATATATATTATATATATATTTAAAAACTAACCAAAGAATTGAATCTTTACCAGATCTCTTGATGGAGACAATTTTTATGAGTTACAAGTAATACAATGTAAATTTAAAAAGCAGTACAAAATGCCATATTTACTATGAATATACTCAGTCTGCAATTGTTCAAATGTAGAATTTCCAATAACTAGATTTCTTTAGCATTCATGACACCTGTCCCTAATTTTCTGGTTCACAAATCTATGAAATGTTTGAACCAAACGAGATTTACTCTCCTCAAAGTTAACCTTATCTAGGAACTACTTTTGTTTTTTCTCTGCTCTCTGTAACAGAGATGGGAGGGATTTATGGAGATTATCCTAAATTTGAGGTTTAGACAGAAGAGGAGAAGAAGGGAGAGGAGACCCACTCCCTGGAAATATCTCATCCACAAGACAAAAGCACTGGTCCTTTGCACTTTGGGATCTATGTACTTCACCCCAACCTTACTCTTCCTAAATATGTGAGATTTTGTCATTAAAAAGGATGTCTTTCATACAGTCATCACTGCCTAAAGGAAAAAGACAAGAAGTGAATACATAGAACTGATATTTGTTTCGGACTGATGGGATTGTGGCTAAAGTTTCTATTTTTATAATTTCCCTACTGTTGTGATATCCTTTAAACATTTAAAAATCCAATATAAAAATTGAGAATCATTTAATTAGTACAAAGCCCTCAAGATTGCACACATTAATGGTTATAGCTCTGAGTTAAATTTTATTCTCCCCAGTGTGTTTATTCCTACTATACATTTCTATATTAATGTTTCATTTACATTTTGATTGCCATTGATTTTGATTTACCTGGAGTCAGATCAAGATTGAATCCTGGTTCCACTGCACATTAATTGTGTGTACTCATCTGGTAAAATGGAAATAACTCTTCCAACAAACTTGGGAGGATGAAATGAGATAATGTAATGAAAGTGTTTTATGAAGTGTAAAGCACCATGAAATATGTCCTTTGGTTATTTTTATTCTAAAATATAGCCAAGAGAAAGTTAGATTCCATTTTTAATCCAAGTCTATTAACCTTTTTTAAGAACAAGACCTAATTTGGGACTCTTGTCCCAAAGGCAAATGTAAGAATGAGAAATGATTAGAGTAAAATCAAGCATATTTAAAATTTAAGTTTTTCAATAAAATTTGTTATAGAATAATTAAAATTAGTGAGACCCCAGAGCTTTCCAAAAAAAGAAGAAAAGGTAGTATCTTATTTATATAGGAATGATGCAGAAATTTAATAATATATATAGCAATTGCTATTTCCAAATTACCTTTATCTCTAATAAACAAAAGCCAAATATTTCATTTAAATTTAAAAACTACTAATTTCAAAGTAATTTCAAACGCTTATGTATATGTATTACAGTGCATAAATTTAAGGCATTGTCATCTAATACTTGAGTTTTTATTAGATTTTAAGGTTTAATATTTAAAATATAATACTCAATATACAACAAAACTGTAAAAATTGGGAGATTTTGTATGTTGTATTTTCACTTACAACTCTTTTCATGTTGCTGCACCTCTTAAGTTTTTTCCTCTAAGCACAGTATAAAGAATTTCTCTCCCCAAAATGGGAAACTATCGAATAACACTTAACAGAATTTCCTTCTCTAGAAGAGCTGTGAAAATAAATAAATCTCCTAAGGAAAAATGACAGTGTGATTTGGCACTCAGACACATTAATGTGCCCACCACAATAACATGTACCAATTTTAAGATGCTTTTATTTAGGGAGTCCAACTTTGTCCTCAGATTTACCATTTTATTTATTTATTTACTTATTTTTTTTTTTTTTTACCAATTCCACGTACTATCTATGGAAGAATGTTAGGAGCTTATACTTACAGAGTATAATATAAATCTAGATCAAAGTCAATATTTTGGCAGCAATAAATTTGTGTCAATGTGAAGATTCAAGAAGAAGAAGAAATCAAGACCCAGCAACATTGAACAGTATCCATAGTACATCAACTATGCCTATATGACCCCCAAGAAAAGAAGCAGAATCAAAACACTTTTCTGGAAAAAGCGGAATCATGAGATTATAGACTCAATAGACATCATGACAAAAGAGAGAATCTCTTCTTATTAAGAGCAAATTGGAATCTAAAAAGTCACTCTTAATTCCATTTAACTCCAAGTTAACACTGTAAGACTGAGGTCTTCTCTAGTACATAGCAAGGAAAGCTTGTTTTGTCGAACAATCGAATATAGAAACAGTTTTATACTGGTGAAGGGAAACAACCCAGGAGACAGAACAATAGGCTCCGAGTATGTGTCATTTGGGAAGAAGAGACATAATGGCTTTATGGTATCCAATTTGCATGTTAACCATCAGTTTAATCAGGGGTCAGCAAAGTATGATCCGTGGGCCAGAGCCACTCTAGTCTAAAGCCGATTTTCAGTAAGTAAAGTTTTATTGGAACAGAGTCGTGTTATCTGTAGTTGTTTTTGCTATACAATGGTGTCCCACAAAGCTTAAAATATTTGCTATCTGACCTTTCACAGAGAAAGTTTACAGAAGCCTGAACTAGAGTCAAAGCATCATGATATACACAGAAATAGTCTTCACCACCACCCCGAGAGTGCCAATACTGCAAGCCTTCTTTTAAATCTCTCCATCGTAATCTGAAAGATAAAGTGAGCATGAGTCTATATGTTCCTTACAATCACCAGATGAGGTAGATACTATTTCCCCTTTTTTCCACCATGGAAACTGAGCCACTGAGGGTTAAGTAATTTGCCAAAGGTAACCAAGACGGCAAATAGCAGAGCCAAACTTCAAACTAGGTTCAGAGTCTATGTTCTTGACCCTTATCTTATATTGCATATTATTCTCCTTTTATAGGAAAGAAAAATGAGGTTCAAGGAAATTAAATATGTTGTTCAGTAGCAAGTGACATTAAGTATCAAGTAGTAAAGCCAGACTTCCAAACCCAAAGCCAACACACCTTCCATTTTTCCACATAATTACCCCACTAGATTATCCCTAAGGAGATAAAGAATTGGAAAGGTTTCGGGAAAAATAATAATGATGCTAGGGTTGGAAAAATATACCTATGAGAAAAGATAATTTGGTCCCAAGAAACAAATGATGTGGTTTATATTAAAATAGTAGGCAAGAGTGACATGGTCTCTGTAACTAAGAATGCAGTGTATAGAATACAATAATTTTTAAAAACATAGCCTTTAATTTAACATAAGGCAAATATACAATCTAATGAGTACCTCTATAAATAGGTACTATATATAGGATTATTTAGTACCTCTATAAATAGGAAACTATAAATAAGATTATGCCAGAATAAAATGGTGACAAATCAGCAAACAAAAACAAAGCACAAATGAGATTTTATAGACATAATCTAGAAGGAAGGATTAGAATTATAATATTAACCTATGAAAAGACAGGCAAAATGGTAAGATTTTTGGTAAGAACGTAAGTGACATAATTGTGTGAACAAATTAGTTTTTCCAGTGACAGGATTTATATGGTATTTTCCTAATACAGAAGATCAAAATGTCCCAGAGGCAAGATATAGTAGCGATAGAGGATTTCACATATGTGAATATCTATTAAGGTCAAAATTATGCTAAAAGAGAATTCGCTTTTGCTAGTTTTTGTTAAAGAGGATAGTATTTATACAACCAACATTCATTACATGTCAGGCCTTGCCTTTAATTTACTTGTAGAGACACATACCTTAGCCATTAAGAAAAACACTACAAAAAAGTCAGGGGAAAGATTAACATGACCCCATGGCAAAATTTTGCACAGACTCCTAAATAACTGAATCAGTAGTTGAATAAAAAAGGCTACTCAATGGAAATGGAATTGCTTTAGCCCACAGTCTGGGTTAATTCGGTGCCAGCCTCTATTCCAAGCACTTTTACAGACATATATTCATTTAATCCTCATTGATATTTGTGTATGTGTATTGCATTTTACATTCTGATGCTTGATCATTGTAATTATGTCCACTCTGGCTACATAGACAAGAAACTACCCACTGGTTACAAATGCACTGAGTTTCTAACTTCAAGGGATTAAACAACTTTGGGATCTATGATAAGGTTTTAGTAACCTTCTTAACACTAAAGGGGACTGGGCATGGGATTTTTTTCACCATTTGAAAATGGACACAATATAACATTTATACTACCAGACACTACAGTCTGATAAGTCTGGTAAGACTTATAAGTCCCTGGGCTGAAAGTTAGGACTTTGAATGCTGTATCATCCATCGAAACAGAGACTTACATCATATCTAAGTGAACACATACTGGATAGGAACAATTTAACATTTTATCAATGGCCAATTTGACTGGTCCCACAGTAAATCTTTTTTTTTTTAAGATTTTATTTATTTATTTGATGAGAGAGAGAGATCACAAGTAGGCAGAGAGAGAGGAGGAAGCGTGCTCCCTGCCGAGCAGGGAGCCCAATGCAGGCCTCGATCCCAGGACCTTGAGATCATGACCTGAGCCGAAGGCAGAGGCTTTAAACCACTAAGCCACTCAGGCACCCGTCCCATAGTAAATCTTATGGGTTGTGCAGAAATACAGCTGGGGATTATGAATCTATAATCTATGGTAAAAAATAACTCCCAGTTTGGAGTGGCTTAACACAACAAAGATTTACTTGCTCATGTCATAGTGAGCTAGTGGTTTTCCTCTACTTTTTACAAGGCGGAGATCTCATTCCTTCCATCTTGCAACTCTGCCATTTGAAATCCTTTGCTTACGACTTTGCCAATGACAGAGATCATTGAAAACTTACCCTGTTTCACTTAACTCCCTCAGATTGGAAGTGGCAGTCATCCCCTGGGTTAATGTAAGGCTTTTGTCACATGACTCCAACCTCACTACAGGGGATGCTAGGAAATGTTGGAGAGTATGTGGGATATTTGATTGGCATTAATGATCTCTTCCAGAAGAGGTGAATGACCATGGGCAAGATAGGAGCACATACTAGATTCAAAACCAGAACTCAGGCCTTCTAGCTACCAGTTCCATGTTCCCTTCAGATAATATGTGGGATTAACAAACCAATATCTTCAAGGCCCTTGAAATTAGCAAAGGGACAATTATTTCTCATTATAAAAGCTTGAATTTTTCTGTGATTTCTTAAAGCAAAAAATAAAGTTTCTTCAGCCAGTACAGAAATATATAGCCTTAATTAGCTTTCTAGGGAGGTTAAAAAACCCAGCCTATATTTCACTGCTTCCCATTATTCAGAAGCTCTATTCCAAAATCTGTTGTACTAACGTTCTTGTTGAAAAGATTTTATCAAAGACAAAATCCAGACTATACCTTTTGATATCTCATCCTCTCCAAGTGAGAGTCTTAGAGCTGAGAATCTCGTGTGAGTAGGATGGACTGATGCTGAGCTACAAAGTACAAAGATTTCTCAGAGGTATTTGAAAAAAGCCTTGTGAAGCTTTCTAGGCTAAGATGTTTGATTTTTAAGATCCTTTTTTAAAAACAGGATGAAGGAATAAATCCCATTGTGTTTGGTGACTGCCTGCTTCCTCTCAAGTGTTCTTGGCTTTAGTGGTTGGTATCAGAAGCCAGAGAAGCAATTCAGTCCACTGGACAATTTAAGAAACTGTGGTTATCCAAAATCTGGGTTCTAATGAAATCCTGAGTTGATCCCATGACTTGGCCAAACCTTTCCTTTTTTTTTTCTTTTTTTCTTTTTTAGAGTAAAGCTTTTTATATAACTCTAACCAAGAAATAAAAGAAGACAGAAAGATAGTATGCTGTTGCTTTTCAATTCTCCATACTGGTATGTTGGAAGGATCTTTCTGCCTTTAGAAAACCCAGGTTCTGCATCCTGTCATTAATCCAGCCAGGAAAATAAATGGTAAGAGCACACCTGTGGTGAATAACATCAACACCTATTCCATTTCCCCCAGTTAGTCACTAGTGCATTTTCTTTCTCTTGATGATCACAGCAACTCTTGAACACGGTATGCAAGTAGTTGATGATACACTAGGAAAAATATTGGTCACTACCTTCTTATTTCTTTTCTTTCAAGACAAGGAAATTCAATATAAACTGAGCCTTTCATGTTCAAGTTTATGTATCTCTATATGTGAAATGAAATAGTTATATCAATCTAGTTTCTGAGGGATGTGCTAAAATCTATCATATGTGTTCATTTTCTAAATAAAATGTTTCCATCTTTATTGAAAGAACTACCATCACTTACTTTTACTAATCTGAGATTGATTCCATAGCAGTAACTTAGGATGTGCTGTTAATGAGAACTTTAAGTGGTAAACCTTTCATTGCACTACATGGTACTTGCTTACTTGCCTTTCTATTTAACAAGACTGAATTTAAAAAAAAAAAGACTGAATTTAAAGTAAAAGTCCATGTCTTACTCATATTTGAATTTCTTGTCCGTAAGACCCTGAGATCTTAACAAGTATCTGGAAAATAAAACAAGAGGCCCTCAATATTCTTTAATGTATTAATGTGTAGTTCTTGGCCTATAGAGAAAATAATATCTATTCACTTAGAAGTAGCAATAAAATATTAAATAAACATGTTACCAGCTTAATTAGTTTTACTTCCTTCAAGACAAATTTAAAAGTTACAAGGTCAAAAATAATTACAAAATTGACATCATATCACACTAGAAATATAAATCATGTATAATTCTAGGCTAGCCAAACTAAACTAAACTAATAGAATGTTCAAGGTGGAAAGAAACACTGAGAGCTTCTAGTTCTTTCCATTTGAGGAAAGTAAAACCTAGAAAGGAGATGATTCCAAAAACAGAATATAAGTTGATGGCAGAATGTGGGCAGTCTGAACATGAAATCAGTGCTTTTTCCCCCTGTTCTATTTATTTAAATATAATGAAATATTTAAAGACTTTATTCATATGCATGCCAGATGTCATTAATTTTAATTTATGTCACCACATAAGGTATTAATAAACAACTCAAAAAATATTTGAGGAGGCTGTTGATTTTCAAATCTTGGAATGCTATATTTCAAGAGTTCAATTTTTTAAAAAAAACTTGTATATTTGAAATATTTGTGTGTTAGAATTTCAAAATTAGAAGACCCTTAAGAGGTGATCTGCTCTTGGCTTCAGGGTAATAAATGTTAAATTCTCTTACATTTTTGAACAAATTTATTTGCAAATTCTTAATTCTACAGACATTGTTTATGAGCAGAATATTCATATAAATATTAATTTCTCCATTTGATGCTGAGAGTATTAAAGAACATTATGATAACGTCTCTAAGTTCATATGTCCAACTTTTGCACATGTGTCCTAAATTTATAACTGCAATATTTTTGGCATAACCTTAAACAGATGGTGGGGTATTTGGTGATGCCTCTAGGGGAAAATCATTATTATGTTAAGGCAGGGAATCATGACTGCAAAGAGAAATTTACATTTTCTATCACCAATAGCACTACTTTTGAGTTTGTTTTGTATTTGTCTTCATTGCCCCATACAGAATTTTTAAAAATAAAATTTTAGGAGAGCAAGGGACTTTGTTCAAGATGAAATAAGTATTTGGAAAGTAAAAGAACTTATACCTGAGATTTTCCTCTGAGGACTAAGGACCACATTTCTCTTTTTTACAGCGAATAATATAGTTATAACCTCAGGGTGTGCTGTTCCTTCTCCCATCTCAAATGAATAATATACATTACTTTTAACAAATATCCAGAGATATTACACTTGCAGATTATTTTCTAGGTAATAAAAGACTTACAACTTAAGTAAACGGTCCCATTTAGACACAATCTATGATCATGTAATATTGAAATAAAGTCCTTTATAAAGTACATGAATTAAAATATTTCCTGAGCACACTAGAATAGCTGCTTATTTTTAAATCAAATTGCTTTCCACAATATGCAGTTAAATATAAAATGTTGTTACAGTTATATAATTAAATATACTTTGTTATTGCTTTGGAAGCATGTGGAGTGATTTTCATTTTGCCATCTGAGAATATAAGATGATCAATATTCAAAAACATAACATGAAACAGTTCAATATACAAATATCTCACTCTGCATCCTAATTATAAAATCTTCTGAAATTATCTTTGCGTTGGTATTTGTTCCAGTAAAAAATAAATTACACTCTTCCATACAAAAGAATTATTTTCTAACTTGAGAAACCCACATTTTTCATGAAAGTCACTGGCTTGTCTCAAGGTTTAATTGAAACCAAATGAAGTCTAGTAAAACTAATCAAAACCAAACAAACCCTTGGGCTACATGAAGGACTTACAGCTAGCAGGTTTCACCTCGAGTTACAGTTCTTCAAGACTTGGTTAGAGCGCTCTAAAATCAAATTTAAAATGTTGCCATGCCATGTGAACTAGACATAAAATATTCTCCCAGGAGTTCCATGAATGGTTAAATTACAAATGCAACCTTATGATCTACAGAATTACACTATGACCATCAAGAAAGGCAGAAAATGCTGAATCAATTCATAGAAAGTAATTGATGGTAAAGAATTAACCTAAGACATTAATGCTTATCTCATGTGCTATATTTATATCACTCATTAAACAGAAATTTCAGGAAATCTCCCAAATGTCAGTACATAATTTGCATAAACCATTCTACAGGAGCTGAAATCTCTGAAGTACTGTAAGGGAGAGACTGAAAGCAGTAAAAATTAGGGGGGGAAACCATCTAGGGATTCTGGGTGGAGTACTAGATCTGAAGCTGAATAGTCATGTGATTTCAGCTTTTCACACCCGAGTTTTCTTGCTACAAAATGAGAGTAATAATTTCAACTCTTAACATACACTTTTCTCCGACGTAGTCATGTCAGAATGATGCAAATGGAAGTTATTCTGAAAGCATAAAGCAGATATCAGCAAACATCTGGAAGGTACGGAATAGAAAAGATGATTGCTTGCAAATTACTACTTCACGAATAAGTATGCCTCTTTGCATTTGAAGCTATACAAAGACCCGATAGAGAAAGAGTGACCTCAGCTTTGCTATATAAGAATACATGTATTTTGATGCATCTTATTTCATATTAAACCATATGAAATTAATTGTTTCTCTAAAGAATGCATGTCTTAAGTGAATACCTATTCAATGTTTCAGCAGGCAGAATACTAAGTAGTATGACCATATGCTGAATAGAATACAAATGCCATATATAAAAGCGATTTAAAATATTTGGTATTACAATACTGAATAGGTCCAAAGACCATTTTATATTCTATGTATGTTGGCTCCTGGCAAGTCATTTTTAAAATTATGGAGTGTTAAAAAAACAAATGGACATAAAATAGAATAGGACTGTCCTAAGGGAAAATTTCCTTTGAGACAGATAACCTGCATTTTTTACAAAGAAAAAAAGCAAAGCAATACAATTGGGACATATTGTTATTACCAATAATTTGGTGTTACGCTTAATTAAACTTTCAATTATATACTTTTATAATTTTAAACTGCTGATAATCTAAATAATTTGATAATATATCTGATGACTTTCTTATATTGGTGAGTTACTATTTAGTAATTTAAATTTTTAGTAACTTAGAATATTGCCATTAGCCAATTTTCACTATGTATACTTTATGGCAAAACAGATTTTTAACAGTTACCTTTTAATTTCTAATGCCTTACATAAATTTAAAATTATTAAACAGTCTTTCTCTAATAATGTATGTGACAAACCCAATTGCATGTGCTTATTTAAACGTGCTCCACCTTTATAGTAGGCATTAAGCAAGAGAAACAGAAAGCAAAAACCCCTAAATATTTACCTGGGAATAATAACATAAGACTTACCCATCCTTTTACATGTGTGCAGAATACTGACTTACTCACCAGCTTCATTTGATTTAAGTGAGCAGATTTTATAAGTTAATGTCTTTTGTAAATTAATTATCATCAGTGGAACGAGGCTTATTCTCTAATGTGTATGGGACAAAGGGAAATGGTAACTTACTCTAACTTCTTTACTCCAATGACCACTTCTGTAAATGTGAAATTGCCCAGAAACTGAAGAACACCTAAAACTTCTGCTTCAACTGAAGATGTACTAGTTAATTCAGACCAGCCTTTCAGCTGAGAACAAAAAATAGCTAGGTAAAATATTAAAAAGAAAGCTTCTTCAATGTATCAAGAAGTTATAAATTCATGAAGCATTACTGAGCTGAGATCCAGGGAAAAGATGGGAACTCATAAAATCAAACCCAGTATTCAAGGTTTCTTTTGTACTGGAGCTACTTTAGCTACTTAGCAGCCTTGCAGAGATCAAAATACAAAACCTGGAGCGTACGGTTCTAAAAGGTTTGGGCTATATTCGGCTTAGGAGCACTCCCTATACCAGATTGCAACCCCAAAGGGCTGCTCCATAGGAGTGCAGGTGAACCAGAAAGAAACCAGCCATTAAAAATACCTACAGCTCAGCAGTACATTATCAAGAGCCCTTAAAAGGTTAAGTCTTGAAGTTGAATTAGGGAATCTAGGATTTCTTGCACCTCTAGACATATAACAAAAGTAAACCAAAATTCTCTGTGTAGAAAGGTAATAACATACTCGACTTTGAAACTTTTCTACATTTTTTTTTCAAATACAATGTCTAGTGTACAATGATAACTAGGTACCCAAAAGAAAGACATCATTTGCAAAACCCAATGGAAACAGACTCATGAAGACTTTACATATTGGAATTACCAGATTCCAATTGTAAAATAACCATATTTAGAATTTTCAAGGAGATAAGAGCCAAGCTGGAAAAATGCAACAGAGTATTCTCAAGTGGTTACAAAATATTTGCAAAAGAACTAAATCGAATATATAGAACTTAAAAGCATAATAACCAAAATAAGAAACTTAATGGATTTAAGAGCAAATTAGACCCAACTGAAGAAATTATTTGTGAACTGGAAGATAAGTAAGAAAAAACCATCAAGAATAAAGTAGAGAGAAACAAAAAGAGTAAATTATTGGAGTAAAGATATTATACTTAAGGATACAAGAAGAAAATGTAACATGTAATCAGAATTCCACAAAGAAAGAGAATGAGGCATAAACAATACTTGAAGAAACAGGTGGCTGAGAATTTTCCAGAATTGAAAATATCAGTATACAAATTTAAAAATGGAATGAAACCCAAGCAGGATAAAGAGCAGACACATCATAGTAAAACTCATAAAACCACAAAGAAGAGATCAGAGAGAGAGAGAGAGAGAGAGAGAGAGAGAAGAGAGAGAAAAGATAAATGACTTCTTAACTGGAAGCCAGAAAACATTAAAATGTTTTTCTTTAATGTATTGAAATGAAAGAAGTTTCAACTGCAGATTTTATATATGATAAAAAATATTTTAAGAATGAAGGTGAAAGGGGTATTTCAAACAAAAACTAAGAGTCTTTACCAGCAACCACCTATATTCTGAAATATATAATTCAGTCATAAGGAAAATAATCCAAAATGAAAGCTTAGACAGGCAAGGAAGGAGAAAGCACAAGGAAAAGTACGGAAATGTGGATAATTCTTTTTTTTTTAATTTAAATTTTGTTAGTTAGCCTATAGTGCAAAAGTGGTATCAGGAGTAGAATTTAGTATTCATCACTTTATATACAATACCCAGTGTTCCTCACAACAAGCACCTTCTTTAATACCCATTGCCCCTCTAGCCCATCCCCTACCCACCTCCCTCCATCAAACTTCAGTGTGTTCTCCATCCTTAAGGCTCAATTATGGCTTGTTTTCCTGCCTCCTTTTTCTCTTTTCCCCCTTCCCATATATTCTTCTGCTTTTTTTTCTTAAATTTGGAAATGTGGATGATTCTAATTAAACACTGACCCCATAAAAGAGTAATAAAGGTATGATGTAGTTTTTAAAAATATGTGAAATTAAAATAGTACTATCTCATACCATATAAAACAATCAATTCCAAATTAATTATAATCATCAATTCAAAAGACAAAAAAATGAAGATTCTAAAAGATACAGAATACAAGACCTTACAGTAAGAAAAATCTACTTAAACCATACAAAAAAGTACCATTAATTAAAGATTGATAAACTTGACTGCATTAAAATTAAGAATTTTAAATTAAGAAATATTTGCCAGGAGACATCCTAAGAAAGTAAAAAGGCAAGACCACAAGAAGGCAACAAATGAGTTTGTAATTCATATAACTGACAGGGCTCATCTGTGGAATATATAATGAATTGTTACAAATCCATAAGCAAAAGTCAGGCAACATAATTTTGTGAAAAAGAGAGGGGACTTGAATAGGCATTTTAAAAACAGGATATCCACATAGTTGCTAAGCATACTGAAAGCATACTTAACTTCACTAATAATGGGGAAATTTCTAATTAAAAACACAACGAGATACTACACGCACTAACACAACATGCTGACTAGGATGTAAAGCAACAGGGAATCTCATACACAAATAGTTGGGTATCATTTAATAAAGAGGAAGATCATTATGAATAGCATTCCACTCCTACTCCTAGGTAAATACCCCCAAAATTATATGCATATGTGGAGTGAGAGTCTTCTGTAAAAACACTTGTACCATTATTTTAAATACACAGAAACTAAAATATGCATGAAAAGTATAATTAACATTCATTGTAGTACCTAACGGCCATGAAAATGAACTAACTATAGCTACCCACAGGAATATAGATGAATCTCATAAACATAACATGGAAGGAAATAAGCCAGGCACAAAAGAAACTTGAAACATAGACAAAATTAACTTTTGGTGTGAGGAGTCAGTATAATGGTTACCACTGGGGATAGGGTGGAGACAGAGGTAATGATTGATGGGGACCGAGGAGATCTTCCGGGTTATGTCTTTTTCTCCTTTCATTTTTTTAAAGATTTATTTATTTATTTTAGAGAGAGAGAGAGAGCGAGCTAGTGCCTGGGGTTGGGAGGAACGGGGAGAAGGGGAGGGAGCTGGACAAGCAGACACCACACTGGGCAGCAGAGCCCAAAGCTGGCCCATTGCAGGACACTGAGATCATGACCTGAGCCAAACCAAAAGTCCCACACTGAACTGACTGAGTCCCCCAGGTGCCCCTTTTTCTAGGTTTTTCGTTTGTTCATTTACATAAGTGATGGTTACCAAGGTATGTTCATTTTATGATAATTTATTGATCTATACATTAATGAAGTGTTTTTCTGAATGTGTACATTTTATTGCACAAGTAAACATTTTACACACACACACACACACACACAGATACCTGGCCGCAATAATTCAAAGAACAGTCCAGAACTTTTTGCCCTTATCAGTGACTTCTAACAAATATTTAAAGAATATATAATTCCAATATTACATAAATTCTTCTGGAAATTAGACAAAAAGTATATTCTACATCTTATTTTTATGCCTAGAATACCCTTATATAAAACTAGAAAAAGAAATGTGAAAATAAAATTTAGGTTGTTCTCATTCGTAAATATAGATGTAAAAATTCAAGGCAAAACTTCTACAAACCAAAACCAGGAATGAATAATGTGCAAAATATATTATGACCAAGTTAGGTCTATCCAAGGTATATAATGCTGGTTTATGTGGGAAAATCAAAATTTCCACAAACATGATACTTAATGCTAAATCTAAGACAATAACCAAAAGACAAAGATAGACAAAAATACCCTTCTTATTCAATATGTCAGTATTGACAACTGTTGACATTTATAGATGACATATATTTTTTAATACAGAAAATAGAAATAATCTGTAAATTGATGGAATTAATGAGTTTAGCAAGGTCATTCTCTACAAAATCAGTATACCGAAAACTTTTGGTCTTAGCTATTAGCCATTAAAAATATTTTTATAAGGTACAACTTATGATAGCATCAAAAATATTAGGAATAAATCTAAGAGAAGATATGCAGTAATTCTATGGAGCAAATGATAAAACTTTACTGAGAGAAATTAAAGATCTACATAAATAAAGAGCCATATTATGTTCATGAATTGGAAGACTCATAAATAAGTCAACTCTTCACAAGCTGATTTATAGATTCAGTGTATTACCAACCAAAATCATAACAGAATTTTCAACTCTTCAGCTGATTCTAAAATAGAAATGGAAATGTAAAAGGCCATGAATAAACACTCTTATATGAAAATAAAACACAGGAAGCTTGCCCAACCAATATTAAAACTTACCATAAAATATATTAATATTTAGACATTGTGATATTAGCACAAGGAATAACACAAAGATGAACAGGAAAAGATTAAAGATCCTGTAAACAGACTACTAGATACACAGACCCTTTATTTAGCTGTCCTGCATAATAATAGGAAAGGAATATTTTCTCAAAGTATATTGCTGGGATAATTTTTAATACTTAAACTAATACTTTGGACATTTTTCATTTCCTAATGAAAATAGTCCATATAGAATCTTCTTAGAAAATTCCTATATTTCAATATGCTCAATTTCCTAAAACAGCTCTTTCATTGTGCTGTTAAACTTAGGTAAATACCTCAATCTATAATGCTGTCAACAAAGTCATTATTTTCAAAGGATAGAAAGTTTGGAAAAACATGATGATACTATCTGGTATATATTACTGCTATAAAATATTTATTGTTAAAAAGGTACTCTATAGGTGCAGCCTTAAAATTGTTCAATAACTATAAAACAATTTCAAAAATTATTTTATTTTTTTTACACACTACTTAGATTAGTATCAAGAAAGAGTTGCATTTAAAAACTATATCCTTTTTTCTAATACTTAAAGGCCATTATATGGCAATCTGAAATAATGCTTCACAGTTACTAAAAAAACCCCATTTTAATACATTTTAATGAAAATTTTTAATGAAATTCCTTTAAATTATTAATGGTATTATTAATTTTCATTAAGGATAAAATATACTAAGCATGAAAGTGAAAGTGTGCATGTAGGTATTAGAAACGTATTTTCATTATATTAATATTAAATTGCACATTTGCTGACTCAGAAACTAGCAGTTTCAAATGAAATATATATGTAAAATTTTAAAATACAAAATATATATTTATATACTGTGTATAAATAAACATTACATATATACAAATTTTTATCTCAGCATAATCAGTCTTTTTCTCTAAAATAAGTTATCATATCCAATATTAAAAATTTAGTAAACCTTGCAAACTTACCATGGAAGCAAATTTCTCTCTCATTTTGTATGAACTAAAACAGAATAAGGACCTTTACTTTCTCGTATACCCATCTATATTTTTTTAATTCTTTAGATAAATTTTGCTTTTATATTTCTAAATAAAAAATATATTGATTTATAAATAATGCAAAATAGCTTGATTATACATATATTTTAGTATTTAATTATTAATTAAAATCTATTGCTATAACTATATAACATGATAATAAATAATTCTACTGAAAAATATTGGAAATTTGTAAGTCAGATATTATTTGGATTATAACAAAAAATTGCTAAGGAGTTGTTGATATTAGAAGTGGTCACTGCAAATATAATGCCCTACTTTTAGGAAAGAAATACTGTTAGAGCTCTCTTCACATTACAGAATTAGCACAGAAATCTGCTTCCAATTAAAAGAACTGTGGGAGAACCCAGCTGTATTTGGAACTTGGCAAATGTATTAAACTGTGTTCCAAATGCTTTGGTTTCGGTAAAGCCTACAAAGTATTTTCTCATGTCTTTTCCTCCTTAACTTTAAAACACATGTAGAGAGCATGGATCTGCAACCTCTCCCCCTCCAGTTTTAATGATTAGAAAAAAGTTTTAATATTCAACGCCCTTAATATTTTTATCTCTCGAATACACAAATGGTGAAAAAAGTATATTCATGAGGTCACCTGTATAAACTACAGGATTTATATCCTGGTTGCTAGAGTGTTTAAAAAATGATTCACTTTTGATTGGAACCAAGAAACTAGGTTTTGCCAAAGGCTGATGGCACTCAGGCTTGGAATGGTTTGGATTTAGTTGGAAATATAAAAGCCAAGCAAGCAAGGGGGTTGTTTCAGGATAGTTTTAAAGTTCCCACAACTGCTTCTCATGACCTGTGCACCAAAATTTCAAAAACTAGGGTTCTAAAGCAACTTTGTTATGGGGAGAAAATTTTCTAGGGACATTAAATTTATAAAATACAAACATTGCAAGGAGTTGTGAATTAGGGATGAATAGAATGAATGTGGTATGGAAAACCACTGACATTAATCTCGGGTATATTAAAAAAATGATAGCATGATAGCTAACTTCAGAGGTTATGTAGTCTATTTCACCCTTAAAATAGATCAGTATGTTTCTCTTTCATTAGCTCACTCAGTAACAGTTCTTCCATGTTCAATCCTTAATTTCAGAAAGTTCTAGAAAAACGACATGAAAAGAAAATTACAAATGGACATCAGAGTACAAATGGTCATACTTCCTAGATTTAAAAGACCATCAATAAGAGGAAGAGATGTATTTTCTTCCTTGAGATAGAGGCGTAAAATAATACAATCAGCACCAACTTACTGTGTGCCGGGCACTATTCAAAACCATTTGCATACATTAATGTATTGAATCCTTTCAACAACTCTATGAGATTAGAGTTAACATCAACATTGTACACATAGGGAGAGTGAGATATAGAGAAATTTAATAAAAATTAAATAAGTTATATAGCTATCGCATTGCATATCTAGGATTCAAAGCCGAGAAGGAATCCTTGACAAACAGTGCATTTAACAGTGTGGTGGCACTCCATGACATCAGGGAGCATGACAAAATAGACATAGTCTAAACGCTAAGATTTTCACTTATTAAACACTGGGAACTTGAAGATATAATCTATCATAACTTTGGTTTTCTCACATGTATAATACCAACTATGGCATAGAACTATTCAAATTCTAAAAAGGATGTAAGTTCCTGGCACATTTTAAATACACAGTACATGGCGATTCTCACTGACACAAATTTTTCACCAGCTTATGACTCACGGTTCAGTTTTAAAGGAATGCTGGATTCCTGGTTAAACCTGGAGTAGTGAACATGTTTATCAGCTCTGTCTTTAAAAATTCCATTACAATGTCTATGAAAGAGTTGTTTAAAAGAGAGGAGGGTTGGGTTACCCAGGAGAACAAAAGACTGGAGAGGAGAAAGTAGCAGATTTCAATAAAAGGAGGAATCTGTTTTAAAAGAAGGTGGGCAAGTAGTAAAAGAAAACATATAGGAGAAACCTGAAATCTAAATATCTGAAAGCATAAGAAAGCCAAAGAAAGCAAGTCAGCATGCACTGTATACCAAGAAGAGCCCCCAAAATATACCACAAACCTGAAGACAGAGAGAGAGTGAAATCAAAAATGGAAGAACTCGGTTGAATGTCTGTATGAGAAGTTGGATTCCTAGATGCCCCTTCTACTTCTACACAATCGAGTGATGAACTCCCACCAAATTTCTCCAAAAAGATGGAGAGTTGTTCCATAGGAAGGCTAAGCTAAAACACTTAGACTCAGAGAACCACACACAGTAGAAAGTCTGGTTGCCAGTGGAAAGCAGATTAAATAAAATTTTACATGCTGTACAGTGAGTCACAGCCCTCTACCCTACCATGATCAAACTCAGTCCTTACTGGGCTTTGACAAAAGAGGCAGCCTTGGTTATACCCTCAAGAAAACAAAACAAAGCAAAAAGAAAAAAGAAAAAACAACCCAAAATCTAGCGATTTATTTATTTAAACACAGCTAACTCTCAACAAAATTGATAAATCCTTGCCCAATTCTAAATTAAAGCTCTTAGCTTAACCAATATCACCAGCTGAAAAGTTGGTAACTCTTTTTATGCCATGGTAACCATTTGGTAAAAGTTAGAAGGAAACTGTGATTCGTGATTCTATAACTTTAGGGTAGTATTGACAGAACTTTCAAATAGATACCAAAAAATAGTGGGAAATTTTTACCTCTGTGCTGTTCAAAGCAGGAGCAATTAGTCATGTGTG
Source organism: Ailurus styani (assembly GCA_002007465.1). Taxonomy (NCBI): domain Eukaryota; kingdom Metazoa; phylum Chordata; class Mammalia; order Carnivora; family Ailuridae; genus Ailurus; species Ailurus styani. The sequence goes on from LNAC01000003.1 coordinate 7,708,897, forward strand.
ACTTCTCAGCACTTGAACAACTGGGGTATTGAATATTACATTTTTATAAAAAATTTTCATTAATTTACAGTTAAACAACTTAGTGGCCACCTCATTGGAGAATACAGCGCTAGAGAAAGTTATTAAAAAAGTCAAAATGGTGGGACACCTGGGTGGCCCAGTTGGTTAAGCATCTGCCTTCAGCTGAAGTCATGATACCAGGGTCCTGGGATTGAGTTCTGGGCTGAGCTCCCTGTTCAGTGGGGAGCCTGCTTCTCCCTCTCCCTCTGCCTGCCACTCCCCCTGCTTGTGTGCTTTCTCTCTGCCAAATAAATAAATAAAATCTTTAAAAAAAAGTCAAAATTGTGGCTATCCCTTGTTACTTTATAAAAGGCCTCAGAGAAATAAACTTAGCAAGAGTTACTCCACTTGAAAGAAGAGGATGAAGAGAATAGAGCTTTTCTAAAAATGTGTCTCATTCAGTCTGTTAACTTCAATTTATATTGATGGAAGATAATTCAACTTGGGTCTGGCTTACTTTGGAAAAGCTAACCAACTTTTACATCACAAAAAACAGGAGAAAAGAAGGGGCCCCTCAAGCCTCTATAGGTCATGTCCCCATGTGCCCATGTGGGCAAGAAATATCAATTTTAAAGATTGTTCTTTCTCCCTTATTAAGGTTGTTTCAGATAACTTCAGACTAGCTTTCATTAAGTTGATTTCTCATGTTTATTGGATTTCATTTTTACATTCCTTTTTTCTTTCTCCAAGAGTTTATTTGGGTGTTGACTTGTCTTCCAGTTTACTATTCTTTCATTTTTTCCAATCTATTGTTAAAACCATTTATTGATATTTAAATGTCAGATATTGATATTTTAATATTATTTTTCCACTCTAAAATATCCATTTGAATATTTTCGTAAATAGCAATTCTGTATTGAAATTCTACATCCTTGTATTTTATTTCTACTTTTCCTCAGTTGTCATTAACATTTTAATTATAATTAAAGTTACTGCCAGTATGTAAATTATCTGTGCATCTACTTGGATTATCTATTCTTTCTCTTTATATTTTCCTGCCCCTTTACATGTTTAGTAATTTTTATATGTTGAAAATTGTAAAGAAGGAGCCACAGAGGTTCCAAATAATGTTATCCTCCATCAGAAAGGATTGGCCCTTTTCTTTGTCAGACACATTTAATGAGGAACTGGTGACCTCAACCAGTTAGGGATTGAAATTTTTTTCAGGGCTTTTGGTAAGATTCAGTTTACCTGTTGGTCAACCCCTGCTCCTAAGGCATGGCTTCCCCAGGTTTTTGATAGAAAGTGTGGCAAATATCCTTTCTTATCCTTGAAAGATTTGGGAGATCAAGCTCTATTATTACAGGTTTCAAGGTCAGTTCTTCAGCCACTTGACCTTCAAATCCTGACACTTCTTTTCAGGGGGAGATTAACTGTGTGTTTGAGTAAATAACCCTCTTTCTTTGGTAATTTTTTTTTCTTAATCTCCACAAGTCTGCAGGAAATTTCACTCTGTCTTTTTTGACTTAGTTCTTCAACCTCTTGAGTAGTCCCAGAACTCAGCCATGAGTAAGAGTTCTCTCAAGTTTACAGTTTATCAGTCTAGCTTTCCAAGATAACTAAAAGCTTTGTTGATTTCTTTTTTTCCTAGTAGTAGCCCTCTGCTAGAACTGAGCTGATTCTCTGCCCTTATTCAGAATTGGCCAGTGCCTTAGGGAGTTAAAAGCACCTGGTGATTTTCAGATCATTTCAGAAAGACTCTACCTCTCTGATATCTAGTACTTATTGTTCTATTTACCTTTACAAATATTATTTTTATAATTTATCTTCCTTTTTCTGATAGTGTAGTGTCAGCTGTTGGTTGGGGCCCATACAGGAACAGTGAATGAACAGGAGATTTCAGGCTTAAAATCTACAGTGAGATGAAATTTCTGCTTGTTCTTACTTGCACATGGATTTGACTGAGACTATTACATTTTTATGTAAATTATCTTTTCAAAGAAACCACAGGGAGATTTTAAAAAGGCTGTGACTTTTCAACTGTCAAAGCAACCTCAAGGTCTCCAAATCTATGCTAATAGGAAATGGACTGTGAAATCTGTATTTTTCCAAAGGAGATCAGACATTCCAACTCTCACTTAAGATATGGCCATGAGGAATGAAGGATAAAAACAAAGATCTAGGAACCACGAAGGACTATAGAAAAATATAGTTACCCCAGAAAGCAAAATAGTGATGATCAATTTAGAAAGATCTAGCAATTCTTACATAGCAGAATTTGATAACTCTAATGAACTAGGGATATTACATAGTTATGGATTTTCTGAAAAAATGAGTTTTATTGTACTATTCTGTCCCACTGTATAAAAGTTTGTATGTAGAGTCAGGAAAGAGGTAATTGATAACTCTTCCCTTAGTTTATGAACTTCTGGATCACAGTTTGCTTTATCTCACCCAATGAAAAGAATTAAAACCTGTTTGAGCTTGATTGAGTAATTAAAAAAAGACTTTGTATCATCTCATGTGGGATAGAAAAAGTATATTTTAAATATACCCAAAAAACAAACAAACAAACAAACAAAAAACATGGCTCATGGGTATATGGATGATTAGGCTATGAGGGAATGGTATTTGTCAACCAATATCCATTCTCTCATACTGCTCTTTTAATAACAGAACCCCTAAATATTTAACTGAATGTACACCTGCTAGGAGAAATCATGTAAATAAGAAATAGCCTCCTGGATGTGAACAGAAATGGTGCAAAATGTGAGCAGAAACATACACATCCTTGAAAGGAAGCCACTTGTCTTCAACTTCTTCCTCTTTTTCTTTGTGCCTGTGTAGAAATAAGCCAGTTTTGTATACGCAGACAAGAGAAACGTTCAAGGGAATGGTAAAGTAGAAACATAAAAGAAACTTGGGACTCTGAATGACCTCAATGGGCAGAGTGTCTCTCTCTATCCCCTTTCTGCAGCCCCGTCCTCTGCCCCTGAACCCCACAACCACAACAGACTGTCATCTTGGACTTTTTTTTTTTTTTTAAAGATTTTATTTATTTATTTGACACAGAGAGAGAGACCACAAGTAGACAGAGAGGCAGGCAGAGAGACAGGGAGAGGAGGAAGCAGGCTCCCTGCTGAGCAGAGAACCCGATGCGGGCCTCGATCCCAGGACGCTGAGATCATGACCTGAGCCGAAAGCAGAGGCCTCAACCCACTGAGCCACCCAGGCGCCCTCATCTTGGACTTTTACTGGAGAGAGGCATAAAGGTTATGTCTTGTTTAAGCCATTGCCCATTTGGTCTCTGTTAAAGCACTGAAACCAGTATTCTACCTAATATATAAGCTTTGTAAAATTATGTGCTTTTAAAAAATATGTGAAATTATGGCTTATTTTGATAAAAGCTAAAATTATGTTTTATAAGAAAAAAGAAATGCTAACCTGAAAAAATTTTGAATGCATCAAATATTTCTAAATTATATATAATTACCTTAGTGTTATTTTGTTAAAGCTAGATCATATTTATGTTCTGTTCATAGAGACATAATTCATAAAGGATTTTCACATATGCTTATTTTCACGTGCTTAGTATCACTTATTAAGAATTGTGATATTCGTGGCCATAGTCAAGATTAATAATCTTGAGAGTATTCCCTATTGTGGAATATCCAAGCTTCAACTACCTTCAAAGGTAATATGATGTCAGTGAAGTGAATGTCTTAGAAGTCTAAGGTAACAATCAAGTTCTAATTCCACCAACCCCATTCTCTTCAAAAGTGTGCCCAAAGGCAAATCAAAGATTCTCTTTGAGCCTCAGTGTCTTCATCTATATTTTGAAGATAATATTTGTCTTTTTCACAAGATAATGTCAGTCAGGTTCAGAGGAAATAAGATATATGAAAGTAATTTGCAAGCGTTGTACATCAAACATTATAAGCCTTAGAAAATAAGTGAGTAGTAACTCAATAGATGATGAGTCTAACCTTCAGAACAAGTTACTTGTGGAGTAGGATGAGGGATCATCTGCAGCAGCAGAGCAAGAACAAGCAGTCAATGAAGCTAGCTCTAAGGGTAAAAATTAGGTAATGTCGAAATTCAGATAAAAATCTAAAGTTTTTTAAATGTGTTTATTACAAATAATATTAAGCTATGTGCCATTAAACAGCCCTTGTTTCATAAAATAACATGAATAAGACATTTTAATCAATTTCATTGAATACCAAATATATTGCAGGATTTGGAACTGATTGGGAAAACACCATCACTCCCCTGAAAATTTTTGATCTAAGACTTACAGGAAGGTCCTTTCCCAGCAGTTCCTTCCATCTCTGAATAGGTCATGGACACTTTCTTGAACTGCTTCTCATCTCACAAACAGTCGGTCTGGATGCCGACTCAAGTCTTGAATCTTCCAGGACAGGAATGACCACTCCTGCTTCCCCTCTGCTCTTCTCTCCCATCTCACAGCTTATAAAAGCTGGTACTTCTACTGTGATAAGTTCCTTTTAAATGGATAAACATTCTTAATATAACACCATAGAAACAATATTAATAAAAAATCAGAAATTATTTCTCTTTTTACATATTTTAAACCCTTCGAACTAAGTTTTCCCCACCAAATTTTAAAAAATTGAACCCTGAACATTCAAATTCTTCATTATCACAAACAACACTATCATATTTCCTGTCATCATGTTTTTACTGATTTCACTAGATATATTTCAGTGATAGAGGATTGTCTCCTTTCCCTCATACCATGAGTTTGTTTTTGTTTGTTTGTTTTTAAAAACAGTACAACACTTGAGTAGTAAGAAAGAACAAAATAGGGGAACATTTACCCATGAATGCAAACTTGTATCTTTCTCTTTTAAGCAATACCCAATTCTCCAGCAATTTGCCTTAGCTCTGCCTTCTAAATCAACCCCCAATCCAACCATGTCCTATAAAGTCCTAGCTACCACCACAGAACACATGCTTGTGCCAAGCTACCTAACACAATTTCCTGCTATACATTGTATTAGTCAGTTACTATGACAAAATATGACAGACTGGATGGCTTAAATGACAGATTGATTTTCTCACCATTCTGATGGCTAGAAATCTAAGATCAAAATGCTGGCAGGATGGGTTTTTCTGAGACCTCCCCCTTCAGTTTGCAGATGGCCAGCCTCTTGTTGCCCCTTCACACATGGTCATTCCTCTGGGCACATATCTCTCTGCTGTCTTTTCTGTGCATCCTGATCTCCTGTTCTTAGGACACCAGTCAGATTGGATTAGGGCACATTCTAATGGCCTCAATTTAATTTAATTATCTCTTTTAAGGTCCTTTCTTTAAATATATTCACATTCTGACGTTTGGGGGTTAAACCCTCAACATATGCATTCAGTCCGTAACATGCATGCACACACACACACACACACAATACACATACACAGATATGTACATGTATCTTATATGTAGTAATAAAATAACAGTAAAAGAGAAAAATAAAATAAATAAAATATACACACACAGAGATGATTTTCATTATTGACAATAGTTATGTACTGAAAAGATGCTGTAAACACTGAATTAGCATATACAAAACCATTGCTTCTAGGGAAAATGCAGCATCACATTTCTGTATTCTTCTGGTCACATTTTAGTCAATCCATCAGTACATACCCTTGTTTCATGTGTATTTCTATATAAAGACACTTTATTTAACATATATTTCTTACAAGGGTGCCTGGGTTGCTCAGTCAGTTAAGTGTCTGCCTTCAGCTCAGGTCGTGATCCTGAGGTCCTGGGATCCAGCCCCTCATCAGTGTCCCTGCTCAGTGGGGAGCCTGCTTCTCCCTCTCCCTGTCCCCCCACCCCTGCTTGTGCACATGTGCTCTATTTCTCTCTCTCTCAAATAAATAAAATCTCTAAAAAACACATGCATTTCTTACAAATAATTAATTACATGGATGGTCCTTGAATGACTTAAAGCCAGAGGTTTTGGAGGATTTTTGCATAATATAGGTTTGTTTGCCAATGTCATTTTAAAATAAACCAGTCTCAGCAGCACTGAGAACCTATTCTTCCATGTAATCCTTTTCCTGTATAACATGTAGCAGGTATTTTTAAAAATTCCTAAGCCTCCTGATCTGCAGAACTTGCTTTGCCTGGGAGTTTAAGACTTTTTATACCACATTTCCTTTTGAAATGTGTGAACCAGCTAGCACTAGCTGAGAAGGGTTTAACTTTTTCCTGACCCTGGGCAACATGACTGTAAATTTCTGTGGCCTTTTGTCTCACAACAATCCTGTCTACCATGCTTATTTTATTGCTGTCATCTCATTAATCCACAAATTGACCTCTCGTCTTTTCCATAGCTTCATTATGCCCTATAGATGTTACGTTAGCACTTTCTAGAGTTGTCTCACATATGGATTGACAAACATCCTTCTCCTTTTTCTGGATGCTTCACAGTGTTGATTCCTTAACATTTAACTCACAACCAAGAGCAATATAACTCATATCTGAATGGAGCTGATCTAGATAAGGCATATCACAGCCTTCTTGAACTTATTAACACCAGACAGCACTTTAGCACTACACATGGGACCAATTTTAGACAAAAAAAAATCACTAACAAAAAGCACAAAAATGCAATCAAGATGGCACCAAGTAGACCACAGGAAGGACACTTGTTTACTGTATGACAGCTGAAACAGGAGAACAGAGAGAGCGTTCTCTTGTTTGATCTCAGATGGGAACACACACAGCATACCTCTCAAATTGTCTGCCATTCTGAACATGAAAATGTCTATGGATGACTGGGGCTTACAAATAAATTTTACCAATTGGCAAATTCACAAATAGGAAACCTGCAAATAATGAGGAAACACACACACACACACACACGCACACACAAACACATAACTAATTTTACCCTCACCTCTGTTGCTATAGTCTCTATTGAATACAACAGCCAGAATAATTCTAAAATATAAGTTAGATAATTTCACTTCTCAAAACCCCCCAGAATAAAAGCCAATGTGTTGACAATGGGGTCCCCCACAACCAGACCCTGCTTATTGCTTTGAGCCCATGTCCAGCAGCTTTTTCCTGTCACCATGCTTGCCTCCCTGCTGTTACTTAAACTTGCCAACTGCCCTTTGGTGTCATATCCTGTCTTTGTTACTCCCTGTGCCTACAAAGCCTTCCTTCTAAGTGTTTGTGTGACTCTCTCTCTCATCTCATCTTTTTATTCAGGTCTTTCCAAACCATCCTGTTTGAAACAGCCCTTCATCCCCATTCCCTTTTCCTCTTTTCTGCTTTCTTTATTCTCCAAAGCACTTATCAGCATCTGAATGGTTATAGGTTTTACTTTTACCTGTGGAGATCACTGTTCTTACTCCCCTTTCCCCTATGAGAGCAAAGAATTTTCCTTCTATTTACATCCACTGCCTAGAACAGTGCCTGGTATATTTGGATGCTTAATAATTTTTTTTTAATTTGTCAGAGAGAGAGAAAGAGAGAGAGCACAAGCAGGCAGAGTGGCAGGCAGAGGCAGAAGGAGAAGTAGGCTTCTTGCTAAGCAAGGAGCCCGATGTGGGACTTGATCCCAGGACCTCAGGATCATGACCTGAACCAAAGGCAGCTGCTTAACCACTAAGCCACCCAGGTGTCCCTTAAATATCTGTTAATAAATGATTGAGGGAATGAGATGTATTTAGTTAAGTTTATTTAAAATTATAGACAAAAGAAGAAATACAAAGCTGTAGAAAATAGGCAAATTGTATAATTTGTCTAAATCTACTTTATATACTAAGTTTTGTTTAGATTAAAATTAAAAACCCTTCTGGTTAAGATAGAAAATAAAAAATCAGAAAAACTTGGCCATAACATAACTGAATTGTTGGGAAGGTTTTGCTTTGACTTTCAAATCAAAGTTTCAATGAATGAGTTAAGCTTTTAGTTGAGCTAGTCTTCACTTTTCCCTCTTTACTGTTGTTTTAGGAGGATAAAACCTTCTGAAGGCCTTTTTTTGTTATAACCAGTAAACGGAACAAGGAGACTACCAGTTTATATTTCTAACTAATAAACATAGTTCCTGTAAGTTACTCATCAAAACATTAGTGCAGGATGAGTTAATTCTCTAGACTTTTGGAAAAAATTTTTCAAAGGTAGTATCTAGAAGGAGATATCTGTTGTGCTTTATTGTGACACTGTACTTGCCAAAACCATTTTGCTGAACAATCTGATTGTAGCTTCCCTTCAATTAAATTGATAAATGTATTTCAGCCAAGCACTTTTCAACCTGATTCCTGTTTTCTTTATTTTGGGCTCTGGAAGAATCAAGAAAATCTATTTGTTTGAGTTCTATTTAAAAACAAACGAAATGAGGTACTGTTCTATAAGCTTAGAATAAAAAGAATACAAAGTGTTTCATGCAGGAATAGACCATCATCTAAAGGGATTCTTAATTATGTTTGTAGGAGTATTAAATATATTTGTAGGAACTTGATCCAAACCCCAGTATGTATATCTGACATTGTGTGACCAAGCATTTTAGACTGACATATTGAGTTTCTACTACATTTTTTCCAGTACTAATGAATTTTTATTTTATTTTGTTAGGAGAAAGGTCTATATCAAAAAGGAGATGTATTTTCATTCTATCGTTAATTGTTTATGTATTAATTTCTCAAGAAAATTAAAAATAGGCACCTGGGGGCGCCTGGGTGACTCAGTGGGTTAAAGCCTCTGCCTTCGGCTCAGGTCATGATCTCAGGTCCTGGGATCGAGGCCCGCATCGGGCTCTCTGCTCAGTGGAGAGCCTGCTTCCCCCTCTCTCTCTCTGCCTGCCTCTCTGCCTACTTGTGATCTCTCTCTGTCAAATAAATAAAATAAAATCTTAAAAAAAAAATGGGCACCTGGGTGGCTCAGTGGGTTAGGCGGCTACCTTCAGCTCTGGTCAAGATCTCAGGATCCTGGGATCGAGCCCTGCATCAGGCTCCCTGCTCAGCAAGGAGCCTTCTTCCCCCTCTGCCTCTGCCCCTCATGCACATGCTTTCTCTCTCTCTCTCTCTCTCAAATAAATAAAAATATCTTTAAAAAAAAATAAAAAATAATAAAACAAAATACATAAGGCTCTGAAATTAGGTATCTTATAATTCTTTTTCAGCTGATAATTAACTAGTATATGACGAGAAAGTAAGTAAAACTTTAGAAAGAAAAAAGAACATGTATTTCAAACCTTTTCCTCATACTATAACACTGAAAATCTCAAAGATTTAAAAAGTATGAAATAAAAAATTTACAATTCTACCCTTTACCTTTGTCTCAGAAGTCACTGAGCTGTGAAATGAGGAAGACACAAAATCAAGATGAAGAAGCAGATCTGTTAACCTTGCTGTTTCCCTACACTGAGAATTTAATGAAAACAATTGGACCTGTGACAGCACAGGGCACTGACCACATTGTGGAATGGGGATGATTAAAGTAGATGGAAGGAAAGGATGGCCCAAATTTCTACCTGTGACCTAATTTTGATCACATTTTAGCTGGTGGAATAAAAGAAACATGAATTTTAGGATAAAATTATTATATCATCTTAGATTTTATGTTATTTAGAAGGGAAATTCATTTATTCATTTCTTAACGATTATTCCCCAATATGTCATAGTATGAAAAAATTGAAGGCAATTTTAATTCTGACTACATGGCAAGCATTGTGCTCATGTCTCTGAAGTAGGAAACTATTACTAAGCCCATTTGTTGGAATGGACATTCAGTCTGAGAAAAGTCCAGTGACTTACGCAGAGGAATAGAAACACAATTTCAACACAGCTCTGTCTGCCTTTAGAGACGAGGTCTACCCTTTGAGCATCCTGACCCACTGCCTCCATATATCAGCATTAGGCTCGATATCAAACACAGAAGGATGGTCACATTTAAATCCTGACTTCAAAAATTTACAATTGGACAGGGAAATACTGCAGTCATTGTGATCTAAATTTCAGGAAGATATTTAACCATTAGAGTCTTGTAGACAAGATTGGGCAGTGTCAGCTTAATAAAAATACAATTAGGAATTCAGAGCAAAGATGAGAACTTGAACTCATAAAATACTTAATATACACCAGGCATTTCACTAACTTAGCTTATGTAATTCTAATAATAGCTTCGCAAGCTTCTCCCTTAAAGATCAAACAAAAAACAAAAAGCTAGAGATAATGCACTCAGGTAAACCATAGCAGTTCATTAATTCTGGGGGCGCCTTTCGTTTTACACCAACAAACATGTAAATGGTTGGATGACCATTCCTATGAGTGTGGGGCCAATGGGCAGTCAATGAGATGTTTCTAGTAGCATACTGCCAGACTTCATCTTCTATCTTGATGCACTTAAGGATTCATTAGTTCCATTAAAAAGGAATGGAGGAGAGCACGAAAAGGAGATGAGGGAGACATAAAAATCACATATTTGGTGACTGAGTCAAGGATTAGATTCAACAGACAGAACAATGATCCAAATCTAAGAAAGTTAAATTTAACAGGAATAATTGTAAAATTCAGCTATTACAATTTGAAAAACAAAACTCCAAGGGTACAGAAAGGCATTGTAGAGTGAGCATGAATGAGAGAGTTTTTACTGCACTTGAAGTTCCATATTGGTCAACAACGCGATGTGTGACAAAAGGCAAAAATATCTAGTACAAACCGAAGCCAAACAAATAAAGAGAACAAAGAAGGCAAACACCCCACAATCACAGGCCCTCGTATATCACCAACGAGACATTTGTTCAGTTTAGGACATTTTTGCAAATTAAAATTATCCATGCTGTTATAGAGAAGATTTGTGCATCCTGAAGGCTGTTGGAATTTGGTTTCTGAGGTTCCTTACAATAACTCATAATTGTGTGAAAGCCTTATGTTAGGGAAAATTCTCTTCTTTTGTTCTTATTACACTCAGCAGAATGTAAAGTGTTACTTCCACAACTCTAACCTAATGGTCTATAAGTGATTCCCTCTTCAGTTTCAACAATTCTTCAATCACTCTGGATCTGGATGAGATATAAGAAAGGAAAAGCCTATCACATGATAATCTGTGCAGATCAATTTTGGGAGACTTATAGTGTGGCCTATATATCAGTTACTGTCTGAAGAGGATGAATGATGGAACATGACAAAGATGATAGCAAGGTGGGATTTTTCTTTAAGTGTTTTGTAGGCTCATTAGTTATAAGTAAAATATTAAAAAGAAATGTTTTCTCTTTAATCTTACATCATAAAACAATATTAAAAAATACAAACCTCTTTCAAGTCTTTGCTCAGATGTCACATGCCTTGATCGCCCTATTTAGTGTACAAATACCCTCTCCAATTCTTTTTTCTTAGCTCTTATCACCTCCTAACATGGTATAAAGTGTGCTTACTATTTTCCTGTTTATTGTTTATTGTCTGTCTCATTCCACTAGTATGTAAGTTCCATGAGGTGATGGCTTTTGTCTGTTTGTAACCAATGACTCTCAGGCACACATGAATGAAAACTTTTATAATATCACCTGACACATTCTGAGTGCTTACTATACAGTGAGCAGCATTCTAAGTCCTTTACTTATTGTATTTGTTATGTATTAGTTACCGAGAAAGGAATCTACACCTTACATTTTAAACCGCAAGTGATTTATAGCTGGGTGTTAAATGGCTTACAGAAAACAAAACAAAACAAAACAAAACAAAACAAAAAACCCACTTTCTATTGAACTTTCAGGAATAACTCCTAAAACCACAGTTTAGGACTAGGACATGGGAGAAACGATTGTTCCTTCTACAACAGGAAGCTGCCTAACACTTTGGGAAGTTTACAGGAGCTTCCACTAGCTTCCAGCTAGCCCCAAAACCACATCATCACAGACATAATGGGTTAGCCACCAAGATTAATAAACTGACAAAATCAGAATCATTACCAACAGGAAACCACATCTGCTGTTGCAGGATTCAAGACTGAATCTTATTTGCTATATCACCCACAGTATAACCAGGAACTTATTCTCTCTTTCTGAACTGTTAATATTCTTCATTTCTTCTCCATCCTACTCATCTGTTCTGTTATTCTTTGCTGCAGACTGACTTTTCTGTCCCCAATTCATCTATAGGAAACTATAGCTTTTGACAGCTCCTGAATTTTGCACATCCCAATCCAGGCACTTGGAAAAACTCAGCTGGCTCCCAATCCCAATTACAAAATTAAGGGAAAAATACTAATTGGGTACAGTGCTCACTGCTGATTAACACTCACCACTGTATTAACAGAGTCCATATGGTAAGCAGGATTATGTTTCATGAAAGTGCCAATATGAATGGAGAGGAATAGAAGGGGCAAATTCCAAGACAAGAAGGTACAGTGGTAAACATAACATGGGTGACTACTACAATGAAATCTGCCACATACTGCCCAACACCACTCACTGAAGTTACAGGCTGCAGAGATAAAGTTTAGTATGCCTTCAAATAGCAAAAGCTGAGCTTTCTAATCCTTTTTTTATTAAGATTATGAGTTGCCTTGCTGTTTCTCTAAACTTGACACAAGCTCATCGCCTGCCACTAAGCAGCCAAGACTTTTAAATGGTCTAAGGAGAGCACTAACAAACCCAGAGAGGGTAACAAACATAAGGAATGTGACTGAAAAAAATTCATCTCTATACCTTCCAGAGAAATAAAAATAAAAATTGTAATTGTGAAACAGAAGTGTAAAGGCTGGGCAAATATAGAAAAACATGAGATAAATTCTTTCAACCTATAGAGAGAACTTTTTTAAAAATAACATTTTCAAGAATTCCTTTAAAATTTTCATAATTATTTTAAAGTTTTATTGCAACTCAGTCAATTCCTAACAAATGACTGTTAGAAGGACAAGTCATCCATATCATTTATGAGTTCAAGGGGTAAGTAGCAAAATCCATGAACTGGAACTCCACTGCTATAGATTTTTGAGGCTTTTTGCTTCCCTGTTTTTTCTTTAATTATAAAGTTAACATCAAGAACACAAATAATACATGACTTTAGGAAACCAGTCTCCACACCAGACATATCTGAGTATCTCTGAAGATTGGAGTGATGAGCTTCTGCCTCCATTCAAGTCCTGGTCTCAAGCTGGACTGCAGAAGAGCCACCAAATAGTTAATGGTAAAACCATTATGTTTTAGTGCTGGAGGCTAATATAAATTATATCCAACCCTGAAAGCTAAAAGCCTCAATAGTCAGCTCAAATATCCTTGGAAAAAAAGAGTATGTATGCAATCGCATACCAATTACAAATACCAGATGGCTTTATCAACCATCGTGATGAATCTACCTTAAAGCCTAATCCATGGTGTCCTCAAATTTAATGTATCCTACCTGTCCAGCTCAGATTTCCATTTCTTCAGATTCCCAAACATCCTCCATTAACACGTAAAGCTTTTAGACACTCAGTTACTGCTTAATGGATTTTACAATGATGAATCTTGTCTAATAAATGAAAATATATCTTTGTCCAGAGGCAGAAAAAACGTGTTCTATTTTAAACAAAGCAATACATAAATATTTTTAAAATGTAGCTTATTTCCCTATATCTTAGAGTATACATTAAAATGTCTAATATGTGAACCTCTGCACCTGAAATAGGTATTATTACAGATTTTAAAGGAAAATTGTCACAAGCTTGAATACTTGTAGTCAACAAGAAAAATAACAATACCCATAAATAGGAAAGAGAAATCTTTTCTGAGCTTTATTTTTCCTATAGAGAACTATTTAATTGCAAGCTACAGAGAAACTTTTCTCTAACTATAGACACTGCTTTGACTTACAGCTCCTATTTAAAATATAATATTAAAAACTGGAGAAAGGTTTGTTTTTATGTTAAATGTAACTTCAAATGAAGTTCTTTAAAAGTGTAAACAAAAGGATAAAAGTAACTAATTGATTTTGGAACACACATTCCAAGGACAATTAACAATGAGCTTGCTAAGATACATTTTGACAAAAACCTTCACCTAATCAAAATCCAAAGTTATTAACAATTATTCTGGATTCATAAAAATACCAGAGAAAGAAATTCAATTGTATGGTTTTCCTTGATAAATTCTATTTAGTAATTATTATGCCTAAATATCAGAACTTATAAAGCAAATCAACATTATTGAGTAGCATTTTAGAGATACAATTTCTTGATAAATTTCAAAAATTAACATATATTCACTCAACAAATTCACCCTGAGTACCTATTCTGTACTGGGCATTATTCTAGATACTGGAAATAAAGCAATACACAAATAGAACAGGCATTTCCTGGTTCTGCATAGTGAGTAGAAATAGATATTAAATATTCACACACACACACACCACACATATGTATGCATGTGTAGAAAGGTAAGAATATTTTGTGAAACTGTTTTTAGGGACATATGTGTGTGTATTTATGTGTCTGCACATGTACTGAATGATGAAGCAAAATGCATTTCTTACTGTGATCAAAAAAAAAGCAAAAACGACATACAATCTAGTAAATAAATGTGGTTGGATATGTTTGTAGGAAGAAAACCATGAAGATTAGACATATTAGGAATTCAGGCAGACACCAAATGTTTTTAAGCAGGAAACAATATTATGATCATATTTCTATTTCTAGAACATCCTCTACATGTTATGTGGAAAATGGATTATAGAGGAACAAGAGCCATAGTAGAAACACCAGCAAAGACATTATCACTCAGGCTGAAATGTCAGAATTTAGTAGAGACAGTAGAGGTGGAGGGAGATGGACAAATTCCATATACATTGGGGAAGTTGAGATGAAAGGACTTTATTAAGAGATGCACACACACTGAAATAGACACACATACATATACACACACACTGAAGGAAATGAGGGAGGAAAGTGGAACGATAAAAAGAAAAATGGAAAATCCCAAGCATCATCATACTTCTAAACTTTGTTTAGTGTAGATCATAATCAAGATCATTCAAAATAAACACCCTCTGGCTATGGAGGTGTAATATTAACCATCAGCTATAGGATCCACACAGCAAGGGAATCCTTTAACTTTGTCAGAAATGACCTATTTTGGAGCACCTGGGTGGCTCAGTTGGTTAAGCATCTGACTCCTGATTTTGGCTCAGGTCATGATCTCATGGTCATGAGATCAAGTCACACATCAGGTCTACACTGGGCATGGTGTCTACTTATGATTCTCTCTCTCCCTCACCCTCAGTCCCTCCCCTCACCCCATTTGCACATGCATGCACGGTCTCCCCCTTTCTCTCTCTCAAAAATAAATAAATAAATAAATAAAACAAAAAAAAATCCCTATTTTGCATCACAACGCAATGGAAAACATGAATCTCTACATCCCATGTAAAGATAGTGGCAACCATAGCTCATAGCTCTCTCCATCACAGACAAACCCACACAGTGAAAAATGGTGCTACTAAGAGGGTTATAGAGGGATAATGACAACATGAAAAGCCAGTGCTATTTTCACAGTCCCTGGTGTCCTCCCCCAGACAATAGCATCAACATTTAAGAAAACACTACACAAAGCCCAAAGTTTACGCCTTTTCTACTGCCTTTAAACAAGATCTCAAAGAGAGGCAAGGACCCAGACTTCACTAACTAGAAGGAAAAGAGCACTAAAGGGATTGATCTTCCTGAGATCGGGCCTAAAAACTGTAAACTAATAATTCTTTCTCTCTGAGACTACACATTGATTTCGGAATTTGAAATCAGAGGGGTCATAACTGAAAAAATTCTGAGCATGCAGATCACTGCAATAATTCTAATGAAAAGTGATCTGCTCAGAGAAAAAATTTCAATCACGTTATATAACCAAATAATGTGTACCAGGTGTTGTAGACAATGTGGTTACTAAATTGCTTTGTTCATGAGTGGTAAAAAATAAAGGCGCTCTCACAGTTAAAGATTAGGACTGCTGGTTCCCAAGACAAGCTGTCTAGGTTAATCTTCTGATTAGTTGTGTGACCTTTATGTGTCTAAGCTTACATGTCCTCATCTTTAAAAGGGGGATAAAAGTTATTCCCCCATCATGGTTCATTGTGAGAACTAAATGAGATTCATTCACAAACACCTAATCTAGAGCCTGGTATATAGTTAAACTCACTAAATGTTAATTATCATTAATAGTATCATAGTTGTTATTATTAAAATAGAATATGACATCTGTTCATTTAATAAGTATTTATCAAGAATCTGGTATTGGGAAGGAAGAAAGCTAAAAAAAAATATATGTTTGCTTTCAAAAACTATTCAGACAACTTTACCAGTTAGGAATCATTCTCTGATACCAGCAAGGAAAATAATGCCAGTTTTATACATTATTTTTTAAAATAAAATAAACTCCAAATCATAACCACAATAGCTTAGTGCATGGGAAGTCCAACACTGATCCACTGATCCACTTCCAGGGCTTTTCCTAATCTTCCAGAAGTCATAGAAAATCACAGAAAAATCTCTCTGTGGTCCTGTGTGGTCCAGGATGTAGGGAGGTCCATGGTTCTCCGACAATAACACTCAAACCTGCTGGAAATTTTTTTTTTTGCATTGATTGACTGAGGTATAATTGGCATCACATTATATTAGTTTTAGGTATACAATGTCATGATTCAGTATTTGTCTATATTGCAAAATTATCACCACAATAAATCCAAGTAACATCTGTCACCAGACATAGTTATAGAACATTTTTTTCTTGTGATGAGAAATTTTAAGATCTACTCTCCTAGCTACTTCCAAAGATACGATACAATTTTAACTAGTCACCATGCTGTACATTACATCCCCATGACTTATTCACGGCCAGAACTCTTCACCTAGATCCATAGGGAGGCAGGAACTGTCACTCATGTTGTGCTCATCCCTGAAGGCCATCGAAGACAGTTACCCTGGTGTTAACCTCATATTGGGTTCTGCTGACTCTAACACTTTATTCACATTCTTTCCAAGAACCTAGTCTTTCTTCTCCACCAGCTCAGAGAAATGTTTGTTCCTCACTCAGCAGTGGGTCTTCCATTTTTACTGCTGGAAGATTCTCTCCTTCCCATTCTGTGGTAAGATAGCTTAGCTCTCCTTCAAGAGTTAAGAAATTAAAAATCAAAACTTGAGGCACCTGGGTGGCACAGTGGGTTAAAGCCTCTGCCTTCGGCTCAGGTCATGATCTCAGGGTTCTGGGACCGAGCCCTGCATGGGGTTCCCTGCTCAGCAGGGAGCCTGCTTCCTCCTCTCTCTCTGCCTGCCTCTCTGCCTACTTGTGATCTCTCTCTTTCTGTCAAATAAATAAAATCTTA
Organism: Ailurus styani; assembly: GCA_002007465.1. Taxonomy (NCBI): domain Eukaryota; kingdom Metazoa; phylum Chordata; class Mammalia; order Carnivora; family Ailuridae; genus Ailurus; species Ailurus styani. The sequence continues at coordinate 7,726,222 of LNAC01000003.1, forward strand.
AAAAAAAATCAAAACCTGCTTGGGGTTCTCTCCCAAGTGGCCCATTCTGTCCATCAATCCCTTTCTTTTTTTCCCTATGCTGGAAAATAAAAACATTTTTAATTTGTCTCTGGGAATGAGGTAACGTAGAAGTGATCACCCACCTAAAATGGGATGGGGAGAGGGAAATGTTATTCTATTCCTCTTGAGAAATTTTTTCCTCCTTCCTATTTTAACATTTTTAAAATATTATATCTTATCGACACGTTTTAATCTTTCTTAATTTTCATTGTTAGTCATATTTTATCCCTTCATTGTATTTACTCTTATTTTTTGTATACATATAGAGTTTGTTCAATTCACCAGTCTAAAAGATAGATAGAGATAGAGATAGAGATAGAGATAGAGATAGAGATAGACTCAGAGACAGAGATAGATATAGAAACATAAATAGATAATATAGATACAGATATGGGGTTTTGTTTTATTTTGTTTTTGTTTGTTTGCTTTTGTTTTGTTTTTTGTTTTATGTTTTTTTCCCTCTTTCTTCACCCCCTAGTTTCAGGTCTCTTCTGATTAGGTTAGTGTATATTTTTCTGGGGTCATTGCTAACTTTTAGTATTTAGTTCTCTCATCCATCTATTCTTATCTGCATAAAATGACAAGGCGGAAGNAAATGACAAGGTGGAAAAACTCACCTCAGAAAAAAGAACAAGAGGCAGTACTGATGGCTAGGGACCTAATCAATACAGACATTAGTAAGGTGTCAGAACTAGAGTTCAGGATGACAATTATCAAGGTGCTAGTGGGGCTCAAAAAAAGCATGGAAGATAATAGAGAATCCCTCTCTAGAGAAATAAAAACCCTTTCTGGAGAAATAAAAGAAGTAAAATCTAACCAAGTTGAAATAAAAAAAAGCTATTAATGAAGTGCAGTAAAAAATGGAGGCTCTTACTGCTCNAATGAAGCAGAAGACAGAATTAGTGATTTAGAAGACCAAATGACAGAGAATAAAGAAGCAGAGGAAAAGAGAGACAAACAGCTACTGGACCATTAGGGGAGAATTCGAGAGATAAGTGATACCATAAGACGAAACAATATTAGAATAACTGGGATCCCAGAAGAAGAAAAGGGGTGGGCAGAAGTTATATTGGAGCAAATTATAGTACAGAATTTTCCTAATTTGGCTAAGGGAACAAGCATCAAAATCCAGGAGGCACAGAGAACCCCCTCAAAATCAATAAAAATAGGTCCACACCNATATTGGAGCAGATCTTAATACAGAATTTCCCTAATCTGGCAAAGGGAACAAGCATCAAAATCCAGGAGGCACAGAGAAGCCCCCCCAAAATTAATAAAAATAGGTCCACACCCCGTCATCTAATAGTAAAACTTACAAGTCTTAGTGACAAAGAGAAAATCCTGAAAGCAGCTCGGGACAAGAGGTCTATAACATACAATGGTAGAAATATTAGATTGTCAGCAGACCTATCCACAGAGACCTGGCAGGCCAGAAAGAACTGGCATGATATATTCAGAGCACTAAACAAGAAAAATATGCAAACAAGAATACTATATCCAGCTAGGCTCTCACTGAAAATAGAAGGAGAGATAAAAATCTTCCAGGACAAACAAAAACTCAAGGAATTTGCAAACACCAAGCCAGCCCTACAGGAAATATTGAAAGGGGTCCTCTAAGCAAAGAGACCTTAAAGAAACATAGACCAGAAAGGAAGAAACACAATATACAGTAACAGTCACCTTACAGGCAATACAATGGCTCTAAATGTATATCTCTCAATAGTTACTCTGAATGTAAATGGACTAAATGCCCCAACTAAAAGACACAGGGTATCAGAATGGATAAAAAAACAAGACCCATCGATATGCTGTCTACAAGAAACTCATCTTACACGCAAAGACACCTCCAGATTTAAAGTGAGGGGATGGAAAACAATTTACCATGCCAATGGACAGCAAAAGAAAGCTGGAGTGGCAATCCTTATATCAGATAAACTAGACTTTAAGGCAAAGAATATCATAAGAGATGAAGAAGGACACTATATCATACTAAAAGGATCTGTCCAACAAGAAGATCTAACAATCATAAATATCTATGCCCCTAACATGGGAGCAGCCAACTATATAAACCAATTAATAACAAAATCAAAGAAACACACTGACAATAATACAAAAATAGTAGGGGACTTTAATAGCCCCCTTACTGAAGTGGTCAGATCATTGAAGCAAAAGATCAACAAGGAAATAAAGGCTTTAAATGACACTCTGGATCAGTTGGACATCACATACATATTCAGAACATTCTNTGTCTACAAGAAACTCATCTTACACGCAAAGACACCTCCAGATTTAAAGTGAGGGGGTGGAAAACAATTTACCATGCCAATGGACAGCAAAAGAAAGCTGGAGTGGCAATCCTTATATCGGATAAATTAGATTTTAAGCCAAAGAATATCATAAGAGATGAGGAAGGACACTATATCATACTTAAAGGGTCTGTAAAACAAGAAGATCTAACAATCATAAATATCTATGCCCCTAACATGGGAGCAGCCAATTATATAAACCAATTAATAACAAAATCAAAGAAACACATTGACAAGAATACAATATTAGTAGGGGACTTGAACACCCCCCTTACTGAAATGGACAGATCATCAAAGCAAAAGATCAACAAGGAAATAAAGGCTTTAAATGACACCCTGGACCAGTTGGACATCACAGATATATTCAGAACATTCCATCCCAAAACAACAGAATACACATTCTTCTCCAGTGCACATGGAACATTCTCCAGAATAGACCATATTCTGGGTCACAAATCAGGTCTCAACAGGTACCAAAAGATTGGGATCATTCCCTGCATATTTTCAGACCATAATGCTCTGAAACTAGAACTCAATCACAAGAGGAAAGTTGGAAGGAACTCAAATACATGGAGATTATAGAGCAGCCTACTCAAGAATGAATGGGTCAACCAGGAAATTAAAGAAGAATTTTAAAAAATCATGGAAACAAATGAAAATGAAAACACAACTGTTCAAACTTTGGGATGCAGCAAAGGCAGTCCTGAGAGGAAAGTATGTAGCAATCCAAGTCTTTCTCAAGAAACAGGAAAGGTCTCAAATATACAACCTAACCCTACACCTAAAGGAGCCGGAGAAAGAACAGCAAAGAAAGCCTAACTCCAGCAGGAGAAGAGAAAAAATAAAGATCAGAGCAGAGATCAAGAAAATAGAAACCAAAATAACAGTAGAACAAATTAATGAAACTAGGAGCTGGTTCTTTGAATGAATTAATAAGATTGATAAACTCCTGGCCAGACTTATCCAAAAGAAAAGAGAAAGGACTCAAATTAATAAAATCATGAATGAAAGAGGAGAGATCACAACCAACACCAAAGAAATACAAACAATTCTAAGAACATATTATGAGCAACTCTACACCAGCAAATTTGACAATCTGGAAGAAATGGATGCATTCCTAGAGACATATAAACTACCAAAACTGAAGCAGGAAGAAATTGAAAACCTGAATAGACCCATAACCAGTAAGGAGTTTGAAGCAAAAATCAAAAATCTCCCAACAAACAAGAGCCCAGGGCCAGACGGCTTCCCAGGGGAATTCTACCAAACATTTAAAGAAGAATTAATACCTATTCTCCTGAAACTGTTCCAAAAAATAGAATTGGAAGGAAAACTTCCAAACTCCTTTTATGAGGCCAGCATTACCTTGATCCCCAAACCAGGCAAAGACCCCATCAAGAAGGAGAATTACAGACCAATATCTTTGATGAATACGGATGCAAAAATCCTCAACAAAATACTAGCCAATAGGATCCAACAGCACATTAAAAGGATTATTTACCACAACCAAGTGGGATTTATTCCTGTGCTGCAAGGTTGGTTTAACATTAGCACATTAATCGAGGTGATACNACAAGACATTAATAAAAGAAAGAACAAGAACCATATGATCCTCTCAATAGATGCTGAAAAAGCATTTGACAAAGTACAGCACCCTTTCTTAATCAAAACTCTTCATAGTGTAGGCATAGAGGGTACATACCTCAATATCATCAAAGCCATCTACGAAAAACCCACAGCGAATATCATTCTCAATGGAGAAAAACTGAGAGCTTTTCCCCTAAAGTCAGGAACATGGCAGGGCTGTCCACTATCACCACTGCTATTCAACATAGTACTAGAAGTCCTAGCCTCAGCAATCAGACAACAAAAAGAAATAAAATGCATCCTAATTGGCAAGGAAGAAGTCAAACTCTCATTCTTTGCAGATGATATGAAAACCCAAAGGACTCCACTCCAAAACAGCTAGAACTCATACAGAACTTCAGTAAAGTGTCAGGATATAAAATCAATACACAGAAATCAGTTGCATTTCTATATACCAACAACAAAACAGAAGAAAGAGAAATTAAAGAGTCAATCCCATTTACAATTGCACCCAAACCCATAAGATACCTAGGAATAAATAAACCTAACCAAAGAGGCAAAGAATCTGTACTTAGAAAACTATAAAGTACTCATGAAAGAAATTGAGGAAGACACAAAGAAGTGGAAAAATATTCCATGTTCATGGATTGGAAGAACAAATATTGTGAAAATGTCTATGCTACCTAGAGCAATCTACACATTTAATGCAATCCCCCATCAAAATACCAGCAATTTATTTCAAAGAAATGGAACAAATAATCCTAACATTTATATGGAACCAGAAAAGACCCCAAATAGCCAAAGGAATGTTGAAAAAGAAAACCACAGTTGGTGGAATCACATTTCCAGACTTCAAGCTCTATTACAAAGCTGTCATCATCAAGACAATACGGTACTGGCACAAAAACAGACACATAGATCAGTAGAACAAAATAGAGAGCCCAGAAATGGACCCTCAACTTTATGGTCTACTAATCTTCGACAAAGCAGGAAGGAATGTCCAATGGAAAAAAGAGAGTCTCTTCAACAAGCGGTGTTGGGAAAATTGGACAGCCACATGCAGAAGAATGAAACTGGACCATTTCCTTACACCACACACAAAACTAGACTCAAAATGGATGAAAGA